>OX439141.1:39155433-39755433 GCA_949318255.1 Pollenia labialis | reverse complement strand
TTGTGGCGTGGGTATAATAAAATGCTGTTAAAAACATGTTATTCATATTAAATATAGTCTTAAAGGAGTTAATAATTGTTGTTAAAGTTGCTAAATACCTGACAAGTTATGCTTAAATAACAGGGACCGAACAGTTTTAAGTAGGGATGCGATTTCCATGCAAATGCTTGTCTTTTGTCGATAGTCTTAGATCGATGTCGACCAATTATCTTTCCGAATCATTAAATTTTCGTTAAAATGGCCTCGATTTGTTTTTGCATATTGTTGCATATTTTGCTGAAAATGCATATTTTGATTTTAACTGCATATTTTTATATTTTTCAGTGATATATTTTTTAAATTGCCATGTAATAAAAAAAAGTTCTTCAAAAAATTTGAAAATTGTATAAAAAAAATTTACCAAAATAAAAATGTTTTAAATTAATAAATAAATTTCTTTGGGGCTCTGCTACAGAAGAAGGCGTGGAACATTATAGATTTATTTATATTTGAAGACAAACATTGTGCAAATTTGGTTCAAAGCTGGCTTATCAATACACAATCTCTTTTTAAATATGGGCGGGATAAAATAAGTAGGCGTGGCTCCTTCCGTACAAAGACATTACATGCATATAGGTTTATCTGGAGGACGGCTAAAGGTAAAACTACCAAGAAAGGTACAAGCAGCTTGGTTAAAAATACACAACATCTGAACGAATTAGGACGGGTTTGGATAAGTGGGCGTGGCACAAAATATCTCTATTTATATTCAAAGAACGTTATTTATATAACTGTTCTTATCGCACCATAGTCAAGGGTATATTAAATTCGGTATTGCCATTCTAATTGGATATTGAGACTGTATACTTGGAATTTATTTAGCATACCTTGGGGCATAGTTTTAAACATCGAATACTTTTTATCAGTTTGGTTTCAAACCTTTGATAATTTATACGCTGTATAATTATTATCATTAGATAATCACCCCTATCGTGGATTACAAGTGGAAGTTTTGTTCCCATGAAATTTTCATTCCCTCGAAGGGAAAGCGGCAATCGTGAATCTCATGTGAAAAATTGTTCAGCTATCAGTTCCAGTGAATGTAAAATAGAAGAAAGATTAAAAAAAAGCAAAGTTAAAATAATAAAGCAAAATATTTAGTATTGGAGGGATAGTTTGATTACAACGTTAGTTTTTTGCACTTTTTAAATTGTATGTTGTAAAATATTTTCCAAAATTCTGTCACCACGTCTTTCGAAAGCTTCACAAATCCGCAGGCAATCGACCTGTTGTTATGCATGTTGTTGAACAATATATCGGTTTGCGCCTTATTATCGAATCTAGCCCTTAATATTGGATTTATAGGAGGAACTACATACATACATATTCTGTTCCCTAGCAAAAATAAAGTGAGAAAATCTAAGGGAAATAAGGGGCATTTTTTCACGTGAACATTTTTTCACGTTATTATTCTCTTTTGAATGACCTTTTTTCATGGGAGTTTTTCATGATCGCAAATTTGTGAAAAGGGGAAAATTACGAGGGAAAAATTATTCACCATAGGGGTGAATATGTTTGTCCGTTTTAGGGCTTTTTATGAATATTGGTATCGGATTGTTTGCATATTTTAGCTATTGCTGCTTTTGTTTTTTGCACACATATTTCACGTTTTGAAGCATATTTTAATGCATGTTCAGCAAATAAAATATTTCTAAAACTCTGGTTATCAGATATTTTGTCTGTTGCTTTAATTTCGCCATCTAGATTCAATTTTCACTCCACAATTTTAAGCCAAAGCAAGTTTTCGGTAAGAAGATAGATGTTATTCCAAACTGTTATGTTTTATACATATATGTATATGCAAAATTTAGGGGAAAAAAGCAATTATATAAATTTGTTCTGCTACATAGAAATCTAGACGCATCGTTTAGTAAACCGATCGAATCAGAAACACTGTTTAAAGTGATCTCTTCGTGTCCGTTCGTTAATCTGGCTGGTTGTCTGTCCATGTAAACCTTGTGCGGAAAGAAAAGTAGCTGTTTTAAGATAATTTGATAAAATTTGGTAACTACGTTTTAATTGTCATAATAACGAAACCTATTTTAATTGTAAGAATCGCTCTATAATATCACATGCAAACTTCTTTCTTTATGTCTATAAACCATTTTGTTTTGGCCCAAAATATCTTACTGCAAATAAAATATGGTTGAGTCGGTTCAGATTTAAACATACAGCTTCTATTCAAATATCAATCCCTAAAATTTTCAAACTATTTCATCTTTTCAAATGTTAATATACATAATTTAAAATTTAGCCACATTTCCTTTAATCCCTTTAAGACAAAATATCTTATATACTTATTTGGTTTATCTAGATAATATTCAGCACAAATAACTCTTATATGATTCTTTACCTTATAACATAACTTTATTCTGGTGAGCCCTGAAGAAAATTTATTTTAATGCAAATATTAATTTTGGCCATATTTTTTGGCCATATTTTTTTTAATGTTTAGTGCATATTTTCAAATTATTAACATGTAATCTTAGTAGCATTACTTACTGTGTTGTTGCCAAATAGTACTGAGGCAATTAAACGAATGAAATTAAGGTGTAATTTTGTTTTGTGAGTTTAATTTTTAAGGCAATTACCCGAATTGGGTATTTAAGCGTAACGCAATGGATTTTTGTGTGAAAAAAGGAAGAAAACAAACGGGGATTTAAAACTCAAGGCAAATAAGCGTGAAAGGCATTTAGGCGTGGGGTTATTACCCGGGTTATTCTGTATGTACAACATCAACTTCATGTGACCTCATGAAAATGTAAAATATCTAATCAAAGACCGATAGAAGTCAGGATTGGCCGTGCGGACAAAGTATATCTACTTTGTAATTTATTACTAATACCAGTTTTAAAAACGTAGTAGCTTTGAAATATTTCATTTCGTTTTAATTTTTGTTAAATGATTTTTTAGCATTCTTTCTAAAAACTTGAACGAAAAAATATCTTTTAAATACAATATGTATGTATGTATGTACGTATGTAATATCTAAAATACCAGAAATCAATATATTCATAAACAATTTTATCTACTTTATTTACGTAATTACAATAAGTTCTTAAATGAATGTATTTCGCTTATTAAACAACACCAGTGGTGTTCTTTAACCAGCCCAAAAAGCTGGTAACACGGGTAAAGCCAGCCGGATAGCCAACTTCACAACCATCTTGAGATACGAAAGAAGTTACACCAATGAGAATCTTGCTTGATTCCGTAACCAATGGGCCGCCAGAATCTCCATTGCAGGTTGAAACATAATTTGGAGTGGACATGCAAATAATAGAGGAGGTAATGGTCGAACCGAAATATTGGGAGCAGTCAGTATTACTTATACCTTGCATGCGGCCCCATTGTAAATAAGAGTAACCACCTGTAGAGCTGTCAGAAATACGACCCCAACCGGAGGCAATAGCATAACTTCCAACATATAACGAGCTGGCAGTAGCGGGCAATATCACTTTGTTAATATTAGAAGTGTAAGTGGTGTAGGGGATCCGGACCACCGAAATATCGTTAGCCAAGGTATCTTCATTATAGCCAGAATGGATGATGATTGCGGTTCTGTTGACAGTGTATGCAACTTCAAACGATGCACGTTCATTGGCACCCAAGTACAAAATAACCTTATCGACACCTTTTGTACAGTGAGCAGCTGTTAATACCCATGTATTGCTAATCAAACAACCGCCACACCAGAATTTTTGAGTACCAACAATTGAAGCCAAACCAACTTGATAAGGAAATTGACCGACAGCAGCATCATTGCCATTTGTAATACGACCTTTAGTTGCGGAGATGGGTACAGCAACGCTTTCCGACTCGATATTATCGTCACGCAAATCGAATGCAGAAGCGGTAGCCAAAGCCAAAGCGAAAAAAATTAACAATTTCATGTTACTCTTGTAAATTATACGAAGAACTAATGTTTTCTTTAGAAACTTCTTGGGTTTAAATAGTTATTTAAGTTCTCAACATAAAGTGCTAACTGTAATAAAATAATTAGTACACAAGTTAATCTGTATGATAAGAAAGGAATTAGCATGTTATTGTTTCGAAAACTGTTTGTTTACTTAATTTTTATTTTAGCAACACAAATCAACTTTTTATATTTTATTAAAATAAACATGCTTTTTGGCAAATACGCACTTTTGAAATTTATTTGCTTAGGATTTATCATTATTTTTTTAAGTTTATATCAAAAATACTTTTTATATTTAGGATTTTACTTCCTTAAGCTGACGTAAATCTGTGGTCCATGCAATGTAGAACATTTTTGTTTTCGAAACTTCAATGACCGATACGAAATCAATTGATATTTTAAACAGATAAACAATTAAAGGATCGGACTAACGAATGGGATGTTTAATCCGATACATTAGAAGTTAACCAATAGACAGAAATGCAATTACATTAACCCATAAACGAATAGCCAGCCAATTATGCAAGAGGTTTAATTGTGTTATCCTAACAGCCAATTTTTAGGTTTAATTTTAAATCACATTTATATTTTCAGTCGTTTTCAAATAAACACTTAAGGCCCATCTATAATATGCTTAAGTGGCGAACCATATTGAACTTAAGGAAACTTGTGTTAAGTTTAATGAATCTATCAGTTGCTTAACCAAATTGCGCAACGGATCGTACCTTCCGTACGGAATCAAATTCTTTTTGATTTTCTTTTCTTACAGGCATTTGAGAGGCTTTTTTTTAACAGACACTTACGCAAGCTTATGCATATTATAGTTGTGCCTTTAAATGAAACTTAATTCACAAATCTTGTACATTTAAATTCAATTTAAGTTTCCAATTTGTGTAACTTAGCAAGTTGACCTTAACCCTTTAACGTCCATAAGAAAACCAGGGTTATTTTTTAATATCAAATTGATTTTTTTTTAATTGATTTTTATACAAAATAAAATAAAATTGTAAAGAAATAAAAATCTCGTGGTTGGATTTTGTGGAATTTTTTGGGAAACATTTTTCCCAATGGACGATAAAGGGGGAAAAATACTTCAGCTTATTGATTTTTATGAATGATTTTACAACTAAAAAATTCAATGTAAAAATAGGTTATGCGTTCTATTTTCTACACGTTTTTTTGCGAAATTAAAACAGCTCTTCATTTTGTTCCCCTTTTGCATATTGTACGCTGGTATGTTACGATTTGGGCTAACCTCAGCATTCGCGTCTTCCCTTTAAGAAGGATTTACTCTCTGCCTTGATGTTAAATCTCATATCAGATTTCGTGCTACTACTTGTCGATACTCTAAACTGGTCAATAGTGATCCCTCAACCATATCATGCCTTTCAGAAAAGATGTTTACACGATTAAACTCATAATTACTTTCATAATTTGTCTGAGATGTGGAGCCACTTGTCCATCAGAAAACAGGTCTTTCTTCCTTATGAAGAGCTTTACTGGCGTCCACAGTAATGTTTGAACCAGTTAATTGAACTGCATTTTTGATTTCAGCCACATCTACAGCCTCTTCAATGTCCTCTTCCTTCGAGGTCAAGTTCATCTTCCCCATCAATATTGCCAGCCATTAGCAGCTGTAATATCGCATTTTCGCGTAAATGGAACTCCAAACACCTTCTGCTTGTCATTGCTAAAAATTTTAATTACTATTGTGAACATAAAATACGAAGAGTTTATTTCCCTTCTGGTCCATAGGGAAAATGTTTCCCAAAGATTAAATATAAAAAATTGGAGCACTATTAGCCACTTATTCATTTTTTGTTATTATTTATCATTTCTCTTCACTCAGGACGTAATATTTATCACCTATTAAACTTAGAAACGTAACTTTATGAGCGACAAAACGAGTCAAATCAAAACGATCTTACGGTGGAGAAAAATTGAGTTTCCCTTCCTTGACTGATCTATACACTTTTAAGTTTTGCCAACTTTTTACTTTTATTTGCAATAAATCATCGCTGCAGTACGACATCTGATTGTCAAAATAAATATTTAAAAAAAAAATCGTTACTAAAATAACCAATTCAAATTTTGGGAAAAATGTTTCCCATTGATGTGAAAGGGTTAATATCACAACAACAGGCAAAGAAATAACAGCCAGCTGTTTGTTGAGACCAGTGAACAGGGCTGCCAGATTTGACAATGTATCGTCATTTTGACGATTTTTTTGTCCTGGAATTAGCAAAGTGCCGATTTGCTGATTTTTGTCTAAAAAGTGACAATTTTTTCAGTCTCCAAATTCTAAATAAAACACCACACGTTAGTTTTTTAATCTTGAAATATTTAACAGCCGTACCTTAACAAGGGCGGAAGGCGGAATGTTTTCTTTCGCTTATTTTTTACGCTGATATTCCATACCAAAGCAAGGGCGTCAACGCTGTGTCACGAACAGTAGTGATAGCTTTCTTGTTTAATAAGACCCACAAATTATAAATAAAAATAAAGATATAAACGCAAGATTGGCCAAAAATTGCTAAATTGCCATTATTAATTAACAATAGCGGCAAACTTCACTATTAAACGAGCTGTCAACATATGTTCTTCTTATTGCAAAGCGTTGAGGGCGCTCTAGCCGTAATTAGGTACGGCTGTAACATGCAAGTGTTAAGAAAATCTTTAAATGATTATTTACAGAGTAAAAAAGCTACAATGTTACTATTTGTTTATACTTCGTCAAACCATCATCGAATGAACCTTTTACGACTCTCTGTATATATCATATGTTTAACAAACATTTCACGGGAAGTAATATATTGACATCAAAGACTCGTTAGATAATCTTCACCCACGTATTAAACGATTTAAGAAGCGCCTTTCGCTGTGCTTTGGAAGAATCTTCTACGATTAAAAAATGCGGTCATCGATAATCAAAGACGCTCTTCATGGACTCCTTGCTAGCTGGGTATGAAGTAATTATGTTTTTGTTTGAATGTTTTTTTATTACAAAAATCTAACAAAAGTGTTTTAAAAAAAACTAAATTTTAAGTTGTCCTGCCAGTGTCCATGTTCTGTAACTTCCGCGTCGAGAAACTTTTCGATTGAAATGTGAGAAATGAAACAAAAATGCCATAAATTAAAACACACACGACTCCTTTTCTCACTTAACTGCGTCTGTAACATTTTTGGTGATTTTTAGCTGCACTGTTGCCAACTTTTTATACCGCTAGAAACCGCTAAATATTTAATTTAGCGGGATTGTTTTAAAGATACCGCTAAAACCTAAAAATTTGTTAAAGGTTTTTTATAAATCTAGATATAAGTTGCTTTTTCAAGGGTATATGAAACTCAATTACGTTACATACTAAGGTTTCTAATTTACTTAGCTATTTTATTCCAAATAAAAATTTTGAGTGATGAATTGGACTGTGCCGAATCTTTGATACCCTCCACATAAAATAAGAATATTTCGAAATTTAAACAAGTATTTTATAGTCTTTTAAATCTATGACCGTCCAAATATTATTATAATAAAACACAGGACCTAATTCTGGCAGTAGTGACCGAGTACTTTTTCGATCCGGAAGCAATTTTATTTCAGTGGATACTGAACGAATCGAAACTATTTTTTCAGTATTGTGAAAACTAAAATAAATGCTTTACAACACTGAAAAAATAATATCGATTTATTCAGTATCGACAGAAAGAATGAGAAAAAGAATTGCTTTCAAAACGAAAAAGTATTCGATCACGACTGCCAGAATTAGCCCCCAAATTGAGAGCATAACAGTTTTACGCGTACTAAGGGTTTTTCCGAGAGAAGCTTTATATGGGGCCGATAATAAGTTATGGACCGATCTGCACGAAAGTTGAGAGTGTAATTTCTAGTCATATAAAACTGTGACAGATTAAAGGTTTATTAGTATAATTTTTAGTCAAATAGAACGAACTTGTGCAAAATCTTATATCAATATATGCATTCCGCCACTAGTTAAGCTAGTTCTTGTAACAAATTTTAGGGTGGTTGTTCGACATTTTAATTCTTAACTCTTTTCCTACTGAAGCAATTTTCTGGATTCAATCCCAAACTGCTTAGGGAGACTAGAAACAATTTGATACCAATATTTATCTCTTCTTTTGAGACGTTTGAAATTGAGCGTGATTTCAATAGACGGATAGACAGACGGACATGGCTAAATCGACTTAGAATTACCCAATGACCTAGACAAAATATATTTTTTGGGACCCTAGATAAATATTAAAACAGAGTCACACGGAATGACAAACTTAGTAATCCTCATCACAACTAGTTGTGGTGGATGGCATACAAATTCCTATACAAAAACGCAAAAAAGTTTATAACATTCACGCTTTTTTGGCAATGATTTGCCGTATTAAGCAATTAGGTAAAATTATTAAGATGAAAGTAATGTATTATATTGATTGGGATCTATCAAAACAATTTAGACCTTTTGTTTCAAATTGTTAAGCAATCTTACAGGTGTGAATTGTCACAAAATATCGAAAAAATTTCACGTACAATGCTAACTAAGCATTAACTTAACTTAGTTAACTTAAACTACAAAAGTAAGTAAAACCGTGAACATAAACAAGTATGTAGTTTTTAGACGGAAAAACAAAAAATCTTAATAAGAAAAAGTATAAAATCTGAAATTTTAAATGTTTTTGTACCAGAAATAAGCTGCTGAGAGATGTTTGAAAATCGCTAGATTTCCCGCTTACCGCTAAGACGTATTTTTCCCGCGATTGGCATTTCAAAAATACTAGATTTAGCGGGAAAATCTCTAAATTGGCAACAGTGATTAGCTGTTACGTAAAGAAATTATAGTGGTATAGCCGACGGGCACTGTTTCATAATTTGAGAAGGCGGCCAAATAATTTATTTTTATGTTCCAGTGGAAAGGTAAGTTTGTTGGTAAGAGAAGGTTTTGCTGGGAAGTGCTTCGAAAACATTAGAGTAACCACAAAGAAAAAGTCGATAAAAGTGATAAAAATTAAATTAAAATAGTCATAAGGGAGTAATAAGGGTAAGCAGTTTAGAGTATTTTAAAGACCACGTCAGAAGAAAAGTCCCGCCCTCTGAAAGATTGTGAACTCACAAGTTGTTTATACAATTCTTTTACGTATCTTAATTCCTTAAAGTGCGTTTTAAAAAAAGATAAAAAATAAGAAAGTTTGCTGAAGTCTTATGTTTTACAATTGTGTTTTTAACTTTTAATTTATAACATTGTTTTTTTAAAATTTTTATATCACTGAAATTACACCTTTACTTAATGATTATTTAAATATTATCTGGCAAATATTATGTTTATTTATCTATTGTTTTAAAAATATACAGGTTTATTATTTTATTTATTTATTTTAGAAATGTTCATTTTCATTATTTGTTATTTTTTTTTAACCAACTGTTCTGTATAAACAACGGTTACGATAAACAACATAACATTTAAAAATTGTTATAAAATTTTATGGTTACAACGCCGAAATTGCGTTTTAATAAATAAATCACTGGTTTTTTCTGTATATCTGGAGAACGGCAAAAGCCAAGGTATTCAAAGCAACTTGGTTATCAATACACAATATCTGACAAAATGTGGGCAGAATTGATGGAGTAGGCGTGGCACTTCCCACCCAAAGACATTATAGATTTCTGTGTATGTGGAGAAGAAGAAGAGCAAAAGTTTTCAAATTAGGAACAAGCATCTTGGTTTTCAGTAGACGGCATCCGACAAGTTGTGGGCGGGAGTGATATTTCCAAAAAGGTCAAAAAGTGGCACAAAATAGTTGAAAATGATACAAAAGTGTATATCAAATAAAGGGTCATAAATGGTATCAAGAACGTCGAAAAGGGGTAAAATTTATACTTTAGTGTCACAACGGTAACGCTGATTGTGGCGTGGGTATAATAAAATGCTGTTAAAAACATGTTATTCATATTAAATATAGTCTTAAAGGAGTTAATAGTTGTTGTTAAAGTTGCTAAATACCTGACAAGTTATGCATAAATAACAGGGACCGAACAGTTTAAGTAGGGATGCGATTTCCATGCAAATGCTTGTCTTTTGTCGATAGTCTTAGATCGATGTCGACCAATTATCTTTCCGAATCATTAAATTTTCGTTAAAATGGCCTCGATTTGTTTTTGCATATTGTTGCATATTTTGCTGAAAATGCATATTTTGATTTTAACTGCATATTTTTATATATTTCAGTGATAAATTTTTTAAATTGCCATGTAATAAAAAAAAGTTCTTCAAAAAATTTGAAAATTGTATAAAAAAAATTTACCAAAATAAAAATGTTTTAAATTAATAAATAAATTTCTTTGGGGCTCTGCTACAGAAGAAGGCGTGGCACAATAAAGATTTATTTATATTTGAAGACAAACATTGTACAAATTTGGTTCAAAGCTGGCTTATCAATACACAATCTAATAAATATGGGCGGGATAAAATAATTAGGAGTGGCTCCTTCCGTACAAAGACATTACATGCATATAGGTTTATCTGGAGGACGGCTAAAGGTAAAACTACCAAGAAAGGTACAAGCAGCTTGGTTAAAAATACACAACATCCGAACGAATTAGGGCGGGTTTGGATAAGTGGGCGTGGTACAAAATATTAATATTTATATTCAAAGAACGTTATTTATATAACTGTTCTTATCGCACCATAGTGAAGGGTATATTAGATTTGGTATTGCCATTCTAATTGGATATTGAGACTGTATACTTGGAATTTATTTAGCATACCTTGGGGCATAGTTTTAAACATCGAATACTTTTTATCAGTTTGGTTTCAAACCTTTGATAATTTATACGCTGTATTATTATTATCATTAGATAATCACCCCTATCGTGGATAACAAGTGGAATTTTTGTTCCCATGAAATTTTCATTCCCCTCGAAGGGAAAAAAGCAATCGTGAATCTCATGTGAAAAATTTTACACGCTTTCAGTTCCAGTGAATGTAAAATAGAAGAAAGATTGAAAAAAATAAAAATCAATGAAACTTTTGTTAAAAAATACACACGTATATATTTTAAAGAAAAGTTAAAATAATAAAGCAAAATATTAAGTATTGGAGGGATAGTTTGATTACAACGTTAGTTTTTTGCACTTTTTAAATTGTATGTAGTAAAATATTTTCCAAAATTCTGTCACCACGTCTTTCGAAAGCTTCACAAATCCGCAGGCAATCGACCTGTTGTAATGCATGTTGTTGAACAATATATCGGTTTGTGCCTTATTATCGAATCTAGCCCTTAATATTGGATTTATAGGAGGAACTACTTACATACATATTCTGTTCCCTAGCAAAAATAAAGTGAGAAAATCTAAGGGAAATAAGGGCCATTTTTTCCCGTGAACATTTTTTCACATCATTATTCTCATTTGAATTATCTTTTTCGATGGCGTTAAATAGGAAATTTGATATTAAATGACTTGCTCAATATGAGTTTGTGCTGGCTGAGAAAGATGTATTGACAACTGATAATAATTTACAAGAAGAAATAAAATGGAAAATAAACACAACACGTTAAACACTGTTTGCCACTTAAAAACCCGTAATTTACAGCTTTCATTTACACCTCACTGTTGTGATCTGCACACTTTAATGTTAAAACTAAAACTTACATGGTAATTTCATGTTCGCGAGTATTTAAGCCCCAAATACACTGATCAAAATATTCATCAAGCATTGTGGTAGAATCAGAGTATGTATCACACCGACGATGGAAAATCTAAAAATTCAGATATGACGGCGTATATTACGTCCAGCGCACGTACACGAGTGAATTCGCCTGCTGGACAAGTATTTGACAAGTGCCTTTGTCCCTTTGTACTCTCTCTCTCAAGTCTTCAAACCGTTTCGGGAACATTCGAGATCTTATTATCTTTTACCTAAAGGCTCAGTTAGTCGGGAGTAACAGTAACGTTGCAAATCAGCTGCTGCATTTTATTGTATGTAAAGTAATTAGAATGATAATAGTTATCAGTAAGTAAGTTGCGGCTCAATCTGTAAGGAATAGATTGGTCTTAGTTTTCTACGGTAAGGTTACTGTTACTCTTACTACCGGCTAACAGAGCCTTAACAATTACGAAGTCAAACCTTTGATATGAAATGACTTAATCATTGGACGTCAAATACAATTCTCAAACGTTTTTCAATTTGCTTGATTTTAGCACTTAAATTCAAATTGATAATGATTTAAATCAAATGTTTTATCAATTTGATGTCAAATTGGTTTTACATGCAGTCTACAACTGACATGAAATGTTTAACATTAACACTAATATGATGTTAGTGTTAAGTATTGGCTCATCATGTTAGAGTTTTTCTCATGTTATAACACGGTTGTTAATGCAAATGTTTTAACAACGCTTTTATAACATCATGATATAACAGCAAAGCATGGCAGTTGTAGACGTGGAGTTAAGTGTTTAATTCAAATTAAAAATAAACTTGGCAACACTAAAGCGAAAAATAAATGAAAACATTAAAAATGGCGATTAAAGTTAAATTTTTACTTCGTGGTTAAAAGTGTTTAACAAGTGGACGATTTATTTCTTGAGAAAAATAAAAATTATTTGTGCGTAATTACAATGATTAAGAATACGAATAAAAAATAAAATAAAAAGGGAAAGTGAATAAATTATATGTCTATAGTATGATCGCGGTGCTACCATCCTCAAAATAAAAGGGAGCCAATTTTTTCGTCTTTGCAAGAATTAGAGGATGCAAAGAACAATTTTTCATATTTTAGCTGTGGTGCCGAATGTTTATCTTACAGTTTATGGAAATAAATAATGAATTGAAATTAAAAATTTAAATGTTTTGAAAAACATTTTCAATTTGAAAAGATTTTCCCCTTTTTGTTAAGAATGCTATGACTTTAAATTTTGTTCAAGTCAAACGTTTGTCGCTTGAGAAAACGTTTGATTTCAAATCATTTTCAATTTGAAATCAAATCTCCGTGTTCGTTGGATACCAGCTATTTATAACATTGTGCACTAATGCCCAATTTTCAGGATAGTATTAAGTTAATTTTCATATAAACTTCAATCGTATTTAAACACAGATTGATTTTACTAAGTTTTATTTTAAAAGTCTTATTTAATTAAGTTAAAGTATGGTAGCACAACGATATACACAAAAATATCATAAAAAAGTTTATTATTTGCAAGGTGGTCTCAAAATACAGCTGAATTTTATTGCTTTGCATGTTGTTATATTGACCACTTCGGTGAATTAAGTTTTATTCTAGTGTTTAGTGAAGAAGAGAATTTTGTATTTAAAACGATTTTAAATATAAATATGATACAATATCAAACCTAAAAATTGGCCAAAACACTATGGCTGAATTTTAATGGACATATTATACTTTAATAAACTAATGTATACTTTAAGGCATAACAAACATTGTTAATTATCTATAACGAAAATTCGAGTAATTACAGTGGGATTGAAAAACAATTATGCACAACAATTTTAACACTATATTTGTAGTACAAAATTCTGCACAGTGATTTTACGATAGAAATATGCATAACTTATACAAAAACAATTTAAGCTTGTAAAATAACCCTGCAGGAAATGTCACTAGAGAATCTGTACTGATTCACTATTGGCACAGTCACCAGTACAAGTGACTTGTTATATCCCAGACAATGTTATTTACTATAGACTATAACCGAGTCATTGAAAATCTACTTCTGACGTTGGTACTACATATTCACTAGGTAGTTCTTTTGGAAACATATGTAGACATTGGAGCTAGAGAATCACTAGTACATTTTAGTAAATCTAATCTACACTTTTGTTACGAATACGAATTCATAGCAATCTTTTTGATTATTGCTTAAGCTTTTATAAGCCTTATTCTTCTCAGTGGTTTCCTTCAGGGATCTTACAAATACCAAAAAACTAATAAATAAATAAATAAAAATAAAATAAAATACTAAAATAATACAACATAACTAATAAATTATACTAATTCTTAGCTGAAGATACTTTCGTAACAAATGTGCAAAGGCCCTCTGTATCATCTACAGCAACCATCGTCCTTGATTTATGTGTTGCTGGTCCAATTAAAATTCGCTGTTAGAAAGGGCTTGGTATTTACGGATGGATCCAAGATGGAAACCGGCACTGGTGCCGGTGTATATATCGCGGACACCGAGGTAAAAAGGTCATTCAGACTCCCCCATGAGTGCAGTGTCTTCCAGGCTGAGATCCTAGCGATCTGGAGGGCGACGGAGGTGATACTGGAACACATCGTGGGTGGATCTGTGGTGACAATTTACGTCGATAGTCAGGCGGAGCTTAGGGCATTGACAAATTATACGGTGCTATCGTGCCTGGATGCTCGGTGTAGGAATGCTCTTGGTGGACTCATGGAGGCATTCAATGTAAGGCTGTGTTGGGTACCTGGACACTGCATGGTTGAAGGAAATGAGGTGGCGGACGAACACGCCAGAGGGGGTTCGAATCTGGACTTAGTCGTAAGGGACAGGGAGTAAAGCCTCCCCTATGTTACTACTATGGTGTGATACGGGAGAAATTCCGTGATGACGTTAACCGGTGCTGGATGGACAGAGTGGACTGCAGGGTGTCTAGGGCACTATGGCCCAGATTGGATAGGAGTAGTCTTAGAACGCTTATAGGGTTATTGAAGGGTCATTGTCCTGTCAGGGCTTTTGCGGGCAGTTGGGATAACGCCATACCAGACTTCTGCAGATTGTGCGATGATTCGGAGGAGCTGGATGTAGTTTGGCTGATCTACTGGGGTTTGTCAGGGAAATAGTGCGGTTGTTTCTGTTGAGGGGACAGTAGAGAGGGAATTTGTTCTTCATAGTACTTACTAACTTTCTTATTTTCTAGACTCTATCCACCTCATACTTCTTTTCTTAACCTTTCTCTTTTTCTATCTTCTTTATTTATTTTGCTATATGTTTAAGGAATTCACAATGGACCGTACTGGTCTCCGAGTGGAAGTGTGCACTTGGGCACATAACCCTTCTTAACCTAATCTAACCTAAGGGCTTGGTCAAGGCTTTACCAGGCATGAATAGTACTTGATTTAAGAAAATCCGTACTCACCGTTCTATTAATACCGCTTCGGCTTGATTGGAGTACAGATTGATTGATTTTTCTTTTTAGTGTACGAATCAAGTACGAAGGCGTTTTGAATCCGTTAGCACCGGCACATTTTGCAATATTTAGACAGCAGTACCAGATAAGAATATGGCTGATGGTAAATTAAGCCATTGTGATCGGTGACAGAATTTGCAGAAGATTGTTCAACCTTTTTGGAAAAGGTGGTCTCTTCAAAGAAGAGAACTAATGAAGTTTGTCCTATGGAGAGTTTATATGGTTGCTCAGGAAATTTGATTTAATGCCGCCAAGTCCGATAAACATTGTACAATTTGTTGCAAAGAATATATAAAACTATCTTCTAATTGCGTTGATTTATTGGTGCTTTACGAGTTGATTTTAAGCAACAGCCGGATGGACAACGCAAAAACAATTTGGTAGCGATATAAATCTATATAGGATAATTTTAATATAAAAGTCTATAAATTACATTAAAAGTATATTCAAGATTTAATTTAAAATTTAACTAAGTGAATTAAACGTTTAATCAAGTGGTGTAAATGGTTAATCAAGTAAATTAAAAAATTAATTGGTACTATTAATTTGCTTGCTGGTGCAAATTTCATGAGTTTTTTAATTAATATCACAAATTTTTTAATTGAAATCAATTTTGTATTTTTTCCTGTGAGAGGCATGTTATATTCATATTTTCAAACATTTAATTAACCACTTCTATGAAAGTTGTTCAAATATACGGTTACACCTAAAAAATTTTGATATACAGAAAAACGAAATTTTCGACATTAAAAAACCGACAATAAGTACTGTGTTGTATCATAAGTTTTTTAAGGGCCTGTGCAATAAAGCCATATGACCTTATAACTCTATGAATTGAGAAATAAAGCCATATGGCTTTATTACAACCATCCAAGTGCAATAACACCATAATCACTTCGTAACCAAAGTGGAAATTACGCCATAACATTGAAATTGTGATGGTTACAAATTGCCAAAATTTAAAAAATATGGTACAGTAGGTGGAAGGGGGGGAGCGCGTCCCTCGGGCGATCACTCTATTTTCTGCTCTATGGTATAACAAACACCGGCTTCGCTAACTAAAGCTTCTCTGCATAGCCGGCCTTCGTTCGGAAACAAGTGAAACCGGTATTTGTTATACCATAAAGGAGAAAATTCTTACGCCCGCCCAAAGGCCGTCTGTGCCGAGAGGCTTTAGTTAGCGACTCCGATACTTGTTTTACCATAGAAGAGAAAATCCTCGCGCCCGGCAGAAGTCCGGCTATGCAGAGAAGCTTTAGTTAGCGAAGCCGGTGTTTGTTATACCAAAGAGGAGAAAATTATTGCACCCGGCCAAATGCCGGCTATGCAGAGAAGCTTTAGTTAGCGAAACCGTCCTTTGTTATACCATAGAGGATAAAATCCTTGCGCCCAAAAGTGTTTTCGTTATATTTTTAATATACATACATACATATACACCCAGAGAAAAAACCACAAAATAATTTTTAAATAAATTAGAATTATCAAAAAGTAATTTCAATTTTTGGGAATACAAAATTTTTAATTTCAAAAGTTTTTATCAAAGTTATTTTCGGGAATACAAAATTCATTATTAATACGATTTCCGTATGACGTACCAAATTCCAAGTTTTTCATATTTGATAAATACACTGAAATCTATTGTTGAGGGAAAGCTAGCTTCCATGCGCATTTCACTGGTTGCTTAGGCCAGCCCATCAGGAAACCCTTTCCAAAGATTTTAGAAAGGCCAAAAATATTATACAAATAAAACCCTAAAGCGAATAAGAATTATAAACACTCAAGGTCTTACTTGTAACGATATCAAAGCCAAAACAAAACACCAACAATAAACAGTGAGTTTATCTTTTCTTACATTCCCCTACAATTGGTTGGGTTCTTTCCGACTCGAATTGTAGTTGTAAGTGGGTAAAAAGAAAAAACAAAATAAAAAAACAAACTGCTTCATTCTACTGTCTTCGTAAGAAAACAACAAAAAATCCAATTTGCCAATTCAGTTTTTTGCACTGGCACATGCAAGTATGTATATTATCAAAGTTATTTTCGGGAATACAAAATTCATTATTAATACGATTTCCGTATGACGTACCAAATTCCCAGTTTTTCATATTTGATAAAAAGTTTTTGTTATTCGTGCTCAATTCCCAGTTTTTATTCTTGATAAAAACACTTGAAATTTATTGTTGATGGGATAAGCTATTCCTATGCGCATTTCACTGGTTGCTTAGGCCAGATCATCAGGAAACTTCATCCATAAAGATTTTAGAAAAAATAAAGATATTAAACCAAATAAAAATGTTAAACGTATAAGACTTATAGCAACAGTTCTACTTGTAATAATATCAAAGCTTAAACAAAACAACATCAACAATAAACAGTGCGTTCATCTCATCTTACATTCCCCGCTACAATTAGTTGAATTTCTCTCAACATTAATTGTAGTTGTAAGTAGGTAAAGAAAAACAAAATAAAAACAACAACAACTTACTTAGGAATATATCATACATACATACATGCATACATACATATGTTTAAATGCTTTTATAATACTTGTTTGAATACAATGTTAGAGGTAATGGCATGATCATCAATAACTTTTTGCCCGTACGAATCCTTAATACTACAAACAAAAATATCTTTAAGCGAACGCACTCGAGAAAAAGCCTCGCATAACTGCCCATGTGAAAAGACCGGTTTTGGTAAATACAATCCTAGAAAAAGATGTTTTAATTCAATAACTTGTTTTGTACGTTATTGTTGCACGTTATTTTTGATCTTATTTTTCTTAAAACCTTTTTAACTGTTAAATATCAGCCAATGCCATGACAATATTGACATTACCAAAATGGCTTTTACAACTTTATGTATTATGTAGCACTGCATTACTATTAAGCGACCCTTTATTACCACATTTGAACAAAAACATATAATCATAATGACAACAGTATTATCATGCGGTTCTATATAAAATATAAATTTTATCAATGAAAATATAAATTTTTCAATTTCTAATTATTTTTCGTCATTAGTGTCAGAAATAAGCTTTAAAATGAGATATTATTCTTTAAATTTGATGCGGTGGTATGGGAGATAATATATATGATGTTACTTCCTATTACCTCTAGTTCCAACACAGATACAACCGGTTTAACTGCCTGCTATTTTTTTCAATTAAACCATTAATCAAAAATAAACTCAGTTTTTATTAAATATTTAATCAATTGCTTTAATGAACAACACACTCCAAAAATTTTGTTAATATCAAAAAATATTTAATTGAAACTATTAAAGCAGCATGTACACGACATGTTTTTTGCATCTGACTTGTCAAATTTCCCACTGCAAAATACATACAACATGCCTTATGACATTGCTTATGTAAAAGTCAGATGCAAAGCCATCTGACAAAATTTCAATGAGAGCGTGCCCTATTTTCTTCTGACAAACCATCTGACATCAGCTGTGCCAGAAACATATGCCGGAAAGAAACCGGCAGCGGCGTTTTAGTATTGACGGAATAATTAGCCGGTTTAAGTTGATATTTAAAATACCAATATATGTATGATCATTTCACCATTATATAGAAATTATGTGCATAGATATAGAAAAAATGTTTAATTTTAATATCCTTAATTGGTATCTTCCAATTTAAAGAAAGAAATGTTTAGATGGCTGAACTCTTTTACATCGCAAATAAAAATCTTTTGAAACCGAGATCTACTTTGGTTTCCTACCCTAACCTATGCAAAAAAAAAAACAGAGACAATGTCAGAACATGTCGTCTATATGCTCCTTAACTTGTTAACTTGTTAAGCCCTTATGACACAACATTTTTTATTCATTAAATTGATACAGCATTGATGGAAAGAAGCGGTAAATGTTAGAAAGAGCAAACTATAAAAAATGTAAACAAAGTTTTTATACGATCCACCCCAATTAGTTGTGAAGAGGGTATACTAAGTTTGTCATTCCGTGTGAAACTTTTTAATTAATAATTATAAACCCCTTAAACTATATATATTCTGGCTCTTTGAGTAATTCTAAGTCGATTAAGCCATGTCCGTCTGTTAAAAACACGCTCACTTTCGATAAACTCAAAAGAAATAAACCAACTTGTGGCAAATGGCTTGTAGTTATCCTAAGCAGTTTGGGATTGAAATCCAGCAATATCAGTGCATTAGGATCAGAGCTATGAATCAACATGTGGAATCTCCACCTTAAAAATTGATAATTTTGTTACAAAAACTAACATAAATTGTGGAACAATGGCAAAAATTCGTTTTATTCGACTGGAACTCACGCTGTAAAATTTCGTGAAGATCCGTCCATAATTTACCCTACGCCACATACATACATATAAAGCCTACTACCGGAAAACGGTTTAGTACGCATAAAACCCTAATAAATAATGCTATCAGAATAAAATTTAATACTTCACAGTTTTATATGACTAGAAATCACACTAATAAATTTCGTGATGATCGGCCCTTAATTTACTATAGGCCCCATATAAAGCCCGCTCTGGTAAATTAAATAAATACACTTTAAACCGTAGCAGATATAGATATTGCGGTAAAGTTTCTTTCAACTTAGCTTCATGTGGCCAGAAAAATTGTCATGTAATTTTGAGATATACGGTCCAAAATTAACTTTTGGTTCCATATTTAGCGGCCTTCTGAAATTCCCTGTAAACGCTTTATCACTCTGCAAAATATGGGATCATAACTTACCATGGCTCCAATATCAATTCCCCTCTTGAAAACCAAAAATTTAAAAGATAAAATCAAAATTAATTTAGAATTCGTTTTATTTAACAATATAGAAAAAATTAAGCAAGATAAGGCTTGCAAAAAAGGAAGCCAATGGTAAAGGAACAGTTTGTAAAGATGTTGAACAATTTTGACTTTTAATTCTATGTATTTCTTATGGGAAAATTCCAACATCTTCGCAAATCGATGTTAAATGTTGTCAAGTGTGAAAAGGCTATAACGCTGCTTTCAAAGAAAATGCCATTCTGTCAGTGATGCCACAATAATAAAAGAATTTATTGCCACTTTTTTAGTGATGACACTAAAATAATCGGAAGATGTAGAATGGAATCCAATGAAATAGGATCATTTTGTAAAGATGCTGAAAAATTTGATTTTTAGCCCAATGTATTTATTATGGGAAAATTTCAACATCTTCGAACTTAATTTTTTATCGATAACTTTTGTAAAATGTTTGACAGTTTGCCATTTATCTTAATACAGCTTAACTCTTTGCACTTGATAAAGTTTTCTATTACATTATATTTGTACTGTTCACCAAAACTTGAACAATGCACTAAAAATGTAGTGTAATAAGGGCTTTAACTGGCGCAAATTGAATTAATTTTTTAATCAATATCAATAATTGTTTTATTTTTTTCTATGAAGTCTAGTTATGAATTAAAGTTCACGAATAATTGATTCGAGTTCTAAGAGTGTCAAAGGCTCCTTTGTGTTTTTAACTTGAGACACAGCTATTTGAATTTAATTTCTATTTGTGTAACAGGCATTTCTTTCTATTGACTTATTTTTTATCTGTAATATTTTTGTTTAAATCGAATTTTATTCTCTAAAACCATAAGCAAATAAAATGTTCATTGCGAATTAATAATAAAACATACATATTTTAGAGTGTTTTTGATTTCAAAGTAACTAAAATAATTCATTATTTATTTATTCATTCATTGGAAATTCATTTACTGTTGCCAACACAAACAGACATGTAGGAAATCATCATCACAAAGTTGTTGATGTGCGTCCGAGTGTTCTGAATTCAATACCCTCTATTGAATTTCGTCCTCCTTTTTATTATAAACTTCGAGACAATATCTGAAATCCGAAACAATTTACATATAAATTGACAATCTTTTGACAGTACTTTTCATGTTTATTTATCGTATTGAGGGAGTTAAATAGAAAAATAAATCACAAATATAAAAGCAATCATCAATAACAACAACTACATGAGCCAGAATAAATACAACAAAACAAACCCTCTTAAACATGAAATAATTGTAACTATTGCTATGAACACATATCAAAAGTGGAAACATTTAGACAGTTGCGAGGGATGCAATATAAACCTTATTGCGATTTAAGATGTCTTGCTCTTCTCTGATAATAAACTTTAGCTCGTTGCTATTCTGCCGCAAACCGGGCCCGCACCACGATTAAACATGAATTTGTGTTCATAAGATCAACTAATATTTTGACCTTTCTAACCCAAAGTCATACTATATTTTTATGACTCCAAAGCATATTTTATTTACATTATCTAAAATATATTTGATTTTTTTCTAACAAACTTCTTTATAGAATACCCATTCTTTGGATTGATAATGATTTTCAGTTCCATAGATTACGTACAAGAATCCTGCTAAATGAAAAAAAAGAAGCAAATGTGCAAGCAGATTAACACGAGAACCTGCCATGTTACCTAAACTTATGGTGGATCTTAACTACTGGGTGAATATTTATTTATTTACGAAATTCCCCAGTGTGTACACGGATACTTCGCGTACATTAAGCAATTCGATTGCATAATCCGTCAACAATTATACATTCGCCTCCCGTCTAGGAGCCGGAGCAACAGCACCTATGGAGCCCCCACGGGACGAATTTTTCTACAAGCGTCGTAAATAAATTCTCCTTGTTAAAGTCTACCTCCTTGCGGTTTTGGTTATAACCAACAGCCATAACTTGATTTCCAAAAGTATCAGTTCGCCAAAAAAGTTGCTCTTCATTGAAATCTGTGAGTTCGCGCATTGAAAAAGGCACGCCCCCATCGGATGGCGAACTGAATAGCCCATTACCATCAGAAAAGCAAGGCCGTTGCAATGATAACTATCCTGAAAGACAGGAAGCATTTCTCGAAAGAAGAATACTAACGAAGGCCTCATCCTATAGTCGGTTGGTGCTACTGACTCCTGTAGCACCAGAAAGTTCGTTAACCCTTGATGGCTATTGTTCGCCGAATCGACGAAGCTCATTTACTTTCAATCATATAACTTTTTTATTAGTGTTCCAATAACGTCATTTTTGTCAACAACGTTAACTGCTGCCGAAAGCTTGTAGCAAGTGGACGTTCACTGGTTCCTTATTTTTTATTTAATTTAAAATCCAGAGGTGTGCACTCGTCGCAGAGACAAAGTGTACCGTAGTGTAAGTTTTTGTGTCTATTATTTGGAATTTTAAGTATTACTTTTGTCAACAGCTACGTCATAAACACTCAGAATATTTTCCATAATGATACAAACCCAAAAACCGACGACAGTATCTGAAAAATACTCATTAATCTCTCGTGGCTCCCTATTTAAAGGGCAATTCAAAAAAAAATATTTTATGTTGTGAACATAAAATAACTAGTTATAGTTAAAGTTTACTAGGACCCTCTGAGAGGTGTAATACAAGCCCCTGGGAACAAAATAAAATATATAATAGGAATTAAATAACATTAGAACCATGCAGAGTTTTGGCTGAACATGTCATGTTTGAACGATTTTAACACATTAAGAATTATCGCCGAGCAAGCAGTAGAATAGCAAGGTAATATGTATCTCACATTTGTAGATTTAACCACAGCATATGATGGCATGTTCCATTGGAATATATGGAAACTTCTAGAGAACATAGGTATACAATCTAAGCTCCTTGGTTTTACAAGAGCTACACTCACAATATTATTACAGTAACGGACTGTAGTTTATTTAAGAAGTATTCTGTTTAGTGATTTTTAAATAAATACACATTTAAAATTGCAAGAAAATTAATTTTTTACTGATTCTAAAATTTATCCAAAAAAATAAGTGCACATTAATACGGATTTTCAGTTGCAATTTATATTTTCAGTTGATCAAGTTAAAGACTTCCTAATGTAAAATTAAATGAAAATCTAATTTAAAATAACGAAAAGTTCATTTAATTTTGACTGTCAAAATTAAAACCGGAATTCTGTAAAAACAAAGGAATATTCAGTTATTTTATATAATTTAACTACAAAAAATTCATTTAAGATATCTTCAAAAAACGATTTGCTGCTTTTTGGTTTAGAGTTTATAGGTTTAATTTATATTAAACATTTATTCATTTTTATTAACTATAAGTCAAACGTTCTTCATGTTATATAAAAATAAAAACCGAAAATGGATCGAGAAAAAAACTTTGCACTTTTATCAATTAAAAACTCCGGCCTTTCAAACACAAAATAGGTTGGAAGTTAGCAACAGATAATACAAAAGAAACCAACGAAAAAAATTATGATAATGTGCCTTCATTTACACCGCTAAAAGAACAAGCGCTAAAATGTACATCCCCAAAACATATCGGTATCATCTGCTGATAAAAACATACCTTCAGCGTCACCGTCTCCATTTCCAAATATTAAACAAAATACAATTAAAACTGCAGAGCCACCCTCGCCACTTTCATTAGAAACTTCATATGTTTAACCGGCAAAAGAGGGGTTTTCTGATTCCATAGGCTACGCAAAAACGTCATAAGTCCATTTCTCTGCTATATCATCAAAATTTCCCTTGTTGTTACCTGTTGTTACAGTAACAAAATCCCTGGAGAATGTGTTAAGCACATCGAAAATTGTCCAAGAATGCCGGATGTCTATGGAGGAGTTAACGAGACATTCAGGGGTGACCCATAAATGGGTCCCTGTACACAAGGGCATACATGGAAATTGTATGGATGACTCGTTGCCGCAAGCAAGCACCACATTGAAACGAAACGTCCCACAAATGCTATAGATGTTTCGCTCCCGAGTAGTAAGCAGCTTATCGCACACAACTTTCATCCTATTGCCAGTCAGAGGTGGTTTGATGCAACTACCAAAAACCACAAAAGTTTGCCCATAATATATGAAGGAAGGACTCAGTAAGCTTTGAGGCTGTCTACATTACGCCTCAGGAACCTAATTGCGGTTATAACTGGACACTGGCAAATTAGAAGACATGCTGAAGCTCCCTAACAATGACTTATGTAGAAACTGCTGTGACGAAGAGGAGGAAGACTTGATGGAACATTTACTCTGTTATTGCCGGAAATGCAGAGACCTAAGGCTCAAACGAAGAACCCTTAAAGAGAAAACTTGTATTTCAGACACTGATTTGAATAGGACCCACTCCTTCATTGATTCAACCAGATGGCTGTTATTCTTATTATCGGCAGCCGAGTAACATAAGAACCTTGGGAGACGGTGAAACATTGTAACACAATGGGAACTAATTGCTGGATTCACGTGAGCTGGGCTCGATTACGACTACTAATGCAACTTTACCTAACCTACGGTAATAAAATAATATATTTTTAAATCAGTTTTGAGATTTTTCAAAAATATTATATTTTAGGAAGCGAAAGATTAATAACGTAAACGCGTAATGTCTTTAAACGACTAAAATGGAGATGTGAGTTTCTTTCTTAGGATGCAGTGCTTATGTGCTGCAAAATTTAAACAATGCCTTAAGTGAAAAAATGAATAGTGTACTTGACGGAAC
Source organism: Pollenia labialis (assembly GCA_949318255.1). NCBI lineage: Eukaryota > Metazoa > Arthropoda > Insecta > Diptera > Polleniidae > Pollenia > Pollenia labialis. The sequence goes on along the minus strand of OX439141.1, from coordinate 39,730,778 downwards.
ATCGTTTCCCTGCTGTGTAAGCCGATTCCTCAATGGATAACCATAAAATTGCCCGAGAGTTATGCATGCCTTTGACTACATATTTACAAATACTTGCAAGTGTACATTTTCGAGGCTCGTGCTTATAAACTTTACAGGATTTTCCATTACACCCTCGTATATTCTTTTATTTCACTCTAAGTGTTTCAATTGAAAACCATTGCCTGCATTCAAAAGTGTATTAAGTTCGCAAACATAAAGCATATGATGAGCATTGATGATGACCATTCATCCATTTAAACGAACAATATGATGATAATAATAATGCTGATAACATCAGCTCGGGCATATAAACACAATGCACACAATAAATGCAAATACGCACACTCATCAACACACATACTTTACATAAAAATACATATTTCCGCTTACACATGTAAACCGAACAACAGATTGGAAAACTATTACTGTAATAAATTGTAGATCGAGATACTGTCGAAAGCGACTGTTGAACAATACGTTCAAGATACTTTATTTCAATGCGATGCAAACGATACGATACATGTTGAATTATTATTATATTTTAAGTAAAATGGCTTTTCCATACAAAACAAATACGTGCAGATGAAAATGGACATATTCTCTCAAACCAATACATACAGAAATTTACATGAATTTATTTAAACATTTACATAAATTGTTAGATTCACGTATATGGATTAAAACAGTTGGCGGGAGAAACAGGGGCACTTTACAACTAAAGCTGAAGGTCCACACCATGCGTTTATGCGTCTGTCCTTTTTATGCATTTGACAAAAAAGTTGAATCAGTGTAATTGCATATGACAAGTTACACACCAAAATGCATAGAATGCATAGACGTATGAACGCATCAAAGTAGGTTTACTTTCTACTTTTGTATCCGTCGCATGTGTGGTGAATAAAAGTCAGCTGTTATTGATGGCCATGGATGACAAATCATATTTTATTTTCAATGTTATCGATAAATATGTTTGTGTGGTGGATTACGTTTTACTATTTTTTTGCATTAAAAAAGGTTTTTAATAAGAGAAAAAGCTTTCGTTATTAAGATTGTATAACTTTAAATAATAAAATACATTAAAATTAATTTTAAGCACAATTTTATCACGAACAAATTTTGCCATTCTAGTTATCGATTACTTTTATGTTCTGAGTGTCATCTTTGTTGTGTTTATTATATTTTTTTTTTTTTTTAACAAATGCCATGAACTGGAAACTTATTAATACCGTGAAAAATCTTGAATATTTTTATAATAAAAGCTTACTTTTCTATGAATTCTTTTAAATAAATTCTATTAAAATATCAATTACACTTTCCATTTTTGGCAAAATTGCTTTTAATTGATAAACATATTAGCACAACAGCTGATAAAAAAAAAAAAATTTGGCGCATAAAACGCATGGCATGTAACTTGAATGTAGAAACGCATAAAATGCATAGAAAGTATCATACGCATCTACGCATGAACGCATGGTGTGGACCTTCAGCTTAATAAAGCCTAGTACTCTTTTCAAATTTGTGAAAAATGTTGAGCAACATTGATTATTCCACACGAAAATTTTGGCATTTATCAATGTTACCAATCTTACGAGTTTGTACAATTTGACGTTTTTATTTCTTCAAAGTATGCTACATTGTTTCGTGTATGTAAACAAACGCCACATGTATTTTACTAAAAATTTTTTTTTTAAAAAAAAATTTAATAAAAAAAGTAAATATGGATAAAAAAAATGTTACTGATTGTGTTATTTTAATTTTTTATTTCTTTTTTAATATTAAGTTCATACTTTTCTGCTTTTGCTTAAAATTCCACGTGAAATAAAGGCAGCTTACATTATTTCGCAGTTGTAAAAAAATGTTGCCAGAAACATTTCGGAACTTTTTCACAAAATAAACAGAGTACAACTCCATCAACATTATTTCATAGATATTCCGCACAAGTTTTTTCATATGCATTTTGACAGCATTTCACGTGAAATGTTGAACAGAGTACCAGGCTTAAGACTCCAGTTTTTCTTTCGTTTTTTAAGGTCATATTTTCACAATTAATTTTTGTAGTGACAAAGAAGTCAATTTTCTCTTAGAAATTCTGTTTAAAATTTTTTTTATTTTTTTTTGTTAACTTTTAAAATTTTTGAACTCAACAATCAACTATAAAATGGAAATCAACAAATACTTCCCAGTTTTGGTACTAAATCGTAAAGTAGAATTCTTTTGAAATAAAATAATTTTTATTTCACGAAAATCCATGGACAAATTCCTGTTTAATTCCCGATAAACTGAAAGTACCTAGTTTTGACCTTTTTTTATTGCAAATTTGTGGAGTGCAAGATGTTGCAAACGTATTTAAACATGTTGATCTACACAAATTTGCGATAAAAAATGTTAAAACTAAGTACTTTCACTTAATCGGGAATAAAAAACGAATTTATTCATGGATTTTCATTAAACATGCAGCTTTAGGAAAAAAAATTAAGGTAAAGGATTAGAAAAAAATTGTGTTAGAAAAAGGTAAAACTTCGATTTTAGTTCTACACAAATTTGCGATAAAAAAAATGCCAAAGTTGGCACTTTCACTTTATCGGGACTAAAAAAAGGAATTTATAAATGGATTTTCATGAAATAAAATTTATTTCACTTCTAATACATGCAGCTTTGAGCTTAAGTACTGAAACTGGTTAGTATTTGTCGATTTAAATATTTTATGAATTTTTTGAATAAAGAAATTTTATATCGTCATCAGCTAAAGATATTAAACCAAATAAAACTGTTAAGCGTATAAGAATTATAAACATCAGTTTTGCTTGCAAAAATATCAAATCTTAAACAAAAACAACAACAATTAACAGTGAGTTTATCTTTTCTTATAGTCCCGACTTATTTCAGTTATAACTAACTATCAGTTATAACTGTTAAAAAAATATTGTTAACTGGAAGTTAATTGGCCGTTAGTCAAAGAAATTCACTTTCTCACAAAAATATTTACATCAAACGAAAAAAAGATTTTTTAACAAACAACTAAGGCCTCGGCCCACGATGTCGACAAGAACATTTCTTTCGTATATTTGTATTGAAAACAAAAATAAATTTTAGTTTTTTATTATTGTTAGAGTTTTTTTTCCCCCGGAGTTTTTCGATTCCCGGGAAAACGGGAACATTTTTTAAATTTCCCGGGATCCCGGGATCCCGCTCCATATAAATAATACAAAGTAAATTTGTTTTAAATTAATGAAAAAAACTTTTTTTTTAAAAAAGAAATACCTAAATACTCCCAAAAATGAATTAAAGGTTGAAAGGGGAACTTGAATTATTATTACCTTACGCTTTTATATGTATGTACATTTTTCGTATCATTATGCTCTAGATACAAGATAAAAAGATAACATAAACATAACAATTTAATTCATAAAAAAATAATAAAAACAAACAAAAATTATGGTACTCAAGTTTTGAGATCAAAAAGTAAATTTATAAAATAGATAAAATATTTTAAATATGTAAATATGTTTTATAAGTACATATATATATTTTAAATAAATATATTAACATTTTTTAACAGCTTAGGAAAAAACATTAAGACACACTTAATGCGCTTAGAAAGTCGGCAAAGAGTATATTTCTTATTTTATTTACTTATTACCATGTTTCCGAAAAATTTCGTTCACTTTTTTTCCGACAGTGGACAAATAGTTTAAAGTGCAAAAGTTTAAAGTTGTTGCATATTTCTTATTAACAATCCGAAGTAATTTTTCTCTTTTATAAACAACGTCTATATCAGTCAAATGTATGACAAGGTTGATGCAAAAAATAGCATCAAACGGACTTCTTCTTACAAGATCCACCTGTAATATTTAGGACAATGTGTTTTTAAAATTGTATGTTGTAAAATCTTACACGAGTTTCCATAGTTTTTTTGTTTCTGTTTCCCAGCACTTCCTGGTTATATAAGAAGCTGTCAAAAAATGAAACAAATTTACGGGTGTAATTTTGTTGTTCACTTCACCCTGCATTTTTGAATATTCAAAAAATTTTATATGGACATTTTCTCAACGCAAGGTGAAGTGAACAACAAAATTACCCCCTATGTTTATCACCTAATAAACATATCGTCAAAACTCAAATTTTTTTTTTAATTTTAAGTTAATTAAGCAAAGTGTTCCTTCTACTTTCTCGTAACAAAACATCGGTTTTTATCTCAAACTGTACCAAAGTTATAGCAAAATATATGTATCTTTAAATCGGTACATTTTAACTTTAATCGCATTTTGCCATTTTGTAGATATGACTTTGCTGCAATTAAGGAGCGATATTTTTGGATATCTCCTATTTGTAAGACTTGTCCATGGACAATTAATATTTACTGCCTGCATCTTATTTTGAATTTATGTTCTTTATAAACTCTTCACTTCACTAAATTTATTAATTATCAACTGTTGCACGGCACATTCTGCTTTTGGTAGATTTATTGCGTCAGAAAACATTGATTTACGAACGTACTCACTTCTTGTTATTGATCTAATCGACAACCCATCAACAGATGCTAATTTTTAGAGAATATAAAACTAAATTTCAAAGTATAAATAGCTGTTTTCTGAAACTATGAGGAACTTTTATTTCCCGGGATCCCGCAACAAAAATCCCGGAAAAACGGGAAAGAAAATCATTGAAACCCTAATTATTGTTTTCTATATAAATATTTTTTTTTTTTTTGCAATATTATTTATTGAATCTTCATAGGTATATTAAGATGAAGCAAAATTACCCCCAATGAGATTACACCTGATATAAAATTGAAGTTTTATTTAATAAAAAGACATTTACAAAGAAAAAAAACACAACAAACTCATTGGAAAAAGATCAATATTAGTCAAACTGTTAAAGTTTAAAAACAATTAATAAAACATAAAATAAAATTCCTAAAATTATGAGTTTAACTTGCACATTTGATTGCATATATCTATGGAAGTTTCAAAATGCTCATTCTCATTCCTTTATAATGGTTGTTTTTTAAACCCGATAGAGCTTTCGAAAGGTTAGCCGTCATTCGAACTGTCATACTGCTCTCACTTTCTACTCAGGCACATCATCTTGTGTAGATTCATGCTTTAAAAACGCCCCCAAATTATCCACATTGACGTTGAAAATCACACATCGATTTTCGCAACTTTAGGCGACTTCATGATTTAAATGACGCAACTTATTATTTCACAAATGAAGGCGATGGGTTGATCCAGATAAAATAAACTTTCAATTAGACTTCAAGGCCGTGCAATTTGACACCTCTTGATTGTTTTCTGTAGGACTGTGAAGTCACTAGTTTGTGCTGATAAGCCAGCAACAATTGAAGAACTGGAGGTCAACATTGTTCATTTTATTCGTGACATGCAGCCTGCAATGCTCGAGAAAGAATTGGACGTCTGCAATGCATTTCGTCAAGGACAGGCGCGATGCATATTTGTTTGAAATTAGTTTCAATTGGCTATGCCGTGCATTAATCTACGATTCAAAATTAATTTTTTGTTGTCTACCATTTAAAATTTCATGGTTAAAAAAACCGCATAATACTTATTTAGTAAAAATATGTCTGCAGGGTTTTATACAACTGTCCCTTTCGTAATTCAGTTTTACAACTGTTAAGGGCGTTAAATATTCTTTGAGCTTAAGCATTTGAAAGCTGGCAAATAAAAATAAAATTAATTTTGAGTTTGAATAACTTTTTGCAATAGAATAAGTTCTAAATTACTATGATAGTCATCCTTATCCAAATCTAAGAGTCAATCTTGCGACATTCATTATTGAACTTTTGAAAATATATAATAAATGATTGAAGACTTTTCTTTGAAAGACACAGAGACTTTGGTTTATCTGAAGTAAGAATTTTAAATTACACCTAAGAGAAATTACCCACGCTCTACCCACGACAGAAAAAATTATACCAAATTCGGGTAATTACCCACAAAGTGGCAACACTGATTAAATATGAACTAACAACAATTAATCAAATCTTAGCCTAATACTTCATTTTATGTCCCGCCAGAGCCAGATAAAAATTTTCTTCATCTCGAATTCTGTTCATATATGTATATATGTAGGTGTTTATCGCTCATCTAAATGGGTAAGTGCTGCAGTGTCTCTTCTTCTTAAGCGAGTGTGGCCGCTATCATTTAAAATATTTCGAGCTAGTGGGTGGGTTCGGATGCAGTTCGAGCCTTTTTAAGTATTTTACTGCATATTTCGTAGTCATAGTTTTTACTAAAGGAACATTAAGATCCTGGTGAGTATTAGAATTCTTAACATACCAAGGGGCAGCTGTGATTATTCGAAGAAGTTTATTTTGGCGCCTTTGAATTTTTTCGATATTAGAAGCCGAGGCAGTGCCCCCTAACTGAATACCATAGCACCAGATTGGCTTTAAAATAGAGTTGTAAAGTAGGAGTTTGCAGTCGAGACTAAGAACAGAGTTTCTTCCAATAAACCATATTTCTAGTTGAAATAGATGATCCTGTAAGTAACGTGATGCTTCATATAAATATGCGAAAGAAATATTCTTGTCGACATCGTGGACTTGGCAGTAAATTTCTACTAAAAAATACTTTATTCAGTAAAATTAACATCTTTTTTACAAAAAAAAAAAAAATCTCGTCTTGTTACAAAAATATCGTTTTTCCAACAAAATTCACTATTTCAATAAAAATTCACATATTATTAAAAATTTACCACTTGTTTCAAAAAAAAAAAAAATACTTTTCACAAAAGAAAATTATACAAAACTAGCTGACCCGGCAAACGTGGTTTTGCCATATTACTTATTTCTTTCAGATGCTACAGTGTCTACATGCCAAATTTTCAGAAAACCGGTTGATTAGTTGAGAAGATAATAAAAATTATGTTCCAGATGTTGCACTATTTGCCTGCCAGATTTCAAGAAAATCAGTTGATTAGTTAAGAAAATATATGGGAAGGGGAGCTTTTCCCCTCTTGCTTTATTTCACGACCTAAATAATAAAAACTATAGGTGTGAAGTACTTTCTAGCTGTAACACTATTTGCCTGCGAAATTTTTAGAAAATCGGTCCAATAACCATATACGGTAAATAAATAACCATAAAGGACCAAAAAAAAAAGACCCGTGTCTCCCAGTTTTGCCGAAAGTCATGCACTTTTTTATGGGACCTTAAATATTTATGGCCTCGGTGTCATTTTTGCAAAAAAGTGATAAATTTCTCAGGCTCATATCTTGAGACTAATCTTGCCATAATGAACAAAAATTGTAAACATATAAAATCAAAAAAACTTCATCTTCAAGATCAAAATCGCAAAAAACTTCAAAAAAAATTTGATTTTTTCCCCTGTTCAGGTCACTAGGTAGCAAACCGTTAAAAGTCCAAGAAAACAATCAACCACAAAAATGTATGTACCTACACAGAAAAAATTATTTTTCGAATTCAAACAAAAAATTTGTAGTATCAAAACATTTTTTGTCTGAAATCGGTCCTACAAACAAATTCGCATATTTAAACAATTTATTTGCATTTTGTTTACTAAAAAAAAACACTGATTTTTTCAAACAAATAATTTACGGAATCAAACAAAAAGTTTACTGAAATTCATATAATTTTCAAACAAATAATATTGCTGAATCAAACAAAAATTTTTTGCACAAGCAATGACGCGTACCCAAGCTATCACTGAAGGAGATGATGAAGGCAGAAGCAGAGCGGCGGCTGGCTTTAAGACACATGTTTTGTTGGAATAATTTTTGAACGAAGTCTTGTTTATACACACAATGTTTTTCTTCATCACTCACTGTTGCTGTATCCTTTCCTTGGCTAAAGAAGAAGAAATGTAACAAACAACGGCAGCAGACCGACTCGATATGTTTTTCGTCATCATTTTATTTTTGTATTTGATGTAGGTATTTAAGTAAACAGTTTTCAAAAATTGAATACGGGATTTTGTTTTTCATTCTTTTTTTTCCAACTTTGAAACCAACCAAAAATTTATTTTGTTTCTTATAATGTTGTTGTTGTTTCTGTTGTTTAAAAAAGAATGAAACCTTTTTTTTACCTGCTATTTTTTTTTTTGTTTTTTAATAATAACCTCGTCTCGCTATTTTATCATCTTTCTTCTTGTTGTACTTTTTTAAAGCGTCCAAAAATAAACTGTATGTGTTTTGTGTTGTTGTTCTTATATTTCACATAAAGAAGTGTTGCTTACGACCAAATAATAAATGCAAGAAACGACAACATTAAAGAGCGTTAAATATTTCATACAAAATTATGAAAAATTGAAACCAATAGCGCGTATATTATATTATTGAAAAGTTGTCAACATTTTTGTTGGTTAAATAAAAATCAAACAAAAATATTAATTGAATCAGTAAAAAAATTTGTAGAAATTAAAAAAAATTTCAAACAATCGTTTGTTTGAAAATAATTCGGCAATAATTTTTTCTGTGTAAGATCTAAATAAACAACTTTCTAGATCATAAATCAATTTCCTAGGAATGATTCTTAACAACTTTCTCGAACATATGAACTTCCTAAGAATGATTCCTAACACCGTTTAGGTAGCGCTTAGGTAGCCGAAAAAGTGAAAAATCTCCCGAAAATTCAACTTCAAGGAGACAATCAACTACAAAAATGTACCTCTGGTCTCAACATACAATTCACGCGATCACGCACCGACCGCAACATCACAGGCAAGGCAGTAAGCTAATTAGTTAGGAAGATAATGGGAGCTTTTACCCTTCTTGCCCTATTTCACATCCTATTCCTTATTTCCTTTCAGGTGTTACAGTGTCTGCATGCCAAATTTTAAGAAAACCCGTTAATTAGTTTTATAGATATAGGGGGGGGGGAGTTTTTACCCCTATTGCCCTATTTCACGCCCTAAATAATAAAAATTTTAGGCTATAGTTCTTTCCAGATGTTACACTATTTTTCTGCAAAATTCCAAGAAAAACGGTCGATTAGTAAAGCAGATATAGGGAGGGAGCGCTTTTACCCCTGTTGCCCTTTTTCACACACTTCTCCCTATTTTCTTTTAGATGTTACAGTGCGTGATTGCCAAATTTTAAGAAACCCGGTTGATTAGCTAAGAAGATATAGCGAGGGGGAGCTTATGCCCTATTTTGCTCCCTCTAGCGATATAAAATATACTGTTAGACCTAATTTCATACCTAACAAATACACATACAAAATTTTATAAAAATCAGTCGAGTCGTTTCGGAGGAGTTCAAAATGGAATGAATTTTGTTGATATTTGTATGGGAATATATAGGAAAATCGTAATGACATATCTGCGGAATCCCTAGCCGATTTCGTGCAAACTTAACTTAAACTTACAGACTATCCCCAATGTACCCTGAAATTTTGGTTGAAATCGTTCGACACGTTTCCGCAGTTAGTGATGACATCAAAGTGTACAGTGTACACTTCTTTTTATATATATAGATAGAAATAAGTAGGGTTGCCAGACGGCCTGGAATGGCCTGGATTGTCCAGTTTTGTTGGGTCTTGTCCAGGTACCAGCTAAAATACAATTTATCCAGTTAAAAAGCTTAAGTTAATTTTAAAAAATTACTGTTTTATTAATTATATTTAATTAAATTATTATTTTGTCTAGAACAAAATCCTATACATACTAAGAAAACATTGTAATGAAAAAATTTCTTATTTGCCGGCAGACATTCCAATTAATAAGATACGGTCCAGATTTTCAAAAATACGATAAAAATACCGTACAAAATTTTTATAAATTAATCTCGTTTGTTAGTCATGCCAACTCATAGTACTTTTTGTGCATGGACTTAAGGTATTTCTAATAATCTTTACTCACAAGAATCCATTTCTTTGGCCGAATTAAGGTTACAATTTTGATTATACTTAATTTTAATGAAAGTTGTTGCCTACAACTAAAATAACAGAGTTATTGAATTCTCCAAATAACAATACAAAAAAAAAATATTTACGTGGCTAATCAAATAGTTATCAGCCATGTTCTGGAAATCTAATTCGATTGAAATCAAAATCGAATAAACTTTGGAAACGATCCAGTGTTTAAAGTTCATTATTTAAATATATATTTATTAGAACTTATCTTAAAATAAAAAACGACGGTAATTTAAACAAAATATAACTGAAAATCTCCATTGATTCCAATTTCCATAACATGGCCGTTAACGAACTTTTTTTATTTCATTTACAGTCGAATTTATGTATACGGTGGCAGTGATACTACAAAAACCACGACTCGAAATGTCAACTATATATAAATATGTAGAACATTATGAAACCAAAACAAATTGGTTCGATCTGTCAAAATCAGCAGGCTTTTCACTGATACCTGTAGTGATTTGGCCCTGATATATACATAATTTTGTAATATGACATAAGACTGAATTTTAAATTGCACGTTTCCTTGCTTTAAGTTTTTTTTTATTCTACAAAACTATGAAGTAAAATATTTCTTTTTCTTATTGTTAAGTTCATTTTAAATTTGTCAAGTTATTCTGAATTTATATAAACTGCAAATATGTATCAAAATTACATTGTTTTGGTTTAAATAAAGTTCTTAAAAGTTCAGAACCCTCCCAAAAAAGAAAATCTGACTCCGCGCCTGACTATCATACTGTACTATTTTCAATTTTACTCTGCTTCATTACCTTTACCTTTGTTTAATCCTTGTTTTATAGCACGAACTGTACTAATTATTACATACATTTTACATTAGACTCACTCATTCATGTATCCATACGAATGAAATTAAAATTGAATTTACAATTATTGCCTACAGTTTCTTTGGCCATTCGACATGGAGATAATGATAATGTCGTTGGCGATAATCACGTTCGATAACTTTAAAAAATTAAAAGATGCAAAATAAATTAGGTATATACATATGTATGTATGTTTGTATGAACGTATGCAAATAGAGAAAAAAATTGGAAAACATCCAATTTTAAACTCAATATTTGGTAGATGTTTTAAACGAATAATCTCAATAGACAAGTAACATAAAAAATTCTGCCATGCAGATACATTTTAATTAACCTTATGTTAAACCATAAATGAATGAACAAAAAAACAAATTGAAATCAACATAAAAAAGTAACAACTTTTCAGTGCAATGACATGGGCAATTGATACGTTTTGCTGTCTTCCAGCCCAGGTGGATGTATTTGAGTCCTATTTAAGCAAAAAAAAAAAAAAAACAGTTAACAATTGATAGCATTACGAAGGAAAGGGCTAAGGGTATAACGAATTTCGAATTCCCTAATGAAAATTTTTTTTATTAAATTAAAAATGCGTTTTAATTTAAATTACCAACTCTTTTGTATATTTTGTAAACAGTTTTTCTCATATTTTTTGATTTTAATTAAAATAATATTTTAACTTTTTTATATTATTTTTTTTGACACTTTCTCTAAATTTTGTTTTCTACAGTAGCAGGTTTTGAAATTGTGGTAAAAGCAATATTGAGGGCAACAAAATTTTAATAGTAGTTAGTTGAAAATAATAAAATAAATTTACAGCTAAAAATACCACAGAATTTGCACAACAACATTGATGGCCATCAACTCGTACTCGTATGCTATGAAAGCCATTAAATTGTTGTAGGAAATCTTTTGAAAAAAATTAAACAAACAAACAATAAAACATGCAAGTATTACTCCTACGTTGCACAATGGGATATACATATCGAAAGAAAGCAATTGGGAAAATAGTAACGGAAATCACTCTTTGTTGCAAACCACCTTTGCATATGTTGCAAATCTAGAATAAGTCCTACAATTTGCAAAACCACAACAAAAAAATATGTATAACACTTTTGCTGGACTTGTAACATACATATATAAGAAGAGTGATGTTTGCTAATATAACAGTATTATTATTAGCAGGGCCCGGACTTTTATGCAGTTAAAATATCGTTTTATGTGCATAAAAAATGCAATAAAAATAGAAATATATGCGCTAAAAATTTAAAAAATATGCAGTTAAAATTATAAAAAACAACATAAAAATTACAAGAAAAAACAAAAAAAGCATGAAGAACATTAAATTTCAGTCTCATAAACGTAAGAAAGGCACATAAGCCACAAAAGTAGAAGTTAAAATAAAGTAAAACACAAATATATAAAGAAACATTAAGACAATCATGTAAGTCACTTGTAAAGGCCCAACTATAATATACAGAAGCTGGCTTGAGCAACTGTGCGAATACATGTTAATCATAAGTGTTAAACCATATTTAACTTAAGAAAACTTGTTGTTAAATTTTTTGAAACTGTCATTTGCTTAAGCAAAGTGCGAAACTTATCCCAATTACATACGAATCAACTGTTTATTGATTTTGTTTTTTAATATGCCTTTAGAGATATATTTGACCCTACAATTTTTGAAAATAAGAGCTTTTAAATGCTGATAGTTTCTCTGCGGTATATTAATTTTCATTATACTGTTTTCGAAAACAATTTAATTAAATATGCAAGCAGTTAAGGATTTAAATCCTTATTTTTACTTATTCTTTATCAAGCTTGATACGAATTTATTAACTTAAGCTACCGTCCAAAAAATACATTTTATATATGGCTATATAAATTAACTTGAATTCACCACTGTTGAATCCTTTTCAATCATCTTTCAATTGGCAAAAGTTTTCAGCATAATACATAATTGCTTTCAACCTCGTCCCCCATCTGGTTGTTATAGGCTGTGGAGGAAGACATTAATCCGGATAATTCTTTTTATATGCGGCAACACGCGAAGGTGCTTTACAAAATATGTTTCCCATTAGAAATCAATAAATAACATCGCAGTTGTCTTTTACCTCTTCTGAGGAATAGTGCATGTCAAAATAAAGCAATTAAAACAAGTTTTTTCAAAATATGCAACAAAAATATGCAATATCAGCAATTTATGCAAAAATATGCATTTAAAGCAAAATATGCACTAACAAATCGCTGCCATTTTACTGCAAATTTCTTGATTCGCAAAGATATTTTGTGTATGGTAATATCCGACTGACGAGAACAAATATGCATTTGCATAAAAATCCGGGCCTTGATTATTAGTATTGTGGTTATTTTGTTGAACTGTTCTATAGTTTTTAATCCAAATTTTGATATTTTAATTAGGCTTAAGTTCATCAAATTTAATTTTCATTAAATTATTTTTATGAAGAAAGGAATTTTACAACATTAAGGCCTGTTTTCACAACCTATCGATAGCTTAAAGTAGACTTTAACCGGCCTTATAAAAAGTGTCCCATTATTTAAACTTTACTTTAACCTTAAGTGAGCTAAAAAGTAATGGTATACTACACTATTGAAAATAAAAATAAAGCGGGAATGCGCTGGGGGGGACATACCTCTCAAAGGATGCATATACATATTAAATATCGCTCAACTGATGAACTATTAAAGGGAGAGTCATCAAACGTGGTTAAAGCTAGTATTATGGCAAACTTTAATTTCAATATAGTAATGGGCGCGGTATACAGAGGAGGAGCAGTTCCCCTCATAGATAGAAATATTAAAAGGAGCCGCTGCACGTATTTTGTTGAACTATTAGTAGTATGATCCTCTGAGCCCAAAAATTTAAATAAAATAGCAGCGGGGGAAGTGTTACCCCCCATAGGACGCCAATGTTTAATATCGCATATCTTAAGAACTGTTATAGTGAGAATGTTCAAAATTTGCAGAAGTCACTCTTATGGTATACTACAATTTTGGAAAAAAAAAATAAAGCGGGTAGGCGTAGCAGGGGAAATATCTCCCATAGGATCCATATATTAAATATCGCTCAACTAAAGGGATAGTCTTCAAACGTGGTGAAAGCTACTACTTTGGTAAACTATAAATTTCAATATAGAAATAGGCGGGGTAGCCAGAGGAGGAGCAGTACCCCTCATAGATAGAAATATTAATAAGAGCCGCTGCAAGCAATTTGTTGAAATTTTGGTAGTAGGATCTTCTGAGCTCCAAAATTGAGTGTTACCCCCCATAGGACGCCAATGTTTAATATCAGATATCTCAAAACCTGTTAAAGTGAGAAAATTCAAACTTAGTAGAAGCAAAGACTATAGATTTATAAAGATGTTGCACTTAGTACATTTGAAATTTTAAAAAATGTTGTTCTTCTTATAGATGAGGGGGAGAAGTAACAAGAAAGCAAAAACTTCTTGCTCACATTCAGAGAACTAAAGAGAGCAAGAAACCACATGCATACACATGTTTGCTGTTTTTGCCAGCCAAAGTGTGTGTGTGTGTGCTTTTTTTTGGTTGAAACCGGTTTTTGGTATTTTTTTTAATTGATTGCGTTTTATTTTCAAACAATTTATGTGCAAATAACCTACGTAAGAGCATATGCGACCGATTGTGTAATTGTAGGGCAACAGTATTTGTTTTATTTTTGTAAAACTTAAACTACATCGAATTGCACCGAATTATAATTCCATTTTTTAGATTATTTAATTATGCACTTACCATGTGTGTATACCTATATTTATATATCAAACGAATTTACTATGAGTATTTATTAATTTTACTTATGAGCTCTTTACAAGTTAAATGGTTTAAGATTTTAACTTTTTCAATATTTTATAATTTGTAGTTGTAAGTTTCCCATGTGGAATGCTTCCGTAATAATATAAGAACTAGTAGTAAATTGAGCATCTCCATCCTGTGTTTATAACATACGTCATTCTCCTCAAACCAAAAAGAATAAATTGAATTTTTGGTACAATTCACGCATTGCTCAACAATAAATTTTGTTATGCTTTTCATTTCTTTATTTTGTAAAAATATTTTTTCAAAGACCTTTATATCAATTTTACAAACTTCAAAAAATAAGTCAGAGGGAGCACACAAACCTCCAAAGTCGGATTCTTTTTGACAATTTTTTGCATGAACAAACCTTTCTGAAGGATATGACAAAATTTGCGCGGGTTTTTTATATCCATACGACATTTAACGCATGATATTCGTTGTGATATGTAACCAACAAAATATCGACTCGATGTTAATTCTATTGGCACATTGTTGGATGTAAAGCAATCGGCATCTTCATTAAAATATTCTTAATTTTCATTGTACATCATATATATCTGCGATTTCTATTTCAGGGGTGTGAGTACTCTCTGATTGACGGAAAGGGACATTAAAAAAGGTTTTAGGCTTTTGATTTCCTGAGATTAGAAATCACACTTAAAAGCTTTTGTGTTATTCGATTCAGAATTTGCATAATGTGGATCAATCTATCCGAAAAGCACTTTAATACGACTAAAAGAGAAATGTATGATAATATATCTAATAAAATTCCATATTATTTCCAGTCTAATAATAACTTTTATAATCTGAAAGCTTTATTGGCGATTTTTCAGATTTAAAAACTTGAATCGTATACTTTTACGAGTATTACCAAAAAAAATTAATATGTGTTGCAAAATTATATCTGATAAATAGAGCGCATGTTTTGACAATCCGTGTACGAGGCTATGTCATCAAAATACATAATTATTTGTCTGAATTTGTTGAATATTATTTAAGTTGCTGTAAAATATAACACTTTTTAAATAAATAAATAAAAATAAAATTATAATATGCGAACAATTTTAATAATATGGGTTTGATTTTATTGGATTTCATTATATATATTGTATGTAGCGAAATCCACATATTTTTTTGTCCTATCCCGCGAAGCTCTTCGCTTGTCTGCAGGAAAGAAACATTTCTAATTCTTATAATATTTGCTCATATAAGCTGGCTCATACAAGTTTAATGGTTACAATGTTTAGCTTTTTCAGTATGTTATCGATGATTCGTAGATATGTTTTTTAATATTTCTTATTTGTAACTGCCCGCCTACAACTGACATGACTTGCAGTTATAACTTGAAGTTATAAAAGCGTTGTTAAAAAATTTGCATTAACAACCGTGTTATAACATGAGAAAACTTCTAACATGATGAGTCTATACTTAACACTAACATCATATTAGTGTTTAAGTTATATGGGGTCTTTGCCTGACAATTTTTTGTCATAATAAACGTCAAACTTCATATAAAAAAAAACGCTGACAAAAATTTTAAAATTTTTTTTATATAGACTTTGACGTTTGGTAAGACAAAAAATTGTCAGGTGAAGATCCCATGTTAAGCATTTTATGTCAGTTGTAGACTGCATGTAATGCTTCCGAAATAATATAAGGACTAGTAAATTTAACATCTCCATACTGTGTTTAGGACATATGTAGATACGTACGCAAACCAAAAAGAATAAATTAAAATTTTGATACAATTTACGCATTGCTCAACAATAAATTTTTTATTTTCATTTCTTTATCTTGTACAAAAAAATTTTTGCAGACCTTTAAAAGAATTTTACAAACTTCAAGAAGTAAGACGGAAGGAGCACACAAACTTCCAAAGCCTGAATCTGTTGCATAATTTGTGATAATAATTTGTTGTAATAATAAATAAAATTGGATTTTTCGGCGGAAACGATTCAATAATAATAATAAAAATAATACAATTTTAATAAAAAAAATTTTTAAACAAAAATAAATAAAATTGAAAGAAATTACGTTCATACACATTAAACCGGTGGCATATTTTTATAAAAATTAAAAGTATTTTGATTATCATCAAATTCACATTGAACCATGAGTTTTTTATTACTTACACAATTACAAAATTGTGAGTTTGATGAGGCATGTTAATGTGTGGCCTTGTCGCTTTAGAAAACATAAAATATCTTTTAGGAACAAAGCAGTTTATTCTTTCAGAAAAATTATTTTTTATATGCCTACAATTGTTTAAATTTAGACAATAACAGCATTTGAACTTCGGTGCGAATCGATATAATTTCATTTATACAACAATAAAACACATATTATTGCCCTACAATTAAAATCTGTCACATTTGGTTTAACGTACCTATGTTATTTGCACATAAATGGGATGCAAACAAAACATGTTTTATTATTTAAATGTGTTTTCAACGAGAAAACGAGATTTCTTTTAATTTGTTTGTATTTTTTAAATGCAATGTATACACATACATACACACACACGCGTGTGCACATACATATACACTGATAAGTGAGAAAAGCTCTCTGAGAGTAATAATAAATACTGTAATTTACTCTCACAAGTGGATTTAGCGGCTAAATCCACCAGAAAAATTAATATAGACAGAAAAATGTATGAACTTTGTATGGTCGTGCAATATCTTTATAAATCTATAGTCTTTGGTAGAAGTCACTCTCATGGTATACTTCACTTTGAAAATAATAATAAAGCGGGTAGGCGCAGGGGGGAACTACCTTCCATAGGATGCATATATTAAATATATCTCAACCGATATAGTGGTTGAAACAATGTAGCGAAGCGCACCGGGTTAAGCTAGTAGGTATATAAACTTTGGGCAAGAAGATTTTAGTTTGGGTGCTATGGAGCTCATACATCAGATGAAATCTTAAGGGCTCTTAAGTGCATACATATGTATGCATTATATTTTTTTACACCCTTGTTATATCGAAGACATTTTGAGAAAATTGCATATAAAAAGAGCTCATTGAAAATATATGGACACTCCTAAAAATATTCCTAATGGAATAGTTTTTAAAATAATGTTGGTACACCTTTTAAAAGATATTCTTAAGCACTTATGTTTAAACATTGTGTGTAGAATTTTCAAACTAAACGCTTCTTAAGTTCCATTAGTTTAACCTATTGGTACAAAATAGATGAACTTTTTTGTTCTTTATTATATGAATTTTTATAAACATACGTTTTTTCTTTTCAAAAAGAATTATTTTTCACCAATATTCTCAAAATTAAAAAAAAAATTAAAAAACTTTAAAAAAAAGTATGAATGTTATACAAGCTTAAAGTTAAAAATGTTTATTTGCGAAAAAAAAATCTTCAAATCTCATGTTGGTCAAAAAATCTTCAAAAATAAGATGAAACCTTCATTCTGGCAACGTTCGATCTCTTGATAGAATAAATTCACAAAATCGTTTTGCAATTCTGAAGGATGAATCCTCAGAAGCACCAAACGTGATAAAATCGTCCAAGCCTCCCCCGATATATCTTAGGGAGCGAAACTCAAATGAGCTAATAAAGAGTTTGATCTCGATGATAGGTGACAATTCGTTTTATGTAGCTGCAATAAAGCGTGGTACATAGTATGCACGAGACCGGTAAATCATGAGAATGATTTTCGCAAAATAATTAAAAAATTTGAAGTACTTAAAAAAAGTTTTTATGAATACCAATTGAAGAGCAGTAAAGGTTAAGGGAATTGACTCATGTGTGGACCCAGAAGAAATTAAAACTTTTTTGCAAAAAAGGGCTTCAAAATAAAACTTGTGGTAAATATTGAAAATAGGGAAAAATTCTCCAACCACTATTTTGAGTGAAGTTAGAGCCCGGTGACGTCAAGCTGAAGAAAAAAAACGCATCCTACTTACAGTTTGAAATATATAATGTACAGAAAAATCAAGATAGAGGAGCCGCACAAAAGAAATGGACCCGTTCAGTGTTTAAACTGCCAAGAATTTGGTCATACTAAGGCATACTGCTACCTACCCCATGTTTGCGTAGTCTGTGGTGAACGTGAACAAGTTTAGCAACTGTGGCGGTAATCACACTGCCATCGTTAAGCGGTCGGTTTTACCGAAAACTAATCCCCCTCAAATGCAGGTAACAAATTAAGTGTCTAATTTAAGTGGTTCAGAAAAAACCATGAACACTTAAGGGCAAATAGTAAATAATTTTGTGAACACAATTGGTAATATGATGCAGAAAATTCTTAGAATTCAATCGCTATTATTGCAAGCTGTACTTAACAAGCCATGAACTGTTTAAAGATTTGTTTTCGGAACGCAAACGGCATCCGCCAACATAAAAATGAATTAGAATGCTTTCTAAAAAATAAACTAATTGATGTCATAATGGTTCCTGAAACTCAATTGACCTCAAGAAATACGTTTAAAATCAATGGTTATACACTTCAGTACAATACGCATATAAGAAAGCCTAAAAATGCACCGATTTTCTTTCTTATATGCGAGCTTTCTTATAAAGAAAACACGCATATAAGAAAGATACTTTCTTATATCTGTAACACCCATATAAGAAAGATATTTTCTTATATACATACATACATCAGTAACATAATTTAAAAAATGTCCTATAGAAATATATAGTAATTGAAATAAAACTGTTTAATACTTACATATACATACTACACATCATTTTGTACTAAATTTCGTTTATTTGTCGTACAAATATAAATATATGTATAAGTACAGAACTAACTGCCAGGCCCACGATGTCGACAAGAAAATTGTTTTTCGCATATTTATATTGAAAACAATAAGGGTATTCATTTCAAAGTTGTTTTGGTTGAAAAAAAGAAAAATTACACTCTTATTGACGTGAACGGGTTTTTTTTATTTTTTTTTTTTTTTTCGTAAAAAGTACAAACTGTCATAAAAAATCTGCCAAATAATTCGTGGAAGTAATTGATATTTTCAATATGCCAAATAAGTGTAGGAAGTGAATTAATTGATTTATTTAATTGTCACGTCATTAAATAAAATTGATAATAATAATACATTTTCATGAAAACAATACAATATAAACTTTAAAATATTAAATTTCAGAAAAGTTCATTCATTTCATTTCTTTTTTTAAATTCTTTTTTAATAACTTTTTTTATTGAACTCATTCTTAATATGTGTTTTTTCTTTTTGAAAGTTAAATGGGAAAGAAGTTATGTTGTAACTATAAAAAATAATTTTTAAAATCAGAGTTGTACAATTCAAGAGTTTATAAAAAGAGATGTAATTTTTCGTACTTTGTATTAAAAATTAGCAATTTTTTATGAATGGCAACATCATTTCTTTTGACGTTTATAGTGGAAAATTACATCTTTTTATCCTGACTTTTTTACGCTTGGTTTTAGTGTGATAAAAATGTAACTTTTGGTGGATTTTTTTTGTGGTTGTTGTAACAAAAATTACATTTTTTCACTTTTCCATTTTTACAACAAATAAAAAAACTGAAATGAATACCCTTAATAGTAAAAAACTAAAATTTGTTTTAGCTTTCAATAAAATATACGAAAGAAATGTTCTTGTCGACATCGTGGGCCTGGGCCTAAATATAGAAACATAACAGAAACAAAACAGGTGATTGCACTTCACTTAAAGAAGTCACATTTGATAAAAAAAGTAATTTGGTAAAACAAATATTAATTCCTAGTCTTAAAATTAGATTTGATAAAAACTCAGTAAGAAGAATAATACATAGTTTAAAAACATGTTTTTACTTAATAAATACTAAATATGAAGTAACACTGAACAGATGTAAATTGTAAATTATACACAAAAAAAATCTATTTTAACCGAGAAAAAAAAATTCAATTGTGAGAATATATACTACTTTCTTATACACGTACCATTTTCTATGGAATGAGCATAATTTTTCTTCAGAATTTGTTTCTTATAGAAGAGTTTTTCTTATAAGAGAGTTTCTTATATGAGGATTATTTAGCACGCAGATATATACAAATGTGCATGGTGTCTGAAGATGTCTTTCTTATAACTGAGTTTTTCTTATAAGCGAGTTTCTTATATGCGTATTGTACTGTATATGATACCAAGGACCCTCGAGAAGAGCTTGTGGAGGTTCGCCATTTTGATAAAAACTCGAGTCAAACTCTACTTAATGTGTGATCATCCTGAGGATTATGTGCAAGCAACAAACATTTGTGTTGAAGAGCTAAATCAAAACATAGTAAATTCATCATTATACTCTCCACCTAGATTTTCAATATCAGAAAGCCAATATTTTTAATATTATAAATCACTGGGACCCTGTTTTCTGGCCGCTGGCAATTATAACGCCAAACATACCTTCTGGGGGTCACGACTTATAACACCAAAGGGTCGTGTTTTACTTAACACAATTTCTAAAATGGATTTAAATGTGGTAGCGAGCGGACAACTTATTGGCCTACTGACCATCAAAAAATTCCAGATGTCATCGATTTCGGCTTGGTTAAAAACATCCCCATAGAAACGTTTCATGTTGAAGCTTCCTTAGAATTATCATCCGACCACACACCTACAATTGTAACTATACTAAACCCCAATAGAATTGTACCTCTTACTGGTTACTTAGCGACGTCAGCCCCACAAATAAATTGGTTAAAATATAAAAAATTTCTTAGTACCCATTGCACAGAAAATATTCCTGAGAATGTGGATCGCTCTAATGTTTATTTTGACAGTTCTCTAATACTAGCTGTTCAACATTCCAGTATTGGCCCCAAAAAATATTAAAATATGTTCCACTGATATCGAGCGGCTCATGACTGAAAAAGGAGAGTTCGAAGAGAGTGGCAACTTTACAGATCCCCGCAACTTAAGAATTTATAAAAAGAATGCACAAAAAGGCTAAGGAAGTTACTGCAGACTCAGAAAACGGCTTCTCTAAAAAAAATATCTTAAGGAACTTGATGGAACTACACAATCAAAAAGGAAATCTGTTTATTAATCATTTGAAAAACGTTTTTACCCCAAAATTATCTCACGATTTTGAGGTCGAGTTACCACCTGTTGCTGCTAGAGCAGCTGTCCTCCTAAAATTTGAGATAAGAGAAATCCAAAAGGCTATTTGTGGTTTAAACCCCAAGAAAGCCCCTGTTTTGATAAGATCCGGAACAAAATGCTTTTATAGTTACCTCGCACAGCAAAGAAAATTATTCTTTTAATTTTTAGTGCTACTTTACGTCTTGAATACTACCCGCAAGAATGGAAGGTTTCCTTAGTTACGATGATACCAAAGCCAGGAAAAGATCACACAAAAGTTGAGTCACATAGACCTATTAGTTTATTTATCAAATATATCAAAGCTGTTTGTGAAGCCCTTAGCATCAAAATTAACCCCAATTTTAAATAACAATGGGTGTATACCTAACCATCAATTCGGTTTCAGAAGACAACACAGCGCAATTGAACAAACCCATCGAATAGTAAACGCCATACGAAAAGCTTTTGAAGAAAGAACATATTGATAAGGTCTGGCATGAAGGCTTGTAACATAAATTTAAGCTAAACTTACCAGTAAACACACACAAGCTGCTAGAAAGCTACTTGGTCGGTCGTCAATTTATTATTAAAGAAGGAAATTTCTTAAGTTCACCTCAGCCAATTGGCGCTGGAGAACCACAAAGCAGCATCCGGGCGCCTCTATTATACTTAATTTATGCTTCGGAAATGCTAGCAAACAACTACATGCCCCCTATTAAAATCAATAGGCAAATAATACCTCAAAATTCGCATGTAAAATATCTCGGTATACATGTGGATCTGCGATTAACGGGGAAATGCCATATAGAGGCAACATTTATTCAAATTCATTGGCTAATTGGAAGAAACTCTGTCCTTAGTCTGGATTGCAAACTTCTACTTTCCAACTCCATGCTAAAGCCGATCTGGTGCTATTGTATTCAGTTATGGGGCACTGTCTCGGCCTCTAGATCGAAAAAATTTAAAGGTGCCCAAACAAATTTCTTCGAATAATCTCAGCTGCCCCTGTTGGACTTCAAGAAGAATTCTTGACATAAGTACGGACAAAACAGAAGTTAGGAAAAACATGTAAAATCAATTAAAATGGATAATCATTCAAAAAAAAAAAAAAAAGCAAATTTCGATCTATCACAGGTTCAAATACAATTTGGTTTAAGGATTGATGTTTGACTATTGACGTCAGCAGTCGTCGATGGAAGCGAGTGTAAGACAGCAAATTTATCTGAGGAGATCGAGTGGTTGCGATCGAAACATGTCATGGTAACCAGCCGCCTGGGTTCGAATCTCAGGTCAGACAAGAATGAATGATTATCAATAACAATTTTAATTAATTTTCATGTTGTAAAATTCCTTTCTTCATAAAAAAAATAATTTAATGAAAATTAAATTTGATGAACTTAAGACTGATTAAAATATTAAAAATTTGGATTAAAAACCATAAATAGTTCAACAAAATAACCACAATTCTAAAAACTCAAATATTCATAAGGATCTCAATGTGCCATTAGTGAAAACTATGATTACGAAATATGCACTTAAATACTTAAAAAGGCTCGAATTGCTTGCGCCACACTCGCTTAAGGAGAAGATAAACTACAGCACTTACCCATTTAGATGAGCGATAAACACCAATATATGTGAACAGAACCCGACATGCAGAAAATTTTTGTCTGAAACTGGCAGGACATAAAATAAAGTATTAGAACAAGATTTGATTAATTATTGTTAGTTCATATTTAATGAAGATTCAATAAATAAATAATGAATGAAAAACAATCCAATTATTAAACATTGGCTTTTTCGGGCTTTTAGTACAAAATTTGTCAAAAAGTTACTTTGTTGTAAAAATGTGATACATTGTAAATTATTTAACTTCTTGCTGTGATTGTGAATATTCTTCATTTATACCAAATTCACCACTGTGCATGCACCCACAAACGCATACAAGGCTACACGCACACACAGGCCCTAAACTGTGATTTACCAAAACCCAAACATGCATACTAAGGACAAGTGGCAGTACAGAATATGTATATTGTACTTTCATCTTGCTGATGCTGATGATGATGATGTTCCTGTTGACTGGTATTTCATTGCCTTTTTTACCACACACTATACATCCGACGTACATTATTTATGTTTTGACCCCTCGTAATTTTGCTCTCGCCTCTATATTTTTGTTTTATTTTTGTCGGATACATGTTTTAGTTGTTGCTATAGTTGGCATTGATGGTCATGAAATAACCTCTAACTTTGTGGGGTCTTAAAACACAGTCGTATCAATACGTTACCAAAGCTGATAGGTATGCTCAGTGTATATGTATTACTATTTTCTGATTTACTTCTAAAGTACCACACAGCACATAAAATTTCAAGGAATTAATCCAAAAAAGTATGTCAATGGACTCAATACAAAAAAGCACTCCACACACCAAATACTTGGCAAAATACTATATTTTGTAGTTGTAAATACAAATATATAATATTCACTTAAACGACTGCTGGGTTGGAAGAAATAGCACTTAAATATTTTATTATTGTATAAACACACACAAGTCCAAAAAATTTTGTGTCGGTGTATTTTGAAACACCGAGTAGCTGTCGACCATCAACAGTAGATGCAGCAGAAGCTAAAAAGAACAGCTTCCTGTCTTCCGGCAGCAGATTATTTGCAAGTTAAATGGTTAAAGGTCGAACGTTCTAATGTTCAGAAAGGGAAGATGAAGGAAAATGATAACACTCAAACTGAAGCTGGTACTTTAAACAAGTCAATTCAATATTCGTGTCAAATATTGCTGCTGCGACCATTAAGTTTAATGT
Source organism: Pollenia labialis (assembly GCA_949318255.1). Classification (NCBI taxonomy): domain Eukaryota; kingdom Metazoa; phylum Arthropoda; class Insecta; order Diptera; family Polleniidae; genus Pollenia; species Pollenia labialis. The sequence goes on along the minus strand of OX439141.1, from coordinate 39,706,334 downwards.
TAAATTGTTATTTGTTTCAATGACTTTGTAAATACTAAAGCTATTTTTAATACTATTTAATTACAACTCAATACAGTTTAGAACACTGCTATTACTAGCATTGACTACACAAAATCAAAACTACTGCTTTTGCGGCGAAAAATAGCAATCATAAAACAGGTTGGGCCTAAAGTCACGCCTGCGTGTATAAATTGTTGCCCAAATTCGTCTTTGATGGTAGTCAACTGGTAAAAGTTGTTGGGCCAATTGGACCTTGTATGAATGCTGTATTTAGTTAATTTAATAAAAAAAAGTGTTTTTTAGTGAAATCTTTAATTTTAGGTAAAAAGCTTTATTTCTTTTAGATAAAAATGGGGTATTTAAGAAAGGTTTAGTGAAAGATTTACTTTTAATTTAAATAATTTTGTTATTCGTGCTTAATTCTAAATTTGTATAATTTGATAAAAACACTGAAATTTATTGTTGATGGGATAAGCTATTCCTATGCGCATTTTACTGGTTGCTTAGGCCAGATCATCAGGAAACTTTATCCATAAAGATTTTAGAAAAACTAAAGATAATCAACCAAATAAAACTGTTAAGCGTATAAGAATTACAGAAACAGTTCTATTTGTTACAATATCAAAGTTTAAACAAAATCATCAACAATAAACAGTGAGTTTATCTCTCTTTAACATTTTAAGTTAAAAAGTGAATTTTTGATAGAAAAGTGGAGTTTTGGTGGAAAGTAATTTTTTGTAAAATCGACTTTTTGAAAAAGTGACTTTTTAATGAAAACGCGACTTTTTAATGAAAAAGTGACTTTTTATGGGTGGTTAGAAATCGCCTAAAAATAGTTTCAGAAAAAAAAACTGGTGATTACCAGAGAACGGCTTTGTGTGATTGCCAAAAATTCGTAATTAAAAAACACCATCTAATACACTCATTTGCGTTTATGAAATCAAACTTTCTCAGCCACACACATTCGATGCTGTTTTTAAATTCATTCAAGTAATGCACAGCGTATTGACTTTTCCATTTGTTTCGCCAGAACTACTTTTTTATTTTAATTTTTTATTATTTTTTTTTATTTATTTAATTGTGACTGAATTTTGAATTTGTTTCAAATGATTTAATTATTTTAAGTAACTGCTTAATTCATTATTAAATTTTAACGTCAAACAGCTTGGGAAATTTGTTCCCAACTGTTGTTTTGACAAATTGTTAGGAACCATTTTTAAAAATAAAATTAATTCTGTACTGTCATTGAAAGCCACCGATTGTGTATTTTTTTCGAGTGAGATTTTTTATTTTAAAAAAATTTTAAAACGACCCTAGAAACTATTATTTTATTTATATTAAATCTCCTTAACAAAATATTAAGGATTGCTTTCCCTACAAATAATATTAGAATACCTGTACCATTTTTATCAAATCGACTACTTCCTGGACTGGTCCAATGTATTGCAGGCATGGACCATGTCATTGTTAAAAAGTGTTTGTAGTGAGAGGACATGTCTTTGTTTATTAACGACATGTTTTCGTTTTTAAGACAACTCCTTTGTAATCCAAAGCTTGGTTATATGGTCCTGCCCTAGGATACCGTAATAATAAATAGACCATGTTTTCCATACGTTTGGGTTATACTTTTGGACTTGTCCTAGTCCCTTGTGATCTTCATTTTACACGCGTGTTTGGATTAGTCCTATTATTTGCAGGAATCATCAAACTCACTCATGCACAAAAAAAATGTTTCAGACACGATGTCAATATTACCAACGTTGAACTTTGTTTTGCAGGCATAGAATTGATCTTAATTTAAGCGTATGAGTAAATCAAGAAAAATAGTGATTTTTGCAGTTCTCTGGTGATTACCTGTGAAAACTGCTGGTCGAGTTCTGGACCGGTCGGATAACACAGGCCAACACTCAATTTGCTTCTTTGAATTTATCAACTGATTCTAGTTGATTTGGGTGCGCTGAATTCAAAACTGTAATCAGTTTGTCTCTATCAGCTCTAGTTTTCATGATCTAGCTTTTTTATATCCTCCACTTATGACCTCCAATTATGACCGTCTGTCCGTCTGTTAGTTTTTTCAAAAAATTTAAAAAAATCTTTAAATATAATTTCCTTATTTATGTGTTCCTCTTTTTTGTCTATCCAGAGCTTTTTGAAGCCCACTGATGGGTTAAAATCGGCATGCATATAGTAGACCAAATCCTAACGGAGTCGGATATTTCGTTTTCGTGACTACTAAAATGTTTCGTTTTTGAGCTTAAGTTTAGCAAAAATACATTTCTTTTATTTATTATTCATATATAATAAAACATCAAATAGAACATTTGTACTGTTGAGCACAAGAAAACAAGTCGCTTTTACCAAGCCATTGCACTTGCACCGATATTGCCATCCCTGGCTTATAAACGTTTGTTTATAAAACAACATTTATAAAAAATGTACACACTGTGCAGTAAGTTTTAATAAAATTCAATAAATTTTTTATTATTATACGTATATAAATATGTACACTTATTATTAAAAATTTAATTAAATCCATTTCGAAAGTAAAACTCTGTCTGCCAACAAGCAAATAAACGAAAACATATGATTTTATTTGCCCAAATAGCGGGATAGTGTGACCGCATTGCACCGATTATTGTCGCAGTTGAGTTTTGGCCGATAAAACCGAAACAAATTTAACAATGTGCTACGATATTGGGGACACCCAAGAATAAACTGTGCAATGTTTTTAAATGTGCGCCGACATAGCACGATAAAAATCGTCACAGATTGTGCGTTTTGAGCCGATAGTGGGATCTTAGCTTTACTCTTAAAAAATGTCTCCACCGCGAACGCGCAATGCACACTCGACCACTGCGACACACAGAGGGATTTGTCCATACAATGTTTGGCAAAAAATATAAGGAGTGCTCGTAGAATGTTGAAATTTTGCTCTGAGCCTTTACTTAGCTCAATTAAGAAAAATATAAAGTTTCATCAAAATTGGCCACGCCCTCCACCCACCGCCCATAGAACCCAAAATTTTTTTTTTGCCCAAAGTTTTTGAAATTTTGCTCTGAGCCTTTGGTTAGCTCATTTAAGAAAACTAAAAAGTTTCATCAAAATTTGCCACGCCCTCTACCCACCGCCCATAGAACCCAAAATATTAATTTTTGGCCCAAAGTTTTTGAAATTTTGCACAGAGCCTTTGGTTAGCTTAATTAAGAAAAATATAAAGTTTCATCATAATTGGCCACGCCCTCTACCCACCGCCCATAGAACCCAAAATTTTTTTTTGGCCCAAAGTTTTTGAAATTTGGCACAGAGCCTTTTATTACCTCAATTAAGAATAAAATTTAGTTTCATCAAAATTGGCCACGCCCACTACCCACCGCCCATATAATCCATATTATATTTTTTCCCACAACTTTTTGTTTCATTACCAAAACTAATGAAATATAGACTTTTATTCATCATCTATCATTTCTGTAACTATATCATCAAGTTCCATAACCTGTTACGGGGTTGACATCTAATGCTACTTATAAAAGGATCTGACGATACTTGAAGTCGATGAAAAACATCTGTATTTGTTGCAACTCTATCACATTTTCTGGAGAACCTTAATCTATAATTTCTATAATCTTTATTTCTGGCTTCTTCGGCTTCTTCAGAAAGCATGCCAATAGGAAGTATTGCCGCATCCATGATATCCTTTCCGTATGTTAGTATTTTGTGTACTGTTACTGGCATATAATACCAACTATATTTTTCAACAAAAAGTTTTGCTGTATCTTGAGCAAAATTGTTGAACTTCAAGGAATTAACTTTTTTGCCACAAGTTATTATTTGTAGTATAATTTTTTTTGCTCTTTTGAATTGCTCTTTTCACTATACCGATTTCTTCATCCTGAAGCATTGCATTTTTTGATGTAATGAAATCGGTTATTAATTCCAAACTTGCATTGCAATTAATGAGTTCGTAACTCAGTTCACTATATTACACAGAAAATAAACTCATTTTAATAATATCTTTTCCACTTCGATATTTTCACAAATTGTTTTATTTTTATTGTTGTTAAATCATATGGTTTTGTTTTTAATCTATTCTAAATAAGTCATTGTTGTAACTTAATGTCATTATAACGCACGTGCCTAAAATTATGCAATATATTTTTGTAATTTTTTAAAATTAAAAATTTAATGAAATCGGAAACCAATTTTATGATTTTATAAAAGATTATTAATTATTTAAATTTTTTTTTAAATGATAGTATGGAGTCTTACCTTCATTTTATTATAGCGAGAGCACCGAGCACGACCGAGCAACCTTTTTTTTTCCAAGGAAGTTTGTAATCACGGCACATTATAGAACAAATTTTATTCTATCATATCTTTTAAACCATATGAGCGAATTTTATAATGTTTTTTTAAGTACGCAGAAAAGGCTATATTTGAAGAAAATTACTATTTAAATCAGAGCAATAAAATTATCTTACGTACAAACACTTTAGAAGTGCGTAAACAGTTTTCAATATTTTGGACCAAAATTTACATGTGACTTTACTTCATTATTTCAAAGACAAATAAACGTTTTTTTGGAATACTGTTTATGGATTCTTCATTTTCTACAAAACTGCATCATTACATTTGTAAATTTTATGTGTCGAAAAACTGACTTATTGCACAAAAAATCCTACTGTGCGACATCGTGATTGACAAATCCGCACAATCGATTATTCCAACGGTGCCACCCTCCCTTTGCACCTCTTATTACTTTTTGAAATAATCGTATTAAAAAATAAAAAATTTGCCACCAGACAAAATGTACTTATGTTGGCGCTTACCTTTATGAAGTGTTTCTTCCTCCCTGGAAGGGATAGACTTAACAACTTAAAAAAGCAATACATTTTCTGTGTGGTATGAAATATAGTTAAACAAATTAATGGTTCAATTCATTATTAATATTAGAGTTTAAGCTTAAGATAAATAAAAAGATCGAGAAATTTAGTTTTTATTAAAAAAAAATTATTTTAAATTTTTGTGGGAGGCATTTACCCATATGTAAATTTACAAGGGCAGTGCGCACTTTTCACACTTTGCATCTTCGATAGCTGAGCTTGATACACATTTTATTTTGGGCATTGATGTTAGGAGGTCTATGAAGTCATCGGCACTCCTATTTTCTTCATCGGGCGAAGTTAATTCGGTGTTTGTTACCGTTTCGGTGGATAACAAGATAGTTGTTGCTAAGCCGTTTTTGAAATAAATTAGACTCATGGGCTTCTGGTTGGTTTTTTCACCAATCATGCAATGCAATTGCCGTGCAGGTCTTTTCAGCTAGCGACAGCATTATTATGCAAGTCAACTCCGCCCATAAAGCTATTGTTTTTAGCAATAAGGTTGGCTAAGGGTGCAATGATAATTTTTTTTTTGTTTTCTATTGTGCATTACATTTCGAATCCAGTTAATCATACTTCGTATCCAAAAGGGAATCTTATGTTCTTGGTCCGCAAAGGCAAAAGTGAAAAAGTTATCGATACAAAAAGTATGCACTCTAGGATAATCACAAGCCGAAATTGTTAGAATTGAAACAGATACTCTTGCGATGAACACAAGCGAACTGGGTTTTCCCTCATAAACATTTTTTTAATCAATTCAGTTATTATTATAATTAAATAAATTTGCATGTTTGACAACAAAATTATGGTACCACTTGCACCCCAAACGAAAGGAGTGGTTCATAAACACATTTAGATAAATATCAAAAACAAATTAAATACGCTTATTATCCCAGTAACCGCTTAAACATCCAGAAGCTACAAGGAAGGCAGTCTAGGATATTACGAAAAATCGTCCGCGCTCCATGGTATATACGTTCTGACATTATCCACAGAGATCTTAACTTCCCTACCATTTAGGAAGAAAGTTTTTAGTCAAATACAAAGATAAACTAATTATCCATCCCAACTACCTCGCTCGGGATCTGATACAGTTCTAAGGTCACAAGAGACCAACAAGAATGCCATAACAGGGTACAGTTAAATGTTACCCTCTATTTTCATGGGATATTTGAAAACAATTTTCACATAAAACAAGTTGATCATAAATTTATAAACCATTTTATTCACTAGATTTACAATATTTCAATAAATTCTTAAATGAAAGTATTTCGTTTAGTAAGAAATACCAGTCTTGCACTTGATCCAATTCAAACAGCTGGTAACTCGGGTAAAGCCATTCGGAGATCCGAGTTCACAACCATCTGCATCAACGAAAGATGTCACACCAATTAGGATCTGGTTGGATTCCAAAACCAATGGACCGCCAGAATCACCTTTGCAGGTGGAAACATAATTTGGAGTGCCTGTGCACATTATAGAGGCGGTAATTATCGAACCGTAAGATTCATAACATTCATCATTGGGAATAACTGGCAAGCGGGCCCATTGTAAATTATTGGTACCACCAGTAGATCTATCAGAAGTACGACCCCAACCGGACGCAATAGCATAACTTCCAGCATATGCAGAGTAGGAGCTGGCAATAGCGGGCAAATTTACTTTGTTGATCCTTTTGTTGAAGGGGGTGTACGGAATCCTGATCAAGGCAATGTCGTTCGCAAGTATTGTTTTATTATAGCGAGCATGGTTGATAATTGCGCTCCTGTTAACAGTGTATGTGACATTAGGGGAGTTACGTTCAGTAGCACCCAAGTGCACAGTAAATGTGTTTCTACCTTTGGTACAGTGCGCAGCAGTCAATATCCAACGGTTATCAATTAAACAACCGCCACACCAATATCCTTCGGAATACAGAGCAACTTGATAGGGAAATTGACCGACTGCTGCGGTATTGCCATTTGTAATGCGACCTTTAGTTGCGGAAATAGGTACATCAACGCTGCGTGACTCAATATTATTGCCGCGTAAATCAAAGGCAAAAGCGGTGGCCAAAGCGAATAAAATTAAGAATTTCATGTTACTCTTACAAATGTTATAAAGAACTAATGTTTTCTTTAGAAACTTCTTAGGTTTATATACTAATTAAAGTGCTAAAAATAAAGCGCTAACTGAAATAAAATAATTTGAAATCAACTTAATCTGTAAAATAAGAGTTTGCACGTTATTGTTATAAAACTGTTTGTTTACTTGCTTTTTATTTTGTCCACATAAATCAACTTTTTAAAAAGATTAAAAACGCTACGCACTTACGCGTTATAAGCCATATGCCAAGCAAGTAGCTTGTAACAGTTTTGCATAAACTGTGTGAAACCCATTGGAAGCCTTAACCATGTAAGGTGCTGCATCGGATCTTTTGTCGAAATCTTGAAAATCTTTTATTTAAAACAAAGCTCCAAAGATTTCTTTTGAAAGTTTTTTTTATTAAAAAATCACTTAAAAATGTCAAAATATCCATTTAAAACCTAAATATGCAAAAATATGCATCTTTACCAAAATATGCAAAAACAAATCGATGCCATTTAAACGCAAATTTAATGATTCGGAAAGATAATTGGTCGACAAAAAACATGCATTTGCATGGAAATCGCATCCCTATTGATAACCTAAGTAATTTTTTATTTTTCTGGTAAAACATACCATTTTAAACAAACAATTTAATTTTGTTGGTTACAAATATCCAATTTAAACAAATAAGAAAGTATAGTCCGTCAATCCCGACCCTATGAAAACCACACCAAAACATTTAGACAATTGTTCAAGAGTGTACCTTATTTGGGACCCAAAACAAATTATATTATAAAGTTAAGATTCAGGTCAATATTCTTGACATTTTCCATAGGCTTGATTCTCAGGACAATTATAACCTAAGTACTGAATTCATCAATTGATCTTCAAAATCGCGACTTGAACTTAGCGCAGAAAGTTTAAATGGACAGCCAGCCGTACGGATGGATATCTTAAGATCGATTCCCCTTGTGCTTTAAGCCCCTCATATGTAGTTATATATTTTTCAAAATGTGTTTGATGGGTTCGACACAGAATACAAACACTGCATATATGGAATAAATATAAACATTGTTTCCTTAAGTATAATCGCTGAATTATTTACAGTTGTCTTTTTGTATAAAAAGTTACCCAAAATTAATAATAACTGCATCCTAACCCACTAGCTCGAAATATTTTATATGATAGCGGCCACACTCGCTTAAGAAGAAGAGACACTGCAGCACTTGCCCAATTAGATGAGCGATAAATACCTAGATAGTGAACAGAGCCCGTGATAAAGAAAATTTTTGTCTGGCACTGGCAGGACATAAAATAAAGTATTAGGTTAAGATTTGATTAATTATTGTTAGTTCATATTTCATGTATGAAGTATGAAGAATAATATTATAAAAAAAAAAAAAAAAATTAATAATTTATATAAAACAAACCAAAAATTACCGCATCAAAGTTTTTCTTAGGATTCAAAAAATTATTAACAACGTTTTGTTAAAATGTGCTAAATTCCCATTTCATACTATTGATAAACTGAAATTTATTGTGGATGGGATAAGCTATTCCTATGCGTATTTCACTCGTTTCTTATGCCAGATCGTCAGGAACCTTCATCCAAAGATCTAAGAAAAACTAAAGATATTATACAAATAAGACTGTTAAGCGAATAAGAATTCTAAACCACATTTTTACCTGTTACAATAAACAGTGAGTTTATCTCTTCTTACAGTCCCGACTACGATTGGTGGATTTTCTGTCAACGCTAAATGCAGTTGTAAGATGATTAACAAAAAAACAAAAATAAAAACCAATTAATTTATTGTATTTTGCCAGTTCAGTTTTATTTACACTGCACTTTTAAACATTTAGAGGCAAAAATCGTCAAAATGCCGATTAATCGGTAAATATGGCAGGCCTGATCAAAACGCTTTTTGCGAGAAAAAAACAAAGTACACGTGTTCAGTTCTTTCAGAATTTTTTTTAAATAATTTTTGTCTACATGGCACTTTAACGTATGGTGGAATAATCAGGTGGCATCGTTACGACAACAAATAGAACAAACAACAAAAATGGAAATTATATCCCAGCTAAAGCCTGGTACTCTGTTCAAATTTGTGAAAAATGTTGAGCAACATTAATTATTTCACACGAAAATTTTGACATGTAGCAATGTTACCTTTCTTGTGAGTTTGTTCAATTTGACGTTTTAAGTCCTGCAAAGTATGCGACATTGTTTTGCGAATGTAAACAAACCGCACATGTATTTAACTAAAAATTATTTTTTTATTAAAAAAATTTATGAAAAAGAATATAAATATGGATAAAAAACTGTTACCGGTTGTGTTATTTAAATTTTTTATTTCTTATTTTTTGCTTTTGCTTAAAATTCCACGTGAAATAAGTGCAGCTTACATTATTTCGCAGTTGTAAAAAATGTTGCCAGAAACATTTCCTAACTTTTTCACAAAATGAACAGAGTACAACTCTATCAACATTATTTCAAAGACATTCCGCATAAGTTTTTTTCATATGCGTTTTGACAGCATTTCACGTGAAATGTTGAACAGAGTACCAGGCTTAAGTCAAAAAATACTTTAAACAACAATCAAAGCGTGCCAATTAATATTTAATTATGGTCAATATCTTATTTATTTTAATTTAAAGTTATCAAAAACTTTAATAAGTGTACCGACAAACTGCCTGTTGCTTAATGTCAACATAAATTTACTAGACCGATAAAGTCTCTGTTTGCAATTTTGGGTTTCTCAATAAACCGACAAAAACATTATTTAAAGTTGGCAGCACCTCTCAAAATACATGTAACATGGCGTTTACATTTGCCAGTACTGGCAAGACAATAGCAATGCATGCAAACTTTTTCACTAATACATGCACCCTTTTCCAACTGTCTTGTCTACTGTTTAGCAAATTTTGCAGACAGTAAAATTGGACAGTGATTTGACATTTGCTAACAGTAATCTGGAGTTTTGTTAGCAAAAGGGAAAAACATCAAAATGTAAAAAAAAAATTAACATATTTTGCTTTGATTTCTTATATTTTAGTTAAGTGTTATGTTTGTTAACACAATATAGTTATTTTAAGCTGGTTTTAAGTTTGTTTAGTTCATAAAAAACACCTTTAGCTGGACATGCACTGCAACATTCATGTTTAACATATTTCTGAAAGTGAACTGTCTTAACTACTGTCTGGACGACTACGTCACGAAGACAGTAAGTAGTGTTTTTGGAAACTAATATGTATTTTCTTACTGTCTTGCCAATACTGTCAAATGTAAAAGCTATGTAAAAGTATTAATGCAACAGGTGTCCAAAAATGTATTTACATAAATGTTTTTCAACAACTTCACTTATTTACCACAGTGAGGGGGAAATTATCAATTATGAAAATATAGTGAAAAACAATCAAAACACTGTTTATAACTTGGATCTTCGAAATTTTCTTGTTGTTGCTTTTTCCTTTGTCATTTTAAAAATAATTATTAACGGTACCTGTAAATAAAGATATCGGGTTTTTCAATAAGAGCGCTACAAAAGTTTTTTTAAATAAAACAAACACGGTTTTGGATATCAATGAAATTCTTTATTCCTGTGAAAGTACGTTCGATGCCATTATGTATGGAACTCGATTTCTTTTGCGTGGCCACCACGGGCACTCTTGCAGAATTCCAGACGCTGAATCCAGTTTTCGATGGGTTTCAAGCATAAATCGGCCGATACTGCTGCAATTTCACATTTGATATTCGTACGAAGTTCATCAATCGCCGCTGGCTTGTTGTCATGGACCACAGGAAATAGTCTAACGGCGTCAAATTGCCTGGACCATGTCGTGAGATAACACGTTCTCCAAACTTGGTTTCCAATTAATTGATTGTGGCATTCGCTGTGTGGCTTGTGGCGCCGTCCTGTTAGAACTACATGTGCTCCAAGTCCATATCATCCAATTGGGGCCAAAAATATTCTGTTATCATTGAACGGTAGCGATTGCCATTCACAGTAACGTGCCGGTCTTGATCATCACGGAAGAAGTACGGCCCAATTACGCCGCCGGCCCATAAACCGCACCAAACTGTAATTTTTTCGGGTTGCAATGATGACTCATGGAGTACGTGTGGATTGCTGTCTGGCCAATAACGCATATTTTGCTTATTGACGAAGCCATTTAGCCAGAAATGCGCCTCATCGCTGAAGATGATTTTTCGATGAAAATCCGAATCATTTTCAAGTTGTTGCTCAGCCCAATTCACGAACATACGACGCTTCTGGTGGTCAAGTGGCTTCAGTTCTTGCGTCAATTCGATCTTGTAAGGATGAAGGGCAAGATCTTTTCGGAAAATTCGCCACAACGACGTCACAGAAATGCCCAACGCTTGAGAACGACGTGTGAGAGACACATTTGGGCTTTCTTCAACTGAAGCGGTAGCAATATTCTAGACACGACGGGCACTTCTTTGTCTCACTGGCACGGGCACATTTTGTACTGTGCCTGTGCATTAAAATTTTTCCACTAGACGCTCAATTGTTGATCTGGTAGGACGATTATGACGACCATAAATTGGACGTAGCGCTCTTAACGTTGAGGCCACTGACTCCGAATTTCGGTAGTAAATTTTAATAATTTCGACTCGTTGTTGGGTGGTATATCTTTCCATTATGAAATGGCAAACCTTACTGAAGGGAAATGTCAAAAGAGCGGCAAAAATATGGCGTCGTTTGTTTTCCCTATCGGTCTACTTTTGTAGCGTCCCTATTGAAAAACGCTTGATATTCACACCATTTAAATATTTGACGTCCTAAACGTAACTAGTTTTTTTAAAAATTGTTCGCTTTTGCAAAACGTTTGCGAAATCAAACTTCATTTAACAGTTTCTAAATTACATTTCTTACAAATAATGTTTATTTAACCAATAAAAATGGTTTAAAATTAAGCCAAAGTTTGATTCTTTTTCGGTTTTCCCCATCAAATGTTTCTTTAGTCTGAGCATACCTTAAGTCTGCTGCACAAAGGATCCTCTGGGTGTGGTGCTTAAGTCTAGTTGTGTGAGCAGGATTGATAGGCCTTTCAGGATTTGGAAAAATTAATCTTTTTAAATTTTTTCCTGTTTATTAGGTTATTAGCGCCGTCATTGTTTTTTTTTTCAAAAAACTTCTAACAAGCTAACCGTTGTTTATTTATCATAAACCGTAAATAAAAAAATTAAATAAATAAACTGTTAAAAATAAAAAAATAATAAAACTATTTCTTAATTCCATAAGTGTGTTAAATATTTTGAAGACACTAGATAACTAAACATTATAATTGGCAGCAGTGTGACCAGATCCTAAAATTTTTGCAGCAAAGTTGACTTTAGAAAAAGGCTAAGAAATGCTAAAAAATTATTAAAGTACTAAAACATAATGCTAAAATTTTAAACTTTTTCTTTTTAAGTTTGGAAAACTGCAAAGTGATTAGGAATGACCGTTTGCATCGTCGGGGTGGTGGCATTTGCATATATTTAAAGAGTAACCTACAACATAAAATTGCTTTTCAAATTTCTACCGATGATTGTGAATCGATCTTTATTGAAGTCAATTTTAATAATGTTAATACTCTTTTTGGACTCGTGTATTTGCCACATGTGAACATTAGTGCATTTGAAAGTTTACATTACGATCTGCTTTTAAAATACAGTAACGTAATAATAGTCAAATTCGTTCTATGTGTGTCCGCTTTGGTATCTCAGTTCATCATAATTCTCGCCCAACTCATTTTGACAAAGTACACGGTTTAACTTCCTTATTGGATTATTGGTCAGTAAGTGATCTATCCATGATTTCATATTCCAGCCAGGTACAGTATCCTGCTATTTCTCACCACTCATTAATTTATGCAGCTTTTCGATTTAAAGTTTTACGGTCCTGTGAAGTAATTGAATATCGAAATTTTAATGCTTTTGACTGGAATGGTCTCTTAGAGTTTCTATCGGGATTTTACTCGTATTGTTTTTTTAATTCCGCCGATGTAAATTTTCAGAATTCAATTATAGATTCAGTGGTCGCCTCACTTCACTGTTTTGCTCCGATTGTCAGAAGAAAAGTAAGACGTGACAATAATACTTGGATGAAGTCTAGGGCTATTTTATTGGCTACATCCCTTAGAGACTTGGCGTACCGAAACAGGGCCAAAAATATAATTCGTAAGGAGAGAAGAAAATTTTATGCTAGTTTGTTCTGTGATCTAGATGGTCTGGAGTGTGGAAGGTGTTGAAAGGATCTGGTTGTATTGGGACTAGTGAATGGACATGTAATTTTAAAGTCAATGATATCAACCAGTCTTTTGTTAATAGCTCTTATATAGAAGATGATAATTTAATTGATTTTGGGTCTTTTGACGATGTGGATGGATTGTTTTCTTTCAATCGTATTAGTGAAAATGATGTATGTATACAGGGATGTTATATGTGACGATTTTACGTCATTTTGACGATTTTTTTCGATGAATTTACCAAAATGACTATTGACGATTTTTGATGTAGAGTCACTTATGATTTGACGATTTCATCCCGTCAAAAACTTTACTTTAAACTTTAATCTGGCATCAATTTTACAACACTTTAATCTGGCAAGCAGGTTTGGTAGATGTGACGGTTTCTCGTCATTTTGCGATTTTTTTGAGAAAATACAGTAAAATGACGATTGACGATTTTTTGACTAAAAGAAATAGTATTATGACGATTTTCTGGCATCGATAAAACACACAAGGAATATTTACAATTATATTGAAAACAGTCCAAAACTTAAAAATCAATTTTTCGAAATACAAAAATTTTTGGAAATTAAACAAAAAAATTCCTCCCCGATCACAAACCAGGTGGATTTCATTAGAAGCATTAGTAATTCAAATTCTAAAACTATAGAAATGCCTTCGATTTGTCCGCTTTTTAAAAATTGGTTTAATCCGCTTTGCGTTTTTATGATTTCGATTTGCGTCGCTACATACGAATGCATTTTTCGATGAAGTCATAATCACATGTGAAGAATTTTTCTATTTGTGTGTAAAAAGGCAAATCCCAATTAAGTCTGTTAGGTAAGTTATTCTTAGTAAAATTGCGTGTTAGGAAGTAAGAAGTTACTTTTAAATAAGAAGTTGTGTAGTAAAATGAGTGCAATGAGAAGAAAATATATTAGTTTGGAACTAATATTGGACGTAATAAAACGATTCAAGTCGGGTGAAAAGACTGTTGATATAGACAGAATCATTGGTTTTTAGCACCTTTAACAATTTGCAATAGAGATAGCGCTAAAAGTTAATCATTTAAAAATAGCTCGACTTAAAAGCAAATGAGATTTTATTTATTATTTAATATTTTTCTGAATATGGATAAATGAAATAAAATAATGTTTGTTATGCATTTATGTAAATATATTTTTTCTTATGTTTTCTTTTTAAATGATAAATATATTCAGCTCACTTGCTGAAATAAATAGAATAAAACTTAACCATATCTCTTTCTTCATCATAAATAGAATTTCTTGCTAAAAATTTATATTTTCGAACCAATCCATGCAATAAATTGTCTTTAATTTGTAAAATTTATATATTTGACGATTTGTTGACGATTTTGTTAAATTTTCGTGACGATTTTAACGAATTTTGTTAAAACTTTTGACGATTTTTGAGGAAAAAAGTCTAACAACCCTGTATGTATATGAAGCTATATGTAAAGTTAAATCAAAGTCTATAGGTGTCGATAAGATTCCTATTCGTTTTTTCAAAACTATTTATCCTTATATTTCACTTATTTTAACCCATCATGTTAACACCATTTTCCTATCGTCAGCGTTTCCGTCTTCATGGAAGACGGCTCGTGTGGTTCCTATCCCTAAGTCAAAAAATATTAGTGATTTTGAGAAACTTGAGGCTAATTTCAATTCTTCCTGCTCTATCAAAAGCGGTTGAACACATTATGAAGGATCAGATATTGTCATTTGTTCGCAATAGCATTGTTTCTTCGCAATATGCTTTTCGCCGTGGTCATAGTACTACGTCTCCTTTACTTAGTCTAACTGATGACATCAGAAGTCATTTGAATGGTAATAAAATTACGACCTTAGTATCACTTGACTTGACTAAAGCATTTAGTTCTGTTAACTTCCGAATTTTGATAAGAAAACTAAGGGAAATATTTAATTTTTCCGCAACGGCTTGTAAGTTGATTTATTCGTTTTTGACGGATCGTGTTCAGTTTGTAGATGTTAACAATATATATTCTAATCTACTCCATCTAACACCTGGTGTTCCCCAAGGCTCAGTTTTGGGACCCATTCTCTTCACGTTACACGTTAACGACTTATCAAATTATATTGATAACCAAAATGTATGTAAGTCATTTTTGTTCGCTGATGGCGTATTACATTTGTTTAATGGCAGAAAATCGGAAATTAATAATTTATGTTTAAATATCAATGATATTCTTCAACGATTTCTACATTGGTCTAATGAAAATTACCTATCCATAAATTCGTCAAAGACTAAAGCACTTGCTATTGGTATCAGTGAACAGCAATTACTTAATTTAAACATACATGTTGTTGAAACATGCGTGAACTTCGTGGATCGGTTGAAGTGTCTAGGCATTTATTTAGATAAATGTTTAAGCTTTGAGACTCATATTGATAACATTAGCTGGAAAGTTTCAGGGTTAGTGCGTCAACTTTACTCTACGAATATTTATTTGCCACAACGAATTAAATTGCGTTTGGCTCATGCAGTTTTAATGCCACAGATCTTATATGGTCTTGAAGTTTTTTCGGGTTCAATGAATTATATAACCTCTAAGTTACGTCGTATCGCTAACACGATTGTACGGTACGTTTATGGTGTTCGTAGGAATAATCACATATGGGTATTTCTCTGAAATGGTCCACCGTGACTTAAAAAATCAAAGCACTCGCATAATTTTTTTAAGCACAAACATTAAGTTGGATTAATTTTGTAGTATATTTTTATGTTTTATTTTTCATTTTTGAATAAAAGTTAAATTTTTTTGTTAAAAACTTCAGAAAATATATGTAAAATTACTAAAATATGTATGTATGAAGGTAAAAAGTGTCACGTGCGTAATTTACAAATAATATTTTTCTTCGCCAACCCATGCATAGTTGCTTTTGAACAAAACATGATTATAAAGGCCCATTACTAACCTTTATAAAAACATTTTTCCCGAAATAAAAACCTCCTACAATTCACTTACTTTCGCACTTTTTCTTACGGTCCTAAAAGGCACTTCTATTTTTGTCACGTGAGTAAGTCAACTTTGATTGCATGGCATTTGGGTACCCAGTGCTCAATTTACCATTATATATACTTTTTAGAAAGAACTCATCACAAACAATGTAACGATTCTAGAATTCATTCTAAAATTCCAATCCACTTCTATTTTTTTTATATTCAAACACATAACCAGAGAAACAGCCATATCTGAATATGTTAAACGCTTCATGGTCTGTTCTTTCGGTAATGTAATAACTTTACGTAACTTGGTGTTTTTCTATAAAATTATAAAAAGCGGTTTCCCCACGCAACTTTATTCCAAATTTCTTTTTTCCCATTCAACAAGGAACCCTCAAATTATATTGCCTAGAAATAACAATGCTTTATTTGAAAGGGTTTTATTGTAAGAATTGCACGTCGTTGGAACACATTACCCATTGAGCTTCGCGTGTTTTCACACTCAAATAACGCCTTTCGTGTGAAAATGTTGGCTGTTCTTACGAACTTATAGTGAACAATTCTTTATACTTAATTTAAACGTTATGTTGCTTATATATTTTTGGGATGAATTGTCTTTTGATATCTTCTATTTAATTCTACCTTAGAATATACAGTGTTGGAAAAAATAATAGAACCGTATAAAGTTTTTATTATTTCCTTAAAAAAAATCTTTTAGGTAAAATTTTTTTTCCCAAAAGTTACTTTGATAATTTCCCTAATTTTTTATTTATCTTTAAGTAAATAGCATACATACAATTAAAGGTATCTCCATTGTCTATCAAACATATAAAAAAATAAGTTAATTATGGTTTCTTGAAAAAATTGTATATTTTTAATATATGTATATGTTTGTACATATATGCCTGGAAAAATAATAGAAACATTTTATATTGTTATAAATTTCATTTTGATAACTTCTTGAGACCGCCTGTTCATTGAACCAACAAGGTTAGCACAAATATCAGGGGAAATGGAATACCAAGCTTCCTGAATTTGACTCCACATTTGTTGCTTATTTTAAGATTTAAACAGACCAATCGTTTTCTTAAGGACTCCCCATAGACGTTCAATAGGATTTAAGTCAGGTGATTGTGATGGCCATTGCATAACGGGGACTTGCTTTTCCTGAAACCAAGATTTTACACTTCTTGCAGAGTGTTTGGGATCATTGTCCTTCATAAACTCCCACTTCAATAGCATTCCCTCTCCTCAGCAAGTGGGAGCATTTTGCTCTGGAGTACATCTAAGTAATCTACCGCTGCCATTTTCCCCTGTACCCAGAAAATTAAACCAACGCCAGACGCTGAAATTAATCCCCATATCATTTGGGACCCGCCGCCATGTTTGACTGTCTTTTGTGTATTTTTGATCAAACTCTTTATTGGCAGGGCGAAGTACAAAACATGTTTCGTCTGATCCGAACAAATTTATCTTTCTCTTATTTTTCCAAATGATAAACCAACATATTTTAATTTAAGAATGACATTTCTTTCAGCATCAGTGGTATGAACACATCGACCCATTTTTTTAAAGATTTAAACATACACTCAACACGAAAATATTGCAAATGTTCTAAAAGAAATTATTTTAACTTAATTTTTACCACTTCTAATGCCCGTAATTTCTACAAGCAGATATCTAGCTGTGTATCTATAGATATCTATGGTGTAACGAATTTTTGATAATTTTAACATGTTCGTCTTACCTACTAAGTAGTTGAACTGTAGTGTATTTTACACCATCGATTTTGACAGTTAATTAAAAATATTAATAAATATTTTAAAAGAAAACTTAAAGGAAAAAAAACACGTAGGTAAAATTAACGTTGAAATTACCAAACTATTTTTACCGGATAGGTAAAGATAACTGTAAGGTACGAACACGACCAGATATCTGTTTGTTGAAATTACGGGCATAAATATTTCATGTAAAAAGTTTCTTTATTTTAAACTTAAGAACGGTTTTAGAAAACCGTTACTATTTATTTTTCCATTTATTTAGCAATAACGTGTTTCCTTACATTTTCTTAAAAACTAATAAATTAAAAGAGAAGAAAGCAGTAAAGTTAACAATTAATAAAATCCCGTTACATTAGCAAGAATTTGACTGTGATTTCAAACAATAAAAGTTCATTACGAAACAGTACACAATATTTGAATGATCAACTAGTAATCGTTTCTATTATTTTTCCAACACTGTATATGTATATATGTGCATGTATATGTGTACATATACATGTATATATTGATATTCCCTGAAGGAAACCTGGGTGCAAGTGTCTCCAAGTCACGGCTTAAATACGAAAAAGATTTTATCAATAACAACTGAGAAGTATAATTCCTATAAAAGTTAAAGAAATAATAAAAAAAAGATTGTAATGATTTCGTATTCTTACAAAAAGTGTAGACTACTTTTACTAAAATTTACTAGCGATTCTCTGGTTCCAATGTCTACATATGTTCCCAAAGGAACTATCTAGTCAGTACCTAGTCAGTAGTACCAACGTCGTGTTAAATGTCTATTGTATATAACACTGCCTGGGGTATAATAAGTCACTAGTACTGGTGACTGTGTCAATAGTGAATCAGTACAGATTCACTAGGGACATTTCCTGCAGGGTTTATTTTGGTTTGGGACCTAGGGATTTAAGTTAAATTCTTAATTTAAATATTTTTTTAGTCGCAATTCAGGTATGTATATTTCTTTGTAATATAGTTTATTGGCCTAATGAGGCTTTTATATTACCTGCAATAAATTAAAATTCAATAAAAATTGAGGTAGTAGAAACTTATAGTACACATATGTGTGGGTACACATTGGTAGGGATGAAACGATACCTCTAAGGTATCGATACTTTTACTCGATGTGGTATCGCTCGAAAAGTATCGATACGTACTCCGTATCGAAAAAAAAGCATCGATACTTGCTTGTATCGGTTTATGTGATAAAAGAATAGTAAGCAGCATTTACAAACGTTCCTATTAGCGTTTAAGTACTATACAATACAGTAAGAACTACGACCCATTAGTATTTTTGTGCAAAACGAAAAGGATAGAAATTTAGACCACTTTTAGTTTCCACCTAGTACCAATTTCCTTTTCAAAAAATCTTCTTTATCTTAGGAAACAAAATTTTATAGAACACTTAGGATAACAACCGTCATTCACCTTTTATTCCAAAAATCAACAATGTCACTTTGTATTTATTTTATGTGTGATATTTTATTTTTAAATTAATAAATATTATAGATGTATATTATAAAGGGTGGTAAAACCATAATCCATGATGTTAATTGTGAGTCACACCTTAACGTCAAGTTTATTGCGCAACTTAATTTGACATTTTTTGTTTCACTGTTTGACAAATTCAACTAAACAGAGGTACACAATTAAGCAACGCGTTAAGATTGTTGAAACCTTTTACGAAAATGTGCGTTCAATCAAACTGCATTTCGTGCACTTCTTGATTCTTCATTTTTGAGTTGGTTTGACATCGGTTGTTTTAATTTAATGAATCCGAAGTAAAAGCAAAAGTTTTTATTTGCCAATGACAAATGAAAAAGTTGAAGAAATTACGGTTATTGTATTATGACTGCAGTTTTTGTAACGCTGATTTTAATATTCATAAAAAAATCATTCTTCGATGTACTTGCTAATCACAATAACTTGTTAAGGGGTTTACTGGTCAAACTGTTTCTTAATACCATTGCTGCAGCTCCTGCTTTGGAAAATAATCAAAACTGCCTCAATTCAATATTAATTTCAATACCAAAGTGAAACGATTACTTTTGACCGATACCGAGTATTTTTTGACCGATATTACTTGGTACTCTGTTGCAAAGTATCGATTACAAAAATACTTTATACTTGTATAAAAGTATTGAATATGTACTTGTATTTACTCGTATCGTTTTATCCCTACACATTGGCTCGCAAAAAACACAACAAATTCATTGTGTGTTTAAAAATATTTGCATATTTTTAAAATATATGATGCTTTTGTTACAAAATAATAACAAAATCTTCATACATTTATTGTAATTTAAACAAAATAATTCTATATCTTGTCTTCGGCACTGCGAAACAAAACAACGATTGAGAGATAACACATAATATGTAGAGAATAAAAGAGGTAAGAAAAGTATGATATTTATATATAAACTCCTCTCTTCAAAAAACGTAAAATTTACCTACGCGTTTGTGTAGCCAGGGCCGGTAAGGGTTATGTTGGGGCTTGCCTTTATGAAGTTTTTCTTCCTCCCTGGATGGGATAGACTTAGCAACTTAAAAATAAAAAGATCGAGAAAAAAAAATTATTTTAAATTGTTGTGGGAGGCATTACCCATATGTAAATTTACAAAGGCAGTGCGCACTTTTCACACTTTGCATCTTCGATAGCTGCGCTTGATACACATTTTATGTTGGGCAATGATGTTAGGAGGTCTATGAAGTCATCGCCACTCCTATTTTCTTCATCGGGCGAAGTTAATTCGGTGTTTGTTACCGATTCGGTGGATAACAAGAGAGTTGTTGCTAAGCCGTTTTTGAAATAAATTAGACTCATGGGCTTCTGGTTGGTTTTTTCACTAATCATGCAATGCAATTGCCGTGCATTGACACTAGCGCTGTTCAAGCAGGTCTTATCAGCTAGCGACAGCATTATTATGCAAGTCAACTCTGCCCATAAAGCTATTGTTTTTAGCAATAAGGTTGGCTAAGGGTGCAATGATAATTTTTTTTTTTGTTTTCTATTGTATTGCATTACATTTCGAATCCACACGTAGAAAAAAAATATGGTTGGAGGTAACCATATTCTAAGAGCAACATACTATGGTTGGTTTTTAATAATGCTTATGTATGCACTCTAGGATAATCACAAGCCGAAATTGTTAGAATTGAAACAGATACTCTTGCGATGAACACAAGCGAACTGGTTTTTCCCTCATGCACATTTTTTAAATCAATTCACTTATTATTATAATTAAATAAATTTGCATGTTTGACGACAAAAATATGGTACCACTTGCACCCCAAACGAAAGGAGTGGTTCATAAACACATTTAGATAAATATCAAAAACAAATTAAATACGCTTATTATCCCAGTAACCGCTTAAACATCCAGAAGCTACAAGGAAGGCAGTCTAGGATATTACGAAAAATTGTCCGCGCTACATGGTATATACGTGCTGACATTATCCACAGAGATCTTATCTTCCCTACCATTTAGGAAGAAAGTTTTTAGTCAAATACAAAGATAAACTAATTATCCATCCCAACTACCTCGCTCGGGATCTGATACAGTTCTAAGGTCACAAGAGGCTAACAAGAACGCCATAACAGGGTACAGTTAAATGTTACCTTACCCTCTTTTTTCATGGGATATTTGAAAACAAATTTCACATAAAACAAGTTGATCATAAATTTATAAACCATTTTATTCACTAGATTTACAATATTTCAATAAATTCTTAAATGAAAGTATTTCGTTTAGTAAGAAATACCAGTCTTGCACTTGATCCAATTCAAACAGCTGGTAACTCGGGTAAAGCCATTCGGAGATCCGAGTTCACAACCATTTGCATCACCGAAAGATGTCACACCGATTAGGATCTGGTTGGATTCCAAAACCAATGGACCGCCAGAATCACCTCGGCAGGTGGAAACACTACCTGGAGTGCCAGTGCACATTATAGAGGCGGTAATTATCGAACCGTAAGTATTATAACAATCATCATTGGGAATAACATGCAAGCGGGCCCATTGTAAATTATTGGTACCACCAGTAGATCTATCAGAAGTACGACCCCAACCGGAGGCAATAGCATAACTTCCAGCATATGCAGAGTAGGAGCTGGCAATAGCGGGCAAATTTACTTTGTTGATCCTTTTGTTGAAGGGGGTGTACGGAATCCTGATCAAGGCAATGTCGTTCGCAAGTATTGTTTTATTATAGCGAGCATGGTTGATAATTGCGCTCCTGTTAACAGTGTATGTGACATTAGGGGAGTTACGTTCAGTAGCACCCAAGTGCACAGTAAATGTGTTTCTACCTTTGGTACAGTGCGCAGCAGTCAATATCCAACGGTTATCAATTAAACAACCGCCACACCAATATCCTTCGGAATACAAAGCAACTTGATAGGGAAATTGACCGACAGCAGCAGTATTGCCATTTGTAATGCGACCTTTAGTTGCGGAGATGGGTACAGCAAAGCTGCGTGACTCGATATTATTGCCGCTTAAACCAAAGGCGAAAGCGGTGGAAAAAGCCAAAGCGAATAAAATTAAGAATTTCATGTTACTCTTGTAAATGATCCGAAGAACCAAGGATTTCTTTAGAAACTTCTTAGGTTTATATACGAATTTAAGATCTAAAAATAAATCGCTAACTGTAATAAAATAATTTGAAATCAACTTAATCTGTATAAAAAGACGCGAGACTGCACGTTATTGTTATAAAACTGTTTGTTTACTTGCTTTTTATGTTATCAACATAAATTAACTTTTTATAAAGATTAAAAACGCTACGCACTTACGCGTTATAAGCCATATGCCAAGCAAGTAGCTTGTAACAGTTTTGCATAAACTGTGTGAAACTTATTGGAAGCCTTAACCATGCTAGGTGCTGCATCGGATCTTTTGTCGAAATCTTAAAAATCTTTTATTTAAAACAAAGCTCCAAAGATTTTTTTTGAAAGTTTTTTTTATTAAAAAATCACTTAACAACTTCACTTATTTACCACAGTGAGGGGGAAATTATCAATTATGAAAATATAGTTAAAAACAAACAAAATACTGTTTATAACTTGGATCTTCGATATTTTCTTGTTGTTGCTTTTTCCTTTGTCATTTTAAAAATAATTATTAACGGTACCTGTAAATAAAGCTATCGGGTTTTTCAATAAGAGCGCTACAAAAGTTTTTTTAAATAAAACAAACACGGTTTTGGATATCAATGAAATTCTTTGTTCCTGTGAAAGTACGTTCGATGCCATTATGTATGGAACTCGATTTCTTTTGCGTGGCCACCACGGGCACGCTTGCAGAAGTCCAGACGCTGAACCCAGTTTTCGATGGGTTTCTAGCATAAATCGGCCGATACTGCTGCAACTTCACATTTAATATTCGTACGAAATTCATCAATCGCCACTGGCTTGTTGGCATGGACCATAGACTTAACGAAGCCCCACAGGAAATAGTCTAATGGCGTCAAATCGACTGGACCATGTCGTGTGATAACACGTTCTCCAAACTTGGTTTCCAATTAATTGATTGTGGCATTTGCTGTGTGGCTTGTGGCGCCGTCTGTTGGAACTACATGTGCTCCAAGTCCATATCATCCAATTGGGGCCAAAAATATTCTGTTATCATTGAACGGTAGCGATTGCCATTCATAGTAACGTGCCGGTCTTGATCATCACGGAAGAAGTACGGCCCAATTACGCCGCCGGCCCATAAACCGCACCAAACTGTAATTTTTTCGGGTTGCAATGATGACTCATGGAGTACGTGTGGATTGCTGTCTGGCCAATAACGCATATTTTGCTTATTGACGAAGCCATTTAGCCAGAAATGAGCCTCATCGCTGAAGATGATTTTTCGATGAAAATCCGAATCATTTTCAAGTTGTTGCTCAGCCCAATTCACGAACATACGACGCTTCTGGTGGTCAAGTGGCTTCAGTTCTTGCGTCAATTTGATCTTGTAAGGATGTAGGGCAAGATCTTTTCGTAAAATTCGCCACAACGACGTCACAGAAATGCCCAACGCTTGAGAACGACGTGTGAGAAACACATTTGGGCTTTCTTCAACTGAAGCCTCAGCGGCAGCAATATTCTCGACACTACGGGCACTTATTTGTCTCACTGGCACGGGCACATTTTGTACTGTGCCTGTGGATTAAAATTTTTCCACTAGACGCTCAATTGTTGATCTGGTAGGACGATTATGACGACCATAAATTGGCCGTGGAGCTCTTCACGTTGATGCCACTGACTTCGAATTTCGGTAGTAAATTTTAATAATTTCGACTCGTTGTTGGGTCGTATATCTCTTTCCATTATGAAATGGCAAACCTTACTGAAGGGAAATGTCAAAAGAGCGGCAAAAATATGGCTTCGTTTGTTGTCCCTATCGGTCTACTTTTGTAGCGTCCCTATTGAAAAACGCTTGATATTCACACCATTTAAATATTTGACGTCCTAAACGTAACTAGTTTTTTTAAAAACTGTTCGCTTTTGCAAAACGTTTGCTAAATCAAACTTCATTTAACAGTTTCTAAATTACATTTCTTACAAATAATGTTTATTTAACCAATAAAAATGGTTAAAAATTAAGCCAAAGTTTGATTCTTTTTCGGTTTTTTCCCGTCAAATGTTTCTTTGGTCTGAGCATACCTTAAGTCTGCTGCACAAAGGATCATCTGGGTCGTGGTGCTTAAGTCTAGTTGTGTGAGCAGGATTTATAGGCCTTTCAGGATTTGGAAAAATTAATCTTTTTTAAATTTGTTCCTGCTTCTTAGGTTATTAGCGCCCTTATTGTTTTTTTATTTTTCAAAAAACTTCTAACAAGCTAACCGTTGTTTATTTATCATAAACCGTGAATAATAAAACTAAATAAATAAACTGTTAAAAATAAGAAAATAATAAAACTATTTCTTAATTCCAAAAGTGTGTTAAATATTTTGAAGACACTAGATAACTAAACATTATAATTGGCAGCAGTGTGACCAGATCCTAAAAATTTTTGCAGAAAAATTGACTTTAGAAAAAGGTTAAGAAATGCTAAAAAATTATTAAAGTACTTAAATATAATGCTAAAATTTAAAACTTCTTCTTTTTAAGTGAGTATCTTCTTATGAATCGCTTTTTTTTTTTACAAATTTTTATTCCTTTGAATGAAACAAAATTTCTTCAGTACCTCAAATCTGTAACTTTTTGAATATAACTCCCGATATCGTTAAAGGCCGTTTAACACTATCCCACAAAGTCTTTAGTAATTTACGAAAATGCACCCCTGTCATGATAAGTTGTTATTGTTTTTTGAAAATGTTCAAAGAATAATTAGATCAGGGAAGCATTTTTGAAAAATACGTAAGACTTTGTGGGATAGTGTGTAACGGCCTTAAGTAACGACAAATCTCGGTTACTATAACGAATTTGTTATTCGCTATTTTAAATAAAAAAAAAATATAAGAATGTCAAAGTTAAAATGTTTTAAAATTAATAAAAAATATAAAATAAATTTGGTTGTAAAAAATTAAATAGGAGACCTTTACGACGTCGCTTTGTCGACGTCTGTTTTGGTTTTTGGCGAGCGGTGTAGAGAAGAAAGATTGGTAAACAAAACGACTGGTTTTGTGTTTTTCATGTCGTTTTTTATATTTCTCTTTTAACTTTTTCATTTTATGTTTTATTCAAATTTCAAATTTGAATTGTGGGGTTGAAAATACAGTGAGACCTCGATTATCCATAGCATTTTTTTCTGTGTTACTGATTTTATGTAAATATATAAATGTATTATTGTGTAAACATGAGGAAAAAAGTGATTTTGGCAGAACATGCTACCAGCACGTTGGGAAATTCGTTTAGTTAAATTTGTTTTGATTGTTTAAAAGTAAACCAAATAACATAATTTGTTTAAAATTTCGGATAAAAGAGGTAATACCGCATAATAGAGGTAATTTAAATCAATGCAAAAGATTTTTTTATTACCCAATGCTGCCGGTTAATCGAATGACGGATAATCAAGGCCATAATGTAAATAAAAAAAGGCATGCAACCAAAAATGATCGTATAAATGCAAAGAGTTTTGGAAGTTGCTTCGAAAGGGAATCAAGATAAAACGACGTCGTAAAAGCCCTCATGTGAATTGAGTGTAAGAAAAAATAGTTCGTAACGTTTTTAATCTTTATAAAAAGTTGATTTATGTGGACAAAATAAAAAGCAAGTAAACAAACAGTTTTATAACAATAACGTGCAAACTCGAGTCTTATTTTACAGATTAAGTTGATTTCAAATTATTTTATTTCAGTTAGCGCTTTATTTTTAGCACTTTAATTAGTATGTACAAGAGTAACATGAATTTCTTAATTTTATTCGCTTTGGTTTTGGCCACCGCTTTTGCCTTTGATTTACGCGGCAATAATAACGAGTCACGCAGCGTTGATGTACCAGCAGTTGGGTATTGACTGCTACGCACTGAACCAAAGATAAAGAAATGGTTACTGTGCACTTGGGTGCTACTGAACGTAACCCCCCAAAGTCACATACACTGTTAACAGCAGCGCAATTACCAACTATGCTCGCTATAATAGAACAACCATTGCTAACGATATTTCCTTGATCAGGATCCCGTACACCGCCTTCAATAATAGGATCGAAAGTAAATTTGCCTGCTATTGCCAGGTGTAACGACACGTTTTCCGCCGGTTGCTGGGGTAGACTTAGACAACTGGCCTACGAACGCTCTTACTGAAAAAGCGTTAAGCAATTTGAAATAACTTTTTTTAAATTAAAACTAAATTTCTCGATCTTTTTATTTATCTTAAGCTTAAGCTGTAATATTAATAATGAATTGAACGAACCATTTATTTGTTTAACTATATTTTAATACCACACAGAAAATATATTGCTTTTTTAAGTTGTTAGTTAAGTCTGTCCCTTCCAGGGAGGAAGAAACACTTCGTAAAGGTAAGCACCAACATAAGTACAGTTTGTCTGGTGGCAAATTTTTATTTTTTAATACGATTATTTCAAAAAGTAATAAGAGTTGCGAAGGGAATTCCGTATTTTGGTTATAACTCAGCCATTTTGTAACCTATTTGACAGGTGTATATACCGACTTGTTTAAAAAGAAATTTACCATTTATTTGAGTTGTAAAGCTTGGACTCGGGAAGATCTATAGTTCCCGAAAGTGGGTATTTTAAAAAAAAAATTTTAATTTTTGGCAAAACTTTTTTGTATCTGAATCAATTTTTCAGCGTTTTTTATAAAATATGTTCTAATAAAAATTTCCGATATTTTGGTATATAAGTCATATCCATAGGCCATATGGCAGCCCTAAAATTTAGGTTTTTATACAATTTTTAATTTTTTTTTGTACGGGAGGTACCACGCCCACTTCTGCAATCCCGCCCACATTTTGTACGATGGTGTGTATTGACAAACTAAATGTGTGTACCTAATTTGGAAACTTTGACTTTTGCAGTTCCCAAGATATACAGCAAAAAGTAATAAAAATACAACAACCACAAGGGATTTTTGGAAAAAATAAGAGGTAGTCGTGGTTTTTTGATCATACCTTAGCCGTTTGTGGACCGATCTGGCAAAATTATAATGAGAATACCTGACATAAAGATACCCCAACCAAGTCTCCATCATATCTAGGGGCTTCGGAAAATCCATTTCAACAGACAGACGGACAGACGGACAACCGGTTTTGAACTTCGCTTTTTATAAGGACCAAGAATAAATATACTTTATAGGGTGTAGGATTAACATTGTAGAAATTACGAACGGAATGACAAAGTTACATATACCCTTTTTACCTTCGGTGAAGGGTATAAAAACGTAAAATTTTAGTAGTCAGTTGGTGCAATTGCAAAATTTCGTTTTGCCATCCCTTGCATCGGTGCTGATTGCCAACTATGATCGGCGCACAAGTGGCCGATAACAATCGGTGCATATTTAACAATTTGCTGGCTCCGCATTGTGGAAAAGAGTGTTCACATTATCGGGCTAATGTTGATTGTCCACAGTCAGCACAATTTCGGCACAGATTGTAGCATTTTAAAAAATATTGACCGTTCACACTATCGGCACATGAAATACGACAAAAATTGGTACATTGCGCCGATAGTGGGATCTTAGCTTAATGATTCTTATGCTATTGCTCGTCGACAATTTTCCTCAAAGTTCATTATCACTTAAACGGCCACGTCAACAAGCAAAACTGCCGTTACTGGTCTCCAAAAACCCGCAACCCTCGAAGGTGTGCCTTATCCACGCATAAAAATTCTCAAAAAAACAAGGCTTCGTTTTGAACAGTGTGTTTAACTCGACGGAAGACATACACTTTAAACATTTTCATTCATTATTTATTTCCATTCTATCGTTCATTGAACAAAACTTTGTGTCGATTATTACGTTTTTAATTTAAGTTTGAAAATATAAATCTGTTCCCAGACTCTTTGTACCATATGCTTGGCAATTCTAAGCTTCATTGTTCTTTATGGGGCTTTTAAATTAGCTGAAATGTAAAATAACGCAATTTTGGCACACCCCTTTTTCTCTTAGTTCACCACCACTAGTCCAAAAATCTTCCGGCTGTGCTCCGACTTTATGCTAGGCTATTTTCAGCTTTCTATGTCATAAGGGGGCTTTAATACATGTAAGCTAAAATGTTAAAAATTGAATTTTTCCACGCCCAGTTTTGCTCTTAATTTTTCGCCCACAGCCAAGAGCCCAAAATCAAATATCCGGCTACGTTAGGATTTGGTCTACTATATGCATGCCGATTTTAGCCCATCAGTGGGCTTAAAAAAGCTATGGATAGAAAAAAAAGAGGAACACGTAAATAAGGAAATTATGTTTATAGATTATCCCAGTGGTTGGGATCACAGGTAATCACCGGAATAAAATGTTTTTCTAAAACTATGTTTAGGCGATTTTTAACCAGCCATGAATATTCCATTTTGTTAGGTTACTGCCTTTCAATAACGTTTTGGTTTATTTCCTTTATAATAAACCTCTTGAGTTCTTTATTGCACTTTAATAAAATTAAATTAAACACAACACTTTAATGTATAACACTTAATATTATTTACACAGCTGTATTTAGAACTTAGTCACTTTAACAACCATTATTTACAGCTTCTATTCACAACTCACTATTGTGATCAAAACACTTCAATTTTAATACTTTTCTCCGCGTGATGCAAATCAACTTGGCAAAGTCTGAACTAATAATAACTTTTGATGCTAGCCGCCGCAAGTATTTATACTTCCACTCAATCTTCTGGTGCCCTCTAGATGTCTTTCGAAGATTCGGTCATTTTTTTAACGGTCATTTCGAGGGCATAACAATTTTTCAATAACAATGTGAACTACTAAAATTACCTTTAAATACGAAAAACTAATAAATACAATTTAAATAAATAATTACAACAAATTTTTAACCCATAATTTAAACTAATTCTTAACTAAAGTTACTGTCGTAATAATATATATATTTTAGTTTGGTACAAAGTGGGTTAAACTTTAGTAGACGATTTTACTCTTTTAAGCTTCTGCCCACCATTATTTGTGAGTTATCGAGTCGTTGTTACAGTTTTTTATTTTCCTGTTTTCATCTCATTTCTGTTATTTTGTTTTCCCTCATTTTAGCTACGAGTATATTTTTGCAAAAATATTAAATTGCAAAGTCTGTATATAATTTTTTTTTTTACATAATGTAATTCATTTAATATATACCAAGTGATTTGTGATTGTTTGGTATTTATTACAAAAAATAAAAATTGGTTCAATGCTAAGTAATTAATTTTTATGTTTTTTTTACTTTTTTCCACTCACCTGCCTGCCGCAAACAGGACTTATGAAATTCGTATTAAAACGGTGACGAATATTTATTATTTAATTAATTAATTTTTAATTAAAAAAAAATACCTTAACTTGGTCTAATTTATTTCTTACCAAGAATGTGTCTCACAATAAAGATTCCAATTTAGGCAACTTGTACAATTTTTAATAAAATATAAAACAATTGCAGTTGAATGTTTGTAAGACACTGATTTTATTTTCTTAATATATTTCCTTGTACAAGTGTTTGCCTTATGGTCGAAATTTGGCCATAATTTTTTTTAATATGAAAAAAATATAGTGAATCGATTCGGAGACGGACCAACCTCCGGTTCATAGGTTCCACATGAGCGGTTGACAAACAAAGGAAGATATCGTTCTTAACGGGTTTTCCTGTGCCGATTTATAAGTATACAAAAATATAAGATTTATATAGTCGAAATATTCGAAAACCGGTTGCTTGAAAATGTCGATAATCGACCACCCTATTTTTTTATTATTTGATAATTGGAAAAAACAAAATTTTTATTTATTTGTTTTGCATATGTGTTAGTATTAAATTTGAACGCTTATAATTTTGAAAATATTGAACAGATTTTAATAAAATATATATTGTGCACTTCTGGCAGTAAAAATCTTTCAAACTGTGTATTTTTTATTCTAGTCGCTGGGCAAACAGAAGAGAAAAGTGTTCTTAACTGTTTTGCCTTAGCCGATTTATATATAGAGATACTAATTTGAAATCTTAAAGCAGATTATAATGTACAGATGGTGGATAACTCCCTGTAATAAATGGCTTATCTATCTTCTGTTTTGTTTAGGATTGGGATTAGTGGAAAACACATGAAGTTTAGTTTACTTAAATCCTTTGTGGGAAACACATTAATGTTTGTTTACTTAGGCTTAAATTATTAACTGTATATTAAATGTCAAAAGTTTTTGTTATTCGTGCTCAATTCCCAGTTTTTATTCTTGATAAAAACACTTGAAATTTATTGTTGATGGGATAAGCTATTCCTATGCGCATTTCACTGGTTGCTTAGGCCAGATCATCAGGAAACTTCATCCATAAAGATTTTAGAAAAACTAAAGATATTAAACCAAATAAAAATGTTAAACGTATAAGACTTATAGCAACAGTTCTACTTGTAATAATATCAAAGCTTAAACAAAAAAACAACATCATCAATAAACAGTGGCTTTATCTCATCTTACATTCCCCGCTACAATTAGTTGAAATTCTCTCAACATTAATTGTAGTTGTAAGTAGGTTAAGAAAAACAAAATAAAAACAACAACAACTTACAAAAGATGTTGTCAATTAAGTGTTTTTTAGGCCGTGCACCCGCCTGTTTATTATCAAAAAGTAATTTCAATTTTTGGGAATACAAAATTTTTAATTTCAAAAGTTTTTGTTATTCGTGCTCAATTCCCAGTTGTTATTCTTGATAAATTAAATGTATTTTATTCCTTATCAACTATGTAATTGCATTTCAGGCGTATTTAATCCAACTTGGGCGCCTCGAACTTTTCCAAGGTTGTGGCTAGGGGCACCACGCAAGGTGGTGTACTGCCACCTTTACTTTGGAATCTGAATATAAATACCCTACTCAGGGCCATGGAAAGGACGTACTGTAGAACGGTTGCATATGCGGAAGACGTTGTAGTTGTGGCTATGGGTAAAGATCTCAGACTATTCTCTGAACTAATGTAGTCCGCATTGGACGTCCTAAGAAAATGGTGCCAGGATTGTGAGCTGGTTGTAAATCCTGCCAAATCAGAACTGGTACTTTTCACAAGGAGATACAAAATTCCCAAATTTGATACCCCGAGGATAAGGGGGGTCTCACTGGAACTGTCTAACAGCGCCAAGTATCTCGGGCTCATATTGGACAGCAAACTGAACTGGAGGATGAACACCATTTCCAGGACTAATAAGTCGGCAAATGCATTATATTGCTGCAAAAGGGCATTGGCCAAACTGGGGAATTAACCCGACGAATGTATACTAGGTTTACGAATGTGCCATTAAATCCATTCTTTTCTACGGGGTCGGCGCTCAAGGTGAAGGGTCATCAAACTAGGTTTGAACGTACAATGAGAATGGTGGCGATAGCGGAAAAACAGATGCCATTAGAACAACCCCCTCTAAGGCAATGTTTACGATTTTAAACTGGTTACCACCAGACATTTTGGCGAAAAGGTTAGCTGCGAACGCGGCGGTAAGACTAAGACCCACCGGAGGGATTACAATATCGGACATGCTAATATTCTGAACGAAATTAATTGGCACATGGATGTTGATTATGTCACACCCGAGCCAATCTTTGATCCTGGCTTCATGATAAGCATTTTGGATACCGTGGTCCACTATGATGACCTACAAATTACCGCGAATGCGATTCAAATATTCCCGGACGGGTCTAAAATACTGTATGGTGTCGGTTCTGGCATATACTCCGAGCAGCTAAACTGGAGCATTCCTATGAGGCTGCCGGACCACTGCAGTGTCATCCAGGTCGAGAATGTGGCAATCCACACAGCAGCGAGACGCATCCGGTACGGTGAAATATCTGGAAGGGATATTCACATTATTACCGATAGCAAGGCGGCCATAAGATCCCTGGAGAAAGTGTTCATCACATCGAGAATTGTCCGCGAATGGCGGACATTCACTGGTCACCTTTAATTGGGTCCGTGGACACGGGGACATACGAAGGAATTGCATGGCGGATTCGTTGGCGTATGCAGGTACCACCTTGAATCGAGACGGTTCAACATATAATGAAGGTGCTTCACTCCCAAGGAGTAAGCAACTTATAGCGCACAAGTTTTATCTTATTGCCAGTCAGAGGTGACACGATGAAACTACCTGTGCGGACACCAGGAAAATCCGGCACATCATAGATGAAAAAATGACACAGCGGGCATTACAGCTGATAAGACATCATCTAAGAAACCTAATTGCGGTTCTAACTGACCACTGGCCCATTGGGAGGCACGCCCAGAGGCTGGGTATCCCTTATAATGACTTGTGTAGAAGTTGTGGCGACGAGGAGGAGGAAGAGTCAACGGAACATCTTCTCTGTAGTTGTCCGACATTCGGAGATTTACGACTCGAAATGTTTGGTCGAAGAGCCCTTGGGGACAAAACTTGTCACTCTGATGTTTATGTAAACAGGATCCACTCCTTTATTGAATCGACTGCATGGGACTGCAGCCAGATAGCACGTCAGGATTAGCAGAACAGGTTTTCTTTAATACTCTTTTAAACCAGCGTAAACATTCATATACAATCCGTTTGTGCCTTAAATTTTCTTGTCCTTTACCGAAGTT
Source organism: Pollenia labialis (assembly GCA_949318255.1). Classification (NCBI taxonomy): domain Eukaryota; kingdom Metazoa; phylum Arthropoda; class Insecta; order Diptera; family Polleniidae; genus Pollenia; species Pollenia labialis. The sequence goes on along the minus strand of OX439141.1, from coordinate 39,673,209 downwards.
GAACTGGAGCATTCTTTTAAGGCTGCCGGACTATTGCATTGTCATTCAGGCCAGCATAATGGCCATATTCACAGCTTCGAGCCACATCGGGTATGCTGAAATATCTGGTAAATATATTTACATTTTTATCGATAGAAAATCGTGCAAAAGGTCCTTGGCGAGTATGTTTATCACATCGAAAATTGTCTCCTATAAGAACTTGATACACATATAGGCGAGATTTTTAGTTGTATTACGCTTTTAAAAGCCCTAAAAGAAGCACACAAATAAAATGCATACAGGCGATAAACATTGTATTAAAAAGCGACATTTTATTGAAAAAGTAATTTTAAGCAGAGTTCGAAAATAAACAGAACGTTCTCTGGCGTACGGATAACACATCCATAAGCGATATCTATTTTTTTTAGAGTTTGTGTATACAAACACAACCTTGAATAGCGTTCGTAACTATTTTCAAGAGAGTAGCGAACATTATATAGTGTTCAGTTCTTCGTTATAAAACAAAACAATTGTAGTGGTACTGTAGACATACATTATAATTCAATTTTCTTTAGTGTTATTTTTTTTTTGCATTGATAAAGGAATGAGCAAACAAACAATTGTAACAGTACAAATAGATTGTGTGTGTATTTTGCACATATTCTGTTTGTGTAAAATTTTTTCGCTGGCTTTTTGTTTTTTCTGTAAAAGTATTTTGTTTTTGTGAAAAGTTTTTGGTTGTTTTCACCAGCCAAAAGTGGCGCCCTATGCTCCAATGGGAGTTAGAGGAACACATATATATAAAAGTGTGCTTAGCACAGTTAAAAACAAAAGAACATTAATATGCCAAACCGAGCACAACGAAGTTTCTTCTTTTTTATTGAAACAACAGAACACAATTAAATGTACTCACCAATTTGTTGAGTTGCATAAGAACTGTATTATTTTTGTGTTCGCCGATCACAAACAGAAAAAACTTTGTTTTTTATTGATTTACTACACAAACACTATTTGCGTTTGTGTTTTCCACAAATCTACGGAACCGAACACTAAGAAAAGATATTTAATGTTTATTTTCGATCTCTGATTTTAAGTGAAAGCGAATTTATCGTGAAAAAGTAACCTTTAAGTAATAAAATACTTGTTTTGTTAAAGGAGAAATTTTTTTGGTTAAAAAAGTATTTTCTTTTATGAAAAAAGTGACTTTCTAGTGCAAAAGTTAATGTTAAGGTAGAAGCAGTTTTATCAATGGAAATGTGTGTTTTTAGTAAAAGAAAATTGTTTTTATTCAAAAAATTCTCAATTCTGTGACTTTTTGTATATTTTTTTATTAAAATTCTTTTTTTACAAATAAGTGGCAAGTTGAAGAAAAATCTGCCTGAGATAACTAAAAGAAAATTGAATATTAAATTAATTTAATAACAAAAAAGTGTCTGTAAATTTGTGCAAGATACCCAGATTTATTTAAATATTTATGAAGCAATTGAATATTTATTACATTGGGACAAACCACACAGAAAAATACATGGTTGGCGTCTCATTTCCTTCCAACAAGTGGCTTTTACTTGAAATGAATCTTTTGAAATAGAATTTAATTGTATTTCAATATTTAGATAGGAAAAGTTTTATTGTAGCAAATAGAAGTTTTAATTGCAGAAGAGGATTTAAATTATGGTGAATGAGTGTCAGGATTATAGGGAGATTTTCTTAGAGGATATTAAATATCTAAAGGACTTTTTCTGATGAAAATTAGGTAAAAAACTTCAGTTTAGTTTAGGATGGTCACTGTATTTTACACATGATGAGCAAGGCGAATTGATTAGAAGGTAAGTTGAACTCTGCACAACACTGCTTCTGTGTTCAGGTTGTCAAAAACATTGCTAGTAAAAAAACAGGTTTGTTTACATAAAAACTAGTTTGTATACAAACTTTGACAAGTCGACCACCGAAAAAACCACCATATGTTAACCAGCACTAAAATTTTTATTTTCAGAGTTCATTAACTACCTAAAATAGCAAATAGATTCTCTTGTCTCCGAAATTGTTTTTTTATTTATTAAATTTAACCACGAACTTTACCAGGATAAAGTTTTCGAAATAAAACTACCACCCACTCACACAAAAGCAAACTTGTGCATTAGTTTATGTGGATAAATTCCCTGCAAATAGTATGACTAGTCCAAACACACGTGTAAAATGTAGCCCACAATGGAATAGGACTTTTCCAAAAGTAACCCAAACGTATGGAAAAAACGTAGTCTATTTAACATTACGATGTCCTACGGCAGGACCATATAACCCAGCTTTGGATTACAAAAGAGTAGTCTTAAAACTACTCCATTGTATACTTAAGAGGATTAGTTTTGAAGTCCTTTAAAAACGAAAACATGTCGTTAAAAAACGAAGAATTGTCGTACCGGTCCACGGAGTAGTCCATTTGACAAAAATGGATCAGGGAGTTCAATTATAATTGCAGGGTTCATTTTCGCATGCGTGTGTATGGGAGTGTGAATTTTAGAAAATCCACTGTGTTAAAAACTTCGTTTTGAAGAAGATGAATTTCAAATTTCTTAGCACACATGCTAAAAAATATTCTCTGGGAGCATGTGAAAAGTGATACATCATTCTATTCAGTACTTAAAAAAAAAGGAAAATTTTTTTTTTATGATTTGTGGGGTTAGTCTGTTTGTGTGTGATAAAGAAGTCATAAGTTGCTCTAAACATAGGAGACGTGTAAACAAATTTATTGAAAAAGTATTCATATGACTTAATATATCAAGTTTAATGCAATAAGGAATCAATCACGACCAGAGATGGGATTTAAAATGCAACTAGCAAATGCAAAATAATGTTTTAGAAGTTTCAGAACCAAGATGGAATCATCCGACTATAAATATATATTTAATTAATTAAAAGCAGCATGCAAACAATATATCAAAAATACGTCCAACAAATGAGTTTTAAGTCATAATTAACATAAGACTTTAGGAAATTTGTACCAATGAAAGAATCATTAATAAGTAGTTAAATATCATCCGCGTATGTATAACACTTGGAGAATTTTTTGATATAATTATATCTTTTAAATACGTATGTATATTGTAAATAAAAGAGGTTCCTAAAAGGAACCATGCGGTATCCATCTTACAACTTTCCGAACACTTGATGTTCTACCTTCAGACTCACCCTATTGAAGTCTGCCATTAAAAAAAGGCCAAACTAAATGACACGAATACGAATAAAAGTTACCTTGCGGTCACACGATCAAGTTGTTCTTGATAGTCTTTTACATATACTGCTTGTCAAAATTTACATAAATTGAAAGCTCTGACGTAGGCGGAACTCAATTTGTAAGCAATTTTCTTTCCAGATATCATCAAGGAAACAATTTACAAAACAAACATGTGATCAGCTGCTAAATTGAAAGTTATATTGCCAAACAAATGGAGAGGTGAAATTGAAAGCAATCTCTTAGTCAATTTAAAAAGTGGGAGTGTATTGCAAATTGAATGAAATTGAAAGGCAAAACTTGATCGTGTGGCCACTAAGTTAAAGTTATTTTGAAGTTTGACACATTAAAGTCTGTGACATATTGAGTCACTCCTTTTCAGGGTTACCGTTAGGAATTTTTGAAAAGTTGCACAAAAACGCCGTTTGAGAAAAAAAATAAAATTCGCACATAATTTTTTTAAAGTTTTTTTTATTAATAAAAAGCACACCAAAACAGAAAAACAATAGAAACCAAAAAAAATCAATTGAAATTTTTCATTTTCAGAAGCCTTTTTTAAATATATCGTCGGCTTAATATGCAAACCTGCTAAATCCACTTTTTATTTAAATTGAGATTTTGATGCTGTGTAGTAGAGAAAGATACGCCTCTTAGACCAGCATGTAGTTTTTCTTCAATTTGAGTCTTGAAGTGTGTAAAACCAACTACATTTTTGGTTTTCTATCAAGCTGCAAATAGGAAAAATAAGTTTTTTGTTTCTCCTGTAAAATGTGCTAATGGCAGGTTTCCATATTAAGCCGACGATATTATTAATATGTTTTTTTGTTATTTTTCCTTATCACTGAAGATGATTATTATTTTCACTCAAAGCTGTTAATAAACACTGCAAAAGAGCGCTTTGACTCCATGTCTTGATTAAGCCATTAACACTTTAGTTCTCAGGCTTTCGAATAGAATCACGAAATAAAACGTTTCTTGGAAGGACCACAACTTTTTATTTTAAAAAGCTTTTTTGCTAGAACTATTCTTTCAAACTTTTGCTGAAAATTTGCGAAAAATTTCTTAAATACATTGTAAGGGATGTTTTTTATAGAGTGCCACAAGTTTAAATCATAATAAAACAAGGAAATATATTTTTAATATCAATGAAACGGGCTTTATTGGAATTTCACCAAGCTCAGTTAAAACCAACTATTACTTTAACTTCCAGTTAACAACATGTTTTGACAGCTATAACTTATAGTAAATTATAACTGGACTTGGTGAAATTGGGGGTTAATAGGATGTCTGCTTAGAAGGCGCAATCTGGAACACGAATTTTCAACAACTTTTCGCAGCATTTTCGGCCGTATTTTGCCGATAACTCTTCGATTTTTGATTTCCAGGTGTTTAATTGTATGTGGTATATCGGCGTAGACCCCAAAGAAAATAATCCAATGGGGTTAAATCACACGATCTTGTTGGCCAATTAATTCGGCCAATTAATTGAGTAAATCAACTGCTATGTGGCATGTGGCTCCGTCCTGTTGAAACCACATATCAGCAAGATTAATGCCACGTAATTGAGGTACGAACAAATTTAGAATCATCTTCCTATACCGTACACCATTGACAGTTACATGCTGACCATCATCGTTTTTGGAGAAATACAAATGGGCCAATTACTCCGCTAGCAAACAAAGCGCACCAAACAGTAATTTTCTGTGGATGTATTGGTAATTCTTCTCACCCCAAATGCAATAATTCTGCTTATTTACGTGCCCATTCAACCAAAGATGGGCTTCGTCGGATAATAAAATTTTGAATGGAAATACAAAATTAATAACAATTTGCGACTTTAATTTCTGGACAAGTTAAATCTTGAAAGCTTTTAAGCCAATATCCTTTCGTAAAATCTTCCCTAAAGTGGAATCACAAAACACCAGACACTGAGAACGTCGACGAATTGATTGATTACGATCATCTTCAAGGCTTTCTTGCACAGCGGCTACAGCTTTTTCAGTGCGCACTGTTCGTTGTCTCACGGGATGCACACTGTTAGTAACATTGAATTTGGTCCGAAAATTATCTATTGTTCTTCGAATTAAGCGTTCTGAAGGACGATTATGTACGTCATAAAATGGAAGAAGTGCACGATGAGTTTGACGAATAGAACAATTATTTTTGTTAAAAACTTCAACAATATGCACGCGTTGCTCTGGTGTAAGTCGATTCATTTCAAAGCAAACTAAACAAACAGCAACTATTAGCTGTTAGATGGGTGCTCAATTAAAACAGTGATGCCAACTCAAAGTTGTGACACTCTTAAAAAACACGCTTTATACATGACAAGGTTGCAATAAAGTACATAATAAAATTGATTTCCGGTTAATTAATCCTGCCGGTCGAATTACGGATAATCAAGGCCCTAATGTAAATAAAAAAAGACATTTAACTAGAAATCATCATATAAACACAAAAGGTTTTTGGAAGTTGTTTTAAAAGGGAATGAAGAAAAAACGACGTCGTAAAAGTACTCATCTGAATTGAGTGTTTTCCAGTGCCTTAAGAAATATTCATAAGCTTTCGTGGAGTTTATAAAAGATTTACTTATGGCTAATAAATCACTGATGGTTTAAACACTAGTTTAGTTGAACTTAACTTGAATTTATAAGTAGCTTAAACTGAACAACTATAAATAAGTGTCCCATGTGGTATATGTTGTTATAAAAATAACATGTATCAGCACTGCAATAAATCTTATCAAATTCATATGGTCTGTATTGGTAGTTTCAACGCCCAATTTGATTCGTTTAAAGATGGTTTATATGATATTCAACATTTTTTTTTTATTTTTCGAACATATTCTATGAGCTAAATTTCAGTTATGTATTTTTATAAAGCTTTTTTGTAATAGTCCTATTCCTTCAATTTGTCAGAAATGACTTAATACACTACCAGACTATTATATTGTATTTTCTTGTTAAATTTTACCTTAGCTTTCCTTTGGTTTATACGTTTAGTGATTTGTAGATTTGTTGGTTTAAACACATTTTAAACCACAAAGAGAGTTTAACATGCTCTGATATTTTAGCCTTTAGTGTGTGTTTAACTATCTTATCAAAATAGTTGGAGGTACACAGTTGATATTAACTGCGTAAAAGTGCAGCTAAAGAAAAGAAGAATAAAACAAGTTTTTTTAAATAAATTTATATTTTATTAAAATTTTATAAAATTGGATAATCTTTTTGTGAAAGTGGCCACCATATTTTTTGAGTGTGCAGCCAACTTTGATGTTTTAAAAATAATTACAGAAAATATGAGTTTTGGGCAGTTTAGTCAAAGTGCAGCTAACTTTGATTTTTTGTATAAAAATAATTGTAAAATGACAAAAATGTTTGGCATTTATGTGCAGGTATGGAAAGTGTTGTACAGCAAAGAAAAAAGTGCACTTAAACAAAACGCAGTTAAGTCAAAACTACTGTATTTCAATTTATAATTAACATCTGCAAAATTGATTATAAAGAAACAATAGTGCATTTTATATTGCACTAGTGAAAAGGACACATTTTTTTATATTTGTTTTAATTTCTTTAAATAAAACTCGACCCTACACAATTTATTTATTAGATCCTGTAAATAATTTGCAATTAATACCAGATTTAGTTAACACTTTTTGTGCCAAACAAAAAAAAAGTAATAAAGGAAAAAATTCCTGGTCACTACCGAAAAAAAACTATTTCAATTTCCAGTAACAAATTACTTTTAAATTTTTTCAATTGAACTTGTTGAAAAAAAATAAAGTAATGAAGTGAAATAGAAAGAGAATCAAAACAAGAACAAAATTTAACCAAGTAACGAAATATAGACAGTCAAGCTTGATTATGTGACACCCTATAAGTGATTGTTTTGTGCCAAATTCGGTTCTAAACCTAACTAAACATCTGTTACAAAACGTTTTTTTCTTGAAAATTTTTTTTATTATTACAAACGTTTCAAGCAATTTATGGCACTAAGAGTTTAATATTCGAGAGTTTGTTTTTAATGCAGGACTCAAATTGATTATTCAAATACAATAATTTAAAGGTTTATGGACATTAAGGGTCCCTTAACCGAGACAACGATTGATGTTTTAACTAACCAGTGTGGCCAATTAAGCTATTTTGTGGCTAGAATTAGGTATTTTTTTATCTCGCTGAGCCATGAAAAATTAATTGTTATCCATTTTTATTTAGCCAAATCTTCTTCAAGTATTTAAATATTTAAAACTAAAAAATTTAAAAAAAGTGTTGTAAACTTGAATTTTTTTTAACGCAAATGACTTTTACAATAAGAAAAAAAATCAATTTTGTCGATAATCTGAGTTTATTATTTTGTAGCTAAAAATGTTTGAACACAAACAAAATAATTACTTATGTGAAATTTCAGTGCAAAAAGTTTTTTTATTTACATTCTTGACAGAAGACGAGACATCGTTAGACCGATTCAAAAAATTATTTCGGAGTCAATCGATATAAAAAAGGTGAACCAATATTGCTATACTTATGTTACACGCAGTGTTGCCAGCGAAATTTCGAGAAAGATACATTTTAATTTCCAATAATATACATTTTTTCCAAAAAAGATACATTTTGAAAAAATCCATTTTTAACGTTAACACTTATTAACATAACATTTTTATTTCATATTTAATGAATATCCCTGCAAATAATAGGACCATTCCAAACACGCGTGTAAAGAGTAGCCCACAAGGGACTAGGACTAGTCCAAAAGTAACCCAAACGTATGGAAAAAACATGGTCTATTTAACATTACGATGTCTTAGGGCAGGACCATATAACCCAGCTTAGTTTTAACTTCGTTTAAAAACGAAAACATGTCGTTAAAAAACGAAGATGTGGTCTTACTACAAACTCTTTTTAACAATGACATGGTCAAAGCTTGCATTGGACCAGTCCATGGAGTAGTACATTTCATGAAATTGGATCAGGTGGTCCAATAATATTTGCAGGGATTGTAAAGAAAATTATATTGAATAAATTCATTATTATCAATAAATTAAATAAATAGTCATAAATATTGGGAACAGTGATGTTAACTTTTATTTTTTCATTACCTTACGGTCCTCTAAAAATTACCGTTTTTGAGAAGAAATTACCGTACGCAAAGATTTTTAATCAAAACATTAATGTGCTGTTTTCAAATGACAGGTGATTGATTGTTTCATTTGTTAACAGCATATAAGAGCATAATTTATAAACCATTAATTTAAATTTTAAATGTGTTTTAAGACAAATTTGAATGTAAATTTTTGTCTTAAAATAAATTTTTAAACAAAATTATTGTATTTTTTATGGATAAGGTAGTAAAATAATTATGAATTAGATTCGTACTTAAAATAATCTGAAAATTATAGATAAATTTATAACATTGCGGCCATTTCATATGTTTAAGAATTGTTGATTTTTACAAACAAAAAGTTAAATATAAAATTAATATTAAATTAAAATGCTTAAGCTCGAGGTCTGTTGTATGTAAGATTTTTCTTTATTATATTATTATCACATAGTGTAGTTTTTGATGCTGAAACGTGAAGAGCTTACTCCTTTATTGTGGTTAATTAAACATTCCCTGATGATGATATTCAAAGAATATCGAAATATCGGAAACAAATACAGAAAAATCTTACATACAACAGACCTCGAGCTTAAGCATTTGAACTTAATATTGAATTTTAAAGGTCGAATAAAAATACAAATTAAGGAAAATATAAAATTAATAATATACAAGAGTAATTTAAATTTTCTTATTTTGCACTTATCGTTGTTACGAAAACATTTATAGAAACATAATGTTGTTAATTTGTTTGTTATAATATTTATCTATGTATGTTTAAATTGAAAATCACCTCTCAAAAGTTAAAACTTTAAACCCTACATATGTGAGTACGTATATTTTTACCAAAAATCCAAATTTCTTAAAATTGCCGCATTTTAAATAAAATTACCTTGCTACCTTTTGTGGCTCAAAATTACCCTAAAAAAGGGTAATTCCCGTACGGTTAACATTACTGATTAGGTATGTAATTTTTAAAAATACAGTAAGCAAACTTTAAAAATGATTATATGTAACTTTCTTTGGATGTTATCAAAACAAATTCATTTATATATATAATATACGAGTTAAGGCGATTATACTAGGGCGATTATATCAATATATCAAAAAATTCAGTTGTATAAATTTCCTGAAAATAAAAGCAATGTTTATATTTCCTCAGAACAACTTTGCACTACTAGTAATCATCGACTTAGGTGGATCGTGTGATGAAGTATCCTTAATGTTCTCTTTCACCATAATTAAAGCTGCTATTGTATTAGTATTGAGTCGGTTACGATCATCAAGTTTTATGCTATAAACACATTCGAGACAGCAAGCTACCGACTTCAATATGTCAAAAATAGAATACATGTGTGCATATGGAAATGATTATTTTCACGACGACACGGCTACATGGCTGCAGGTTGTTGTCTGTGCTTATTTTGTCGTTGTAGTCCAATTAAACTAATTTCTATTTTTGTCTACTACAAAACAGAAAAAGTGTTGCTAATATAAAAAAATATTTAAAGAATAAGTGCTTTAAAATATTTTTTTGAACATTTTTTTATTTTTTCGAATTTATTCTATGAGCTAAATTTCAGTTATGTATTTTAATAATAATAATAATTGTAAATTTTTCTGTTCATACAATATACTTCATTGCTATCCAAAGGACAGCTAAGGTAAAATGTAACAAGAAGATACAATATAATAGTCTGGTAGTGTATAAAGTCATTCCTAAAAATTAGAGGAATAGGACTATTTCAAAAAAGCTTTATAAAATACATAACTAAAATTTAGCTCATAGAATAAATTCTTAAAAATAAAAAAATGTTGAATATATATGAAAGGAAATAATTCCCAGTTTCTAATATTTTTTTGTTTAACAGAAAATAATACGATTGAAATTAAAAAAGTTATATAACTTTTTAGCATCGAAGTTCTATTAGAAGTTCTATAGGAAGAATTTTTTTATGCTTACGCTTTCCTCGTGTAGCAGTTATTCCTTTCGGTTATTCTATGCCATATGGCATGGTGCTTTTTGCAAGCCCCTGTTTGGGGCAAAGTTGTTAGAAATTTATTTTTTTGATAATTTTGTATTTTTATTTAATGCTTTTTATAGAAATTGAAAAATAAAATATTTTGAAAGAAAGCAAACATGCCTTTCGAGATTTGTAATTTACGAAAAAAGGTCACTTTGTAATTTTGTAAATATTGTTATGAAAATAATGTTATTTTATAACTTTCCATAAGGTTTTTAGCAGATTACCATTGCCTTAATAAGTGGAGAAAAAGTTAGATCCCAAGTGTTGTTCAAAGAAGGTGTCCGATTTTTTTTAAATAATACTATGCCATTTGGCATAGATTTTATTCAAAGGAAAAAAATAATAACATAGAAATATACATATGTACAAATATTTAATAAAAATTATCGTGTTTTTTAATTCATTTGTCTTTCTGATTCTAGAAGAATAGCTTTATATTATAAAGAAAATGCATTTGAATAGTTTTTATATAAAATAAATCTCTTATACAACTTTCTGATAATAAAATTTTAGAAATTGCATTAAAAATTTTAATTAAAATTATTTTCTTTTTTTCCTTTAAATACATTCTATGCCATATGGCATGATGCTCAAAAACCACTTTTGATACAAAATTTAAAAAAAATGATCATTGATTGTTAATAGCATAAGGTTTAAGAGTTATAAAATCGCAAAAAAAATTTTTTAATCAAAAACAAAAAAGAAGTACCGAAAAAGTTATAGGACGTAAAAGTTGTAAAATTTTTTATCTATATCTCTTTAGCTTTAAAAAGAATCTATAAAATATGGGAATCATTGGAAAATGATTCAAAATGTTTTTCAAATGGCGTTTAAAGCATACCGATTAACCAATTAAGAGCCAATTTAATATATATATTCGTACTCCGTGGCTGATTTTTTTTTACAAAATCAGCTTTTAAAATTATATCGATATAGCAATTATTATCTTACCCTTAGATATTTGCTTAATAAAGTTTTATTGTATTGCGGGGTTCCAGCCTTGCGGAACACCTACTAATTATGTACATATTACAATAATTAAATTTGTAACTAGTACATAAATTATTACCACATATATATTTTAACTCAAACTTATAAATAAATTCAGTAATTTTCCAAGATATAATTTTTTAAACCGTAATAAATTTTAAATTTTACATGATGGAGTTACTTATAATATGTTTGATTAAATATATTGACAAAATTTTAAGTTTTGTTGAAAAATCTATCAAGAAAAATTAATATATAAAATTGGTTCTTTACGGCCTAATACATCGGAATTTTTAATCCATCATGTGAAAGATATTTCGAAGTAGTTTCTTATAATACCAATACTTTTTAGATCCAGTTTTTAAAGTTATTGATAAGAGGAACGTTCGTAAATGCAGCAAATTTTTTTCTGATGCAATAAATTTTGACATAAAAGAAATCGTTTACATGTAAATTAAATAAGGCAAACCATATTGAACTTAAGGAAACTTTTTACTAATTTTAATGAAACTGTCATTTGCTTAAGCAAGGTTCGAATCTAATTGCACATTCTGTACGGAATCAAATGGTTTTTTTATTTTATTTTTTTTAAAGTACATTTGAGAGACTTTTTGCTAATTTATGAAATTATGTATAGCAAGGCTATGCATATTATGGTTGGGCCTTTAACATTACAACTGCAACTGGTAACCACGCATCAGCAACAAGCTTTTATATATTAACGTATGTACCCAACGTGTTCTGAAACTTGTATGACGTGCGATGAGGGAACAAAATTTTTATTTTAAAAGCAGTATATTTTTTTTATTTAATCTGCTGTTAAAATTATATTGTTTATTAATTCCAAAAAAAACAAAATTAAAATATTTTAAATGATTTTTAATAAATTCATTAGTTTTTACGCTATAAAATGTATTATAAATAAGTATTTATATATTTATTTGCTTAAATTAAGTTTGTTACGAGTCTTGAATTATGCTGTTTTTCCATTTCATAAAAGTTTAAAAAATGATAGTGGCACCACTGAAATATAAATACACAATAAAAAAAAACAGCTGTTTTTAATTTTTCAATTGTAGCTGTCGTCCTCAAAATAATTCAGTAGCTGTCTACACGACTGTAATTGCACACAGCAGCATTTGTAGTCGTGTGTTCGTGTATCCTGCTGTGGTGAATGTGTTTAATGCATTAGTTGGCTAAAAATTCTCTCCACACATGCATTCGAAAATGGAAGTACAAATGTTAAACCAACTACTTTTTTCAAAATTTTAAACATCGGCTCATTAACAACATTTTTCAAATTAAAATTTAATATTTTATTTCTGCACATTTTACGTAGAGATTCAAAAGATACGAAAAATGTCAGGATTATACATGGTACATGAAGTCATCAAAAGATACGAAAAATGTATCTTTCGTATCCTAACGGCAATACTGGTTACACGCATCAGCACAAATGCCTAGTACACTCAAAAAATGATGTAGGGTATAAAAAAAGAAAAATAAAAAAGAGCACAATAAAAGCAGTAATTTAAAGTCCCATCAAAATGTTATTACGATTTGCTTTTTTCCCATTCAATGGACATGTGCTCGATTGTTGGCAGTGGCACAGATTCCAGCAAAAACTAACACCATTAAGCGCGCATACACACATACTACACTCTCTCTCTCTTTCGAAGCCAACATTAACAACAAGCAACAAAAACATACAACATACAGTTAAACAAAATAATAGTTACAAATAAAATAACAAATTACAAAAAATAAATAAAAAAAATTATAACGAAACAAAAACATCTGGAAGTGAAAAAATAAACATAACATTGCATTACAGGACAGGACAGAACAGAACAGGGCTGCCAGATTATTTATTTAAACATTCGTCGCCTAAAGGTATAGATTAGAAAAATTTCGCTATTTTCGCCTTCTTCAAAGTCGTAACGAAAATTGTCTTTTTATCCTTTTTTCCTGAACATCATTTCAAAATGAATATCTTTCAGTTAAATATTCGTAACAGTACTTAACTGTTGATTACACCTTTAGAACTTTTTTTCTTTAAAAACCAAAGTTTTCAATTTAGTCAGTTTACAGAGTGAGTCATTATTTCTTAAGCATATTTTTCTAAAAAAGAATGAAATGTATTGAGCCGATTTTTTATGGCCAAACACTTCTAAGAACCAATCAATACACATCTGGCAACTCTGTTGCAGGACACAGTGCTGCAAGAAAAGAGCACGGAGCAAAGAAAATCTGAGAGCGAGAATGGCAAGCACAAACAATGAAATAAAAAAAAACTATTTCACAACTTTATTTTACAATGGATGCTTGTGATCAGATAAAATTTCAAGTGTCAAAGTTGTGGTGTTTTTTGTTGCTCTTGTTGCAACGTTTGTATAAATGTTTTAGTAATAGTGCGGTTGTATTGGCTTTACTAAACAAATATGGATGTACAAACTATTCTATTAACTCCTTAAAGGAGAAAAAAAGAAATCAAAAAGTTTCATAAAATAAAGTCAGGTGGCAAAAGTAAATTATGTTCATGTGAATTCAATCAAAATTAATTGAAAAATGGCGATAAACTAGATTATAAAAATTAGTGATCGTTCTGACTTTCTGATTTCAAATTGCACTAGAGTCCAGATTATAAAATTTTGAGGTTGTAATTTTTTTATGTTTATTTTTTATATATAAATACAAATACACCTACACCTACAACCAACTTTAAGATGAAAGGTGCGATAATTACGAAACAAAACAGAATTGCAGAGTTAACTTAATTATTGCTGCACGTGCACATTTAATTTGTGATTACCTACCAGTGTTGTGTAGGTAGTAATGAATTATAGAAGTAATAACATTTATTGGTACATATTAAAAAAAATTAATTTATGTTGGCCGTTTCAGGTTTTGGTGTGTTCATAAAATTGCATAACTTTTAAACTTATGAAGGGTACATAATAAAGGTTCAACAATAAAATAGGTACGCAGGATGCTCCCCTCCCGTTTCCACATGCAACTGCAAGTTCGAAAAACTCAAAACACTCACACTTTTTCAATTACATTCACGTAATTTGTGTACTTTCAGCCAATCTGCTGTTTCCTCGATTTTTCGTTGGTAATACGTATACACTACTTGTACGTAATTACCCTGCGGGAAATTTGTGTCAATTGGTCTAAAAGAATTGTCCTGGAATTTGTGAAAATAGAACAAGTACAAAAAGAAAGGACTCATGACCAGTGAAAGAAGAACCAATCCCTTAACTGACTTATGAATAACAAAAAGTAATAAATTACAGTACAGTCTTCACCGGTGCTGTGACACATTTTTTGGTACTTTCTAAAATTTGGTTCTTGAATTGAATTCTAGGACTTGTTTTATTGAAATAATACTACATTGTATTGAATAATGCTACATTAAACTAACTGACACTAAGCACGTTCATTGAGAATAGACCTGTGACTGGTCAAATGGTGTCAATTGACCCCCTCCAATGACAACCCCATGTAAAAGTGATAGGTCTTATTCATATAAAGTGTAAGAACTAGAACCGGTCTCTACCACCAAAGACCTATCAGTTACAGTTCGTTTTCCTCTAGGGTACTTGCATGTGGAAACGTTAAAAAGAAAATTAAAAAATTAGTGCAAAGTTAGAAATATTTATAGTAAAACTCGTTCATTCCTGTCTTTTACGGTACAACATTACAATAACCACATGTACGAGTGTAAAGAAATATGTGTAACGTTTATTCTAAAAGAGGTCCCATAATAAAACTTTTACAATATAATAAGGACACCATAGACTTGTTTCGGTTAAAAAGATTTTTTTTTTATTAAATTGGTCATTTCCGGTTTTGCAGATGAAAAAAAATTTTTTCATATAATTTTTTTTTTATTTAAAGATCAATCGATTTTTTTTATAAGAATCACTTAAAAAAAAATTTCTAATTCATTAATTTTTAGTTCATCATGCAAAAAGCAAATTTCGATCTACCAAAGTTAAAATACCATTTGGGTTAAAGATTGATGTTTATCTTTTGACTACCCGCCGTCGTCAATGGCGGTGAATGTTAAACGGCAAACACATCTGAAGAGATTGTGTGGTTTTAATTGAAAAATGGATCGTCAACATGTCCGTGAAAAACTGGGCTCGGTTCTCAGCTCAGCCAATTAATTAATTTCATGTTGTAAAATTCCTTTCTTCAAAAAAATTATTTAATGAAAATTAAATTCAATGAATTTTTGCCTGATTAACATTTGGATTGAAAACCATAAAACAATTCAACAAAATAACCACAAACGAAAAACAGAACATTGGCTGTTGATAAAAGGAATTAAAAATTTCAATGGCAGTGGCAGTGGCAGTGGCAAAAGCAAAAATTAAAAGCATCTAAATGATGGGTGCTTTTAAGCACTGGTTCTATGCCATTAATGCGCCGAATTATATCATCCTTTAGCTCTTGAATTGCTGCTTTGTAGCTTTGTGGCAAGTGGCACCGTCCTGCTGAATCTACACATATCGCCCACATCTATATCTCCAATTCGGGCCATAAAAAGTTCGATATTATGTCACGATAGCAAACACTATTCACAGTAACTGCCTGCAAGCCTCATTTTTGAAAAAATACGGCCCGATGATGCCATAAGCCCATAAACCGCACCAAACAGTCACTCTTTGTGGGTGCATTGGTTTTTCGACAATCACTCTTGGATTAATATTCGCCAAAATGCGGCAGTTCTGCTTATTGACGAATCCACTGAAGTAAAAATGTACCACATCACTGATTCACGATGTGCACGATATGCATTTTGATTTGAACGCCCATTTTCATAATCAGCCTGAATAACTTTAACGCGTTGCTCGCGAGTGTATCTTTCCATGATTCAAATTGAGTTTGTCTAAAATTGAGAAATGTCAACTGAAATGCAGAAAACAACTTGACGTTTAGGTGTGGTTCACATTCATCATCGGCCCTAAAAATTAAATTCCACCATCATTTTTTTACTGGGTTGTCCGCTTCACAAATAAAACCGCATATGTATAAAAAAAAAACGATATAACTGTAAAAGTTAAGTTAGCGATAAGTTTTTCAATATTATAAAAAAAAATTTTTACAAGTAAAACTGGTGTTTATAATTATTATTCGCTTAAAAGTTTTATTTGTAAAATAACTTATGTTTTTCTAAAATCTGCGCATAGGAAAGCTTAACCCACCAACAATAAATTTCAGTTTATCAATAGTATGAAATGGGAATCTGGCACATTTAAACGAAACATTGTTAATTAATTTTTGGACTCCCAAGAAAACTTTGATAAAAAACATGTTAATTCTAAAATTTAAATCCCCAAAATCCTGCTTAACTAAAATACGCAACAATTGTTCGTGGGACACATAGAAACTTATTTCTTTTTTTACATTTAATGCTTCCCGGTTACGGGTTAATCCCGAAGCAATTTTCCGCAGCTGATATTGTTATTGTTATTGCTGACTTGAATGGCTGGCTGGTGGACTCGCTGGTGGATGTGTGCATGTGTGTGTGTGTTTGGTTTTGTGTTTCTGAGTGTGTTTGTTATTACAAATGCTGTAGTTTTCAGATGACTGACTGGATTGTTGGTTAGTTGATTGCATGCCTGGGTTAAAAAGTTGGGGGTTAAATCAAAACAATACGAGTTTAAGAAAGAAACAAACAAAAATGAACCCAGTTGATTTGTGGCACTTAAGGGATGCCAATGGGAAAGTACTTCCGCAGTTTCAGACGAAGTGTGTGTGTTTGTGTGAGTTTAGAATAAATATCTATGCCACACACATACATTTGCACATTTCAAATACTACAAGTATTAACAATAACATTCAGAGTTAAGTTTCCATTTACAAAGTCACGAAAATTTAGTTTAACGTTTTGTGTATATTTTTCTATTTATTTGCTAATAAAATAATTGTGAAAATACACAATGGTCAAAAGCATCAACGTAGTCAATATAGACGAGCCTTCATAGAATATTGAGCGGATAATTCATCATCGCCCAGCCGAAACGGCTTAATTCAAAACATGAAATAGCGTCGGTCTTATTAAGCCAAATAAAACACCAAGTAAGGGGTTTTTTTTAAATTTAACCGCAAAGGAAATCTAACGCTCCAAACGCGTAACCTATTCTTTATTTAGCTGATAGACATTTCGCACTTTTTTACTTTGTTCTCTTAACTTTTGAAACAATCTGGATAAGAAATCTAGCTGGCTTTCTAACATATTGTGCTCCAGTTGGCACGACATTTTACTCTGTATTTATAACGGATATTTTCTTGTGTCCAAATAAACCTGTTAACCATAATTTTAAATCAGAATTATCGTAAATTTAAAGATAGTAATAAAATTCGTATGTAAACAAAAGTAATAGAAAGTTGTATCATAAAGTATGTGGGATGGTAAAGCCAAATAAATCTTCTTCCCAAGGAGCACGGAAACGAACTCTTCTTGCAGAGGCTGCCGTGCAGGTTGTAAATAGTTGTGTATGCTGTTCACATATAATGGGCAGGGTTGTCAAATTTATTTTGACCTTTTTCGCCAAATTCAATGTCAAAAATCGCCAAAGCCTTTGTTTTTCAGTTTTTGACAATATAATAAATATTTTTATAATTATTTAAAATAATTATTATTATTTAATTAAGCTTGAGGTCTCTTTTTTTTAAAATATTAAATTTATTGAACCAATAAATTTGTTCAGTATCGCGTAGGGATGCCAATCCCGAATACCGAAATCCCGGGATTATTCTTAAAATTCAAGTATCGAATCCCGGGATTTTTTATGTAAAAATCCCGAGTTTTTGGATTTAGTAAATATATGGTATTTATTTTTTAAATAACTTAAAAAATTTGAGATTAAATCATACTGGCAATGAATCTAATTTTTAACTGGTTACAAAAAGAAGTCGCAAGTGAAGAAATGTTACATGTAACGCATTTTGTACCACAGATAATAAAATCAGAAGATAAAGTTCGGTGTGGTCTTTTTTCTAGGTGAATAATAATAGAACTGCGCACGCACAATGCAAGTTTGAGATTCTACCAAAGGTCTTTTGACACATATTTGTTTTAATTTATTTTATTAAATTTATATTTCCATTTATTTACGATACCACCCAGAATTGTTAAATGCGAACATTGATGTCATCGGCAGCATTAGTTGCAATTAAATAACGTATCGATAATTATGTTTTAGAAGCTTTTAAAAATATAAGTTTTAATACATAATTCTTCCATATTACTTTAAAAGAATACATTAAACTGTTTTATTTTGTAATGAGTTTAATATTCTTCATGAATTAATTGGTTTTAATACTTATACATAAACATTTAATTATAATTATGTATATGAATTTTAAAAATTGGCCTTAATATATGAGATCCCGAAAAATCCCGATCCGTCCCGGGATCCCGTTTTTTTAATAAAAAATCCCGAAGCCCGGGTTTCAAAAAACCTGGTCCCATTAGGCATCCCTAGTATCGCGTAATATTTATTATTAAAGTTTAATATTTATTTATAGCGCAAAGTGAAAATAGTTCGTGAACACAAAAAAGGTACAATGTTTACTATAAAATAGTTTTTAGTAGTCTACTTAAAGAAACAAAAAACGAATTTTTGCAGTTGGTATTAAGCTTAGTCTAGACGATATCTTGAATCAGCATTTGTATGCTTACACTCATATGCTTAAAAATTATAAAAAATTCCTCTCTCAGCATATTCAATATGTTAGGTGTCTAGACGATATGCCGAAAATACCAAATTGTTCAAATTCATCATATGCCAGCAGATGATATTTCAACATATAAGTTAGCATACAATTGTTGTGTCTACACGATATGTTGAATTTTGTATATTGTTATATATGTATGTTAAGTAATGAGAACATTTGTTTATAAATTAAAAATTAATTTAAAAATTCCCTTTTTTTATTATTTTATTTAAAATTGTTATCGCCTTAAGTGCAAAAATAAATAGTTTTAGTGTAATTATGACATAATAAGTATGAGTGCTTGATTAGGCTGGGTCAAATCCGCAAAAAATTCAAATATTTAAGGACTTGATTGATCCATAAGTTATTACACAGTTAATTAACCCTCTAATGCCTAAGAGTTCCTTAAGCCATGCTTTACAAAACTTCTACTGACGTCCACTAGATAATTAATTTCCATTTTTTACAATTCCTTGAAGACCTATAAAAATAGTTATAGAAGCTTCGGAAGCTATAAAAAGTTCTTAAAACAAATCCATCTGAGGAGACCGAGTGGTTGCGATCGAAACATGTCATGGTAACCAGCCGCCTGGGTTCGAATCTCAGATCAGTCAAGAATGAATGATTATCAATAACAATTTTAATTAATTTTCATGTTGTAAAAATCCTTTCTTCATAAAAATAATTTGATGAACTTAAGCCTGATTAAAATATTAAATATTTTTAATTTGTTTCATTAGATTTTTTATTTTTAATACAAACTTACAAATAGAATTCTAACAAATTAAATGTGTTTTTATTTCTAGATGCCCAAGGGTGCCTCAAGGTTCTCCTTGATGTTTTCTCACCTGTAACTTAAACGACTTATTTTGCGGTCTTTTTTAACCCACAGGTCCAAAAATACCCTTCAAAATTTATTTTTAATATATATTCCAATTTATTCTGAAACTTGGCATTAGAGGGTTAATGTATTTATGTTCTACCGATATGGTAAATAATGTGCCGACCAGCAGATTATTTTATGGATTCGTTTGATTCGTGTCTGTAACACCTTAAAATATTGGTCCTATAACCATCGTTTAGTATACCAATCGACTCAATCGCTATCTGAGTCGATATAAGGATGTCCGTCCTTCCGGCTTGCTGGCTGTCCACTTTGTTGTGCGCAGAGTACAGGTCGCAATTATTTTATGAAATTTGGTACTTTGGTTCTAATTATTTGTTGTAATTAAACGATGAGGAACGTTGCATAATTTCTCAAAGATCTAAATATTCGGCGTAAAAAACTCTTATGTGATTTATAATCTTATTTTGTTTTATCTATCGTGATTTGTATCAGTTAAGCCGTATTTCAGAAATATTTCGTATTTTTGGTCGGTTGAGTAATTTTTAGTATTTAAAACATAAATTAGACCAAATTGCAATACAATTATGAAAGTTGTTTACCTGTTTTTAAGTCCCGCTTGCTACAGGACATATACTGAGTTGGATGCCGATAATCACATAATTGCATCGTGTTATTTCTAGCCATTTAAAGCTAAGTTTGACTATATTTTACCACAATATCGTTTTTATTATTTCAGGCGTATTTAAATGATTTCATAGAGTGGGCTTTATATGGAACCTATGGAATTGTGGGCCGATCTTTTATCTTATATCTTATATGTTTCTAAACACAATGTTTTATCGTGTGTTTCGATGTTGAAAATGTTTCTTTCTTATTTTGTTGTGTGAGGTACTTTTGCAATTTGCACAGAAAAAGATATGAAGAACGAAATCGGAAAATATTATACTTGTATACCGTCAGCAACTTACAAAAAAAAACAGAAACAATTAAAAAAAATAAGTATGGTCACTTTAAAATGCGCAAATAATTTGCGCACTTTTACTGAGTTGCTGAAAACTACTTCGCGCCAGTTATAAATAATGACGCCAAACAATGTGTCAGTGATAAAAAGTACTACAAATTCAGCGTTTTTTACATTAAACTAAGCCCAATTTTCAGCGCGATTTCCTCTGGAACAGGTCGTCCGATTTTTAAAATGAATGCTCATTTTGTCCAAAAAACTTTTTTCTTTCAGAAAGTATACCATAGAAAAGCCTGTGGTCCAGGACATAAATCAGCAACGATTTTTGCTGACCATTTTGGATTAACCCACTTTTCTCTGGATCGGCTCGGGAGATTTTTTTAAAAATTGATTTTTTATGCTTTAAGTGGTATTTTTCCATATTTCATTTAGCTTATGCCTTGGCACTGCCTAATTTGCCTGGCAAAAATCAGCACCTATTTTTACTGACCACTTTGGATGAACCCACTTTTCTCTGGAATGGCTAGGAGTTTTTTTTATTAAAATCGATAAATTTTCTTTTTAAAAAATTTTTAAAAATCGTTGATAGCTTTCATTGCCACTAGATTCCCAAAATTGTTTACTTTTAAGCCCTCATATTCCCCTTGGTTTTATTTCCGGCGTTGCTATTAATCGTTGCTATCTTGGCGAACGTAAAATATTTTGTGTTCAGACTACGTTAATGAAATATTTGATGTTTGCTGCCAAATATTTCATCAGTCTGAACGTACCCTTAGTAATTTGGAAATACCTTGTTCCAGGCTGTTATGTACAAAGTTTTTTTAAATGAAGTACGAGTATTATGTATAATTTGCAATTTCTTTTGGCATAAATATATATATAATATGCAGTAAAAGCAAAAACCGAGGATTTTTGATCGGTAGGCATCAAAACCGAACAACAATCACTAGTTTATCAAATTTTAAAAAAATTTCTATAGAAATAACAATAAAATGTATTTTTTTTAAATGAAAGACATATTAAGACCCTAATTGTGTAAAAGGCTACGCAACGCCAAAAATAACATTGAAAGCAAAAAACAATGTCAAAAATATTTTTTAATTTTGTTGTTGCTTTCTACAAAAATTCATATTGAAATTTTAAATTTCAAACGCTGCATATCTTGTGTAATTTATGGCGTTGAGTTACTATTTACACAATTAGGGTCTAAACGTACCTAGCCCTTTAATGAAAGTGCATTATTATATTAATCTGAGTTTACCCTATGAAAGATTTCTTTTGAAAATTCTAAGGGTATTGGTGAGAACGGCGAGAATAAACTCCGACTTTTTGAAAAAAAACTTTCATAGTGTGAAACTTGACTTGGTGAAATTTCATTTCCGTAATTTCCACTAGTGGTGAAGGCTAAAATATTAGACAATCAAAAACAATATAAAAATAAATAACTTATGAATATCTAAAAAACTTTGAAAATTTTTAACACAGAGTACAATTTTCTATCTGTGATTTTAAACATTAAAGTACAGGGTGGCCGAAAATTAACTCAAACCCCTGAATTCGATATAACTTTTTATACAAAAAATAATTATTAAGTTTTTTTTTTAAAACAGTATATAAATGGGGAATATTTTTAGTTTAGTTATGAAAAATAATATCTCGCAAGTGGTGGACATTTTCTGCTTCGTAAATTCGTGCTCTTTCCAACACATTTTCCAAAACATTTCGCAAAACTTCAGGTGTTATGTTGTAACTTCAGGTGTTATGTTGTTTATTTCGTCGCGTATATTGCTTTTAAATTGCTGGATTGTTCTAGGCTTATAAATGTAGACTTTTCCTTTCAAATAACCCTAAAGAAAACAGTCTGGGGCGGTTAAATGCGTTGAACGCCGAGGCCAGTTAAAATCACATTCACGTTGAGTCAGAACAACGGATCGTTGAATTGAAATATAAAGCTCAACAATTTGGGCATGTTGTTCAATTAAGTACTGCTACATTTTAAATTCCCCAAGTCTTCTTTACAAAAAACTGAAAACAAAAGAAAAAAAAATTATAATAAAAAAGTTATAAGCAATTCAAACCCCTTCGGTAATTTTGGGCCTCCCTGTACTTGACATTTAAGAAAATATGTACATATATTGAACAATTCAGGGGACAAATATTTTTCTTTATCATTTACAAATTTAATGCTCTGTAGCAATTTTGTAGCACTTTTACTTTATTAAAAAATGTCCTTTACTGGCATCGATGTATAAAAAAGGACATAGAAGACACATGGTGTTGTTTTAATAAAGAAAAGGCTTTTCACTGGCATGTAACTGTATCTTCTTTATTTATACTTTGCTTTTAAACACTGCACCGCTACGAGTTCTGAATGGGGTTATGTGGAATTTTTCATTCCGTGTGTTACACAAAAAAAAAACCTCATAACCAGGGAAACCGGAAATATGCTGTAAAAAAGTGTTTTATGCCCATTTAATATGAAGTAAAAACTTTTCTAAGGGCAAGTGAAATTATTAAAAATATGCCTTAACAAAACTGTTGTACTTTTAAATACAATCTAACGACGTAAAAATTCCATTTGGTTTAAAGATTGATACATATTTGCCTATTTACTGCCAGCCGTCGTCAGTGGCTGTGAGTGTTAAGTGATAAAGATTTCTGAGGAGATATAGTGGTTACTATCTTTAAAGAAAATTATATTTAATAAATTATTAAAAATGTGGATTATAAAATAAAACATTGAACAATTTAATAATATTTGCATGTAATAAAAATAAGTAAAAAGTATATTCGGCCCACCCAGGCCATATGGTACACTACGCAACAGTGTTTACAGACGAATTTTTGAAAGTTTTTGGAACCCAAAAGAACGAAATTTGGAAAGTTTTACTTAAATGTTACTTGTTCCGAATATTATCTCGAGAGTATATAATAACTTCTGTATAAGATTTTTGACGTCTTAAAATGATTTAAGTGACGGGCACTGAATTTCATATCAATAATAGACAATTACAAGGAAGTTATAATATTAAAAGTTATTTTTGGAATTGATAATTGTATTGGAGCTACGGGCAAATATGAAACGATTATAAAAAAGTTTGTAAAGGTAATTAAGTTTGAAGTAATTAAGCCGCATTTAATCTGAACACAAACATAACTAGTAGATGTCATAATCCATAAAGTCAAAAAGTCTCTATTCCGGAAAGAAGTTTTATGGGGGTTATGTGAAATTATAGACCGATTCTCATCATTTCAATAGGCTTCATCCTTAGGACAACAACAAGCCCACAAGGTTGACATGGACAGACAAGCTGGCGGATGGACATAATAAGATCGGTTCATAAGTGATTATGAGTCCTTCTGTATAATTAAAGATGGGTCTAGAACAAAAACTTTAGCACAAATGCATAAAAATTATCAGTAGTTTTTTATCAATTAAAACATTTTTCTTGCAAGTATTTCAATTGAATTATTGTAATAATTGAATCATTTATTTTTTTTTTTTTTTTTTGTTGAAAGAAAATTAAAAATTTAATTTTAATTTAATTAACATTTAAGTTATTTTAAAATAAATAGAAAAGAATAAAAAACACACCATATCAAAGGCATTTACTGGCAGAAGTGCACAATATATATAGAGCAATTCCATGTGAAAGCGATCACCTTTTGGACGACCTCTCTCCGATTTCAAAATAAATAGTCTCAATCGATTGCCCAGCAAAAAATAATGTACCTTTTTTTTTATAGTGACTGGTTTAGTGGTGGTGTACACCACTGTCATGTGACAAAATTGAAGAATTCTTCATAAGGGACCTCATTGAAAGTTGTTTTAAAAAAAACTACTAAAGCGATCGCAACGAGTGATAGCTCGTTGGAAAGGTATTGAATAAAATTTTCCTAATTTTTCTTAGAAATTTACCTTTAAATTTTCCCATGAAAATTAAATTTTCCGATTTTCCACAGAAGCTCCTAAATTTTCCGGCTAATATTTTTTTTTGGATTCCTCATAATTTTTGCTTTAAGAATCAGCAATAAAAAATGGGCCCCGACTCCTTGTTTGGACAGGAGAAGAGCATTTAAGAGACCACCTTGTTAAAAATACATTTTAAAAATTATTTTACAGTTAAAAATACATTTATGAAGGAAAAATCTTACTTATTTTGCTGCTTATACTTAATCACAATATTTATTAAAAATGTAATGGCACACCAAACCCGACTGAGGCTACAGGTCATAAAATGTTTTGTAAATTTTTTAAATTACCAGGTAATAAATATTTCGCCTAAAATTTTCCATAAATATGGCGAATAAATATTTCGCCTAAAATTTTCCATAAATATGGCGAAATATTTATTACCTGGTAATTTAAAAAATTTGCAAAACATTTTATGACCTGTGGTCGGCTTATTGGCAGTAACCAATTAAGTCCCTCTTTAAAAACATTTTATGACCAGTAGTTCACGCAAATTTTCTTATTAAAGAAAAGCAAATATCGCTTATTTTTTTTTACCTATTTTTTACCAAAAAATAAATATAAATACTTCACACACTCTGAGTCAAATTTCAGTTGAATACTAAACGTGAAAGTGTTAAAGTGTTTTTTTTTTTTGTAAAGTAAAGAGTGAAGCTGTAAAGACAATTTAAAGTAAAATGAATAAATTTTGCTGCAATCCGTTTAACAAGAGTGGACATCGTTCGAAAAAGATAAAAGTATTAAAATTAACTGGTGTTTCGAAGCGATACATGAATGAATTAAATATACAAGACGGTGAAGAAGCAGAATTCATTTGCCCCAAGTGTAAAATCGATTTGTCTCAACAAGCAAATGCATTGAAACAAATGCAGCCACAATCCGAGAGTGAAATGACAAGTGAACAAAATGTTTCATCTGATAGTGAGGCAGACATTCCGATGGTCAATATGTCTTTGAGTCCTTTGAATGAGGCTATTACCACTTTAGGTGAAACGCCTATTAGAAAAAGAAAGTTGCGAAGTGAAACATACAGGAAAAAGAAAAAAGGCAAGGTTATGAGTGCAATCGCGACAATATTTGATGAAGGCTCTGATAACGAATGCAGTCAAGCAGATGACGTTGATGACGGCAAACAAATGATTGAGCAGTTGAAAAGAAAATTCAATTTAGCGACCACTTTTCCGGAGAAATATCTCATTTTATCTGTGCTGCCTCAATCATGGTCTATTCGCAAGATTTCTGAACAGTTTCAAACATCTTTTTACATCGCGAGAAGAAGCAAAGAATTAGTTCGACAGAAGGGCATATTGGCGACTCCCACCAAGAAATTTGGCTCAAGGACCCTCAGCGAAGCAACGGTGAAATTGATTCAAGATTTTTACTGCAATGATGACAACAGCCGCGCCTGCCCAGGTACACGTGACTATGTTATCACACGTGAAGATGGAGAAAAAGTACACAAGCAGCGCAGATTATTATTATGTAATCTATCCGAAGCATACCATCAGTTCAATGAGAAATACCCAGCAGAAAAAGTGGAATTTTCTAAGTTTGCCATCCTACGACCAAAAGAATGCGTGCTGGCATTAGACAGGCACGGAACGCATTCAGTCTGCGTTTGCATGTTTCATCAAAACATCAAATTAATTTTCTTTCCATGCAAGAAATTGAAAGTATTTCACGGTGAAATTGAAACATATAGGGACCTCCTGTCGAAGTCGTTGTGCGCATACCCCACGGAAAATTGTCATCTGTCCAAATGCGACAATTGTCCGAAGATTGACGAGCTAGAGCAATATTTGGCGGAAAAGTTTGAACAGCTGTTAATTCAGGAGGTGCATTTCAAACAATGGATAATTAGCAGCGGCAGATGTTCCCTTGAGACCGTGGTAAAGCAGATTCCGGAATTCATCGAGGAATTCGGATTCAAGTTGAATGAACTGAAGACATTTGCATGCCATTGATATCGGAAAGATGCAGAGACATTCTCTTGCAATTTCTAATTTGTTTGGATAAATTATATACTTTTTGCTTTTTCACTCTGCTAATGACTAGAATTAAATATCGCTCACGCACTGGTCTGTTTGAATATTAGGGTATTTCTACAGGAGTGCCATGTCTTTCTATAATGTTATGTTAGTTTTCACAAAGCTCCCTTTCAGTGTTTGGTTCAGTACGATAAGTTTAAGACTGAAGAACAAGAGACCCTTTGTTAAAGTTTGAAGTCGACACAGAAAAAAACACTTAAAGAAAGTTCTTAACAACACAGTTTGTTAAAACTGAAATTTAAGGTCAACAAACTTTTTATTTAATTCAATGTAAAAATTTATCAAAATTGCTCTTTGCAAAATAGCACTCAATAAAACTTATTTAATAATGAAATAATTAAGTACTTCTTTATATTCACTAAAAAAAGAAAATACTTGCCCATTTTTAATAGATTTGAAATCGTTGCAAGTAAGACTTGAGTATTTGTAATTCTCATTCGCTTTACAGTTTATTTGTATAATATCTTAAGTTCTTCTTAAGTCTTTGGAAAAAGGTTTCCTAATGAGCTGGCCTAAGCAACCAGCGAAATGCGCATAGGATTTAGCTTATCCTTCAACTATGAATTTTAGTGTATTTGCCAAAATTGGGCATAAAATTGGGATTTTTTTTAATTCCCTAAGCTAATCCCCTCGAACCTCTAAGCTTGTTTGCAGGAAGGAAACCAAGCTCTCTGGAGGGAATCGAACCCGCAACCCCGGGGCTGATAGACTAGCTCACTACTAGCTAGCCTACCGGGGCACACCATAATTAATGAATAAAAAATATGGGTTCTATAAACATTTTTTTTTTGTCAAAAAGTAATTTCAATTTTTGGGAATACAAAATTTAAATTTTCAAAAGATTTTGTTATTCGTGCTCAATTCCCAGTTTTTATTATTGATAAAAACACTTGAAATTTATTGTTGATGGTATAAGCTATTCCTATGCGCATTTCACTGGTTGCTAAGGCCAGATCATCAGGAAACTTCATCCATACAGATTTTAGAAAAACTAAAGATATTAAACCAAATAAAACTGTTAAACGTATAAGACTTATAGCAACAGTTCTACTTGTAATAATATCAAAGCTTAAACAAAACAACATCAACAATAAACAGTGGCTTCATCTCATCTTAAATTTCGAGAGTTTTTATCAATAATAAAAACTGGGAATTGAGCACGAATAACAAAATCTTTTGAAAATTTTTGATAATAAACAGGCAGGTGCACGGCCTAAAAAACACTTAATTGACAACATCTTTTGTAAGTTGTTGTTGTTTTTATTTTTTTTTTCTTAACCTACTTACAACTACAATTAATGTTGAGAGAATTTCAACTAATTGTAGTGGGTAATGTAAGATGAGATGAAGCCACTGTTTATTGTTGATGTTGTTTTGTTTAAATAATATCAAATTATTACAAGTAGAACTGTTGCTATAATTCTTATACGTTTAACAGTTTTATTTGGTTTAATATCTTTAGTTTTTCTAAAATCTTTATGGATGAAGTTTCCTGATGATCTGGCCTAAGCAACCAGTGAAATGCGCATAGGAATAGCTTATCCCATCAACAATAAATTTCAAGTGTTTTTATCAATAATAAAAACTGGGAATTGAGCACGAGTAACAAAATCTTTTGAAAATTTTTTTTTTGATTTATCAAAATTTCCTACAATTTGTTTTAACAAATCACATAAACATTTTGTTGAAAAAAATTCAATAACTATACCTACAAACTTTTTTATCAATACCGCAAAAATCATCATCGCAGAAAAATAAAAATTTTTTTAATCAAATATGCGTTTTACGTATTCAAATATAAATTTTTTTCTGTGCAGTGTAATCGGCCCATAATTTGTCCACACATCATTATTTGTTATGACTTTTAATGAAATTTGTTTTCAGACTAGTTTTATGTGACTAGAAATAACACCATAATATTTTCTGTGGGTCGGTTTACAATATCCAAATAGAGCCATATTAATAATTCTTATAGAATTTGGGAGAGATTAGTTTTGTTGAATTTAAATTTGGACCGGGAGATTTTATAATGATTGGTTTATAAATTATCACGGATCCCATATAAAGTCCACTCCCAAAACCATTGATGGAGGGTATCAGAGATTCGACACAGTTCAGTAAAGAATTCTTAGTTTTTATGTACGTGTTTGTGAGTAGATATATTTGCTATTTAAAAGATACATTTTCTTTTAGTGTCCATAATTATAATAAACTGCCATGTTGCATTAATGTGTCTTCAAATATTTTCATTTTTGGGAATATTTACTTTCTGAAAATTAAATTTATATTTATTATTGTCAAAAGCAACATCATTTCTATTAAGTATTGCTAATATTTACAAAATATATACATTTTTGTTTTTATATTTGTTATTATAAGTATTATTGTAATTGTTATTATTATTATTTGAAATTTACTAAAACAACAACAACAATGTATTATTAAATTAATATTGTGTTTGGTTGTCGTATAAATTAATAATGAAAATGATGACTATAATGCCGTTGTTAACCAGTAATAAAGCATAATTATGTTTAATGTAGCATAATACTGACAAGTATACGGAATCATATATGGATTGTATTATGGATAAATACAAGAAGAAAGGCTGAGTATCAATCACATGTAAGGACTTTTTCAGATTTCTTATTCACGTTCATATCAACTAAAATTGATTGTCTTTTGTACTTCTTTATAAAAACTTTTGTAAGTTGACTGACTTTTAAAAAGCTTCCAGGTTTTACTTTCTTTTCTAGTTGTGTTCTATAAGTTGAAGGTTCATGCTTAGACAGTGCGAGCATTAAGTTGACAGACGTCAATTTACGCACAGAATAAATTGATTCAAATCAACAAATTCGTAGAATCAATTAAACGATTTGTTGATTTTGCACCTTTTACGAAAATTATTATATTTATTGATAACCAAATAACCTTTTAAAATATTAGAATTTTGATTTTTTTTTCTTAATAACTGATTTTTGTTAAAAATTTGTCTCCAAAAACTTCGTCATTTCCAACAATATGTTAATTGATTCAATTAAAAAATTAATTAAAAAGAATTATATACTTTATTTAATTACCTTGAAAGCAAGGTTGATTTTACATTTTTCGGTAGCAAAATTAATGTTACTTCATGTTAATTTAACATGATTTTACAATAACTTGCGAGCAATATTATTTCCTTTTAAAATAACTATAACTCATGTTAATTTAACATTCCCGTAAAGTTAGAGCAAAATGACTTCATATTGAAATAACAATCCCAATTACGTTGAATAAAAGTTATTTCAAGTTGAAACAACTTGAATTTCATGTAGAATCGGATTAGTTTGAGTTTCAAATAACAGTAAGAAGTAGCTTCAGAAACAAAATATGCGTTGATTTAAGAAACATTCTAAACACTTACCCGCTGAACCAATAAGAGAGAGAAAGAGAAAATAATTATTTTGTCAGTCTGATGGGCCTTGCAAGCCATCAGATCGGCATCAAGGGACTATGTTCCGCCTCCTTGTGGCGGCTCCTGGAAATGACTGGATATTTGCAGTTGACTAAGGAACAGGGCTTAAATATCAAGCAACTATACCATTCTTCTCAGGGAGGGTAGAGAAAATACTTAGAGGATTGCATTTCTACCTCTTTGTAAATATAGCGTTTGATTATATTAGAATTTCCTTACTCAGATTGCGTCACTGGAAAGTCCAACCACCTCGTCTTCCTAGTGAAGAGAAGGAGACAAAGAAAGTGAAGCACAGTCTCCTCTTCCTCCTCGTTTTGACAACTTCTACAGTAGTCGTTAAATTCCAGACCCATTCTTCCAGCATGAGTCCCCACCGGCCAGTGTCCAGTTACAACCGATATCACCGTCCTAATCTGGTCCCTGCTGAACCCAAGTAGAGAGCTAGTTCTCCGTCCATCATATCCAGGCCAAATCCTGGATGTCGAGCAGGTGGACCGCGTCTGCGCAACCCTATAGGACTCGCGCCCTATAAGTGATTTACAGTGAGCCATTGGAAGGCCAATGAATTGGTCAATGAATGCATCATCCATGCGACCACCTTGTTTGGCCAGCTCATCTGCTACGTGCTGCTGGTTGAACATGCGTAAGCCGTAGGGTTATACACAACGAAAAGTTTTATCTTTTTATTTTCTTGTTGTTGCTTTTTCCTTGAAAAATTAAAAATAATTTTTAACTATCATAGTAATTTTTGGGAATACAAAATTTTAATTTAAAAGATTTTGCTATTCATGCTTAATTCCCAATTTTTATTCTTTTTGAGTGACGATCTGTCCTAAGCAACCAGTGAAATGCGCATAGGATAGCTTATCCCTTCAACAATAAATTTCAGAATTTTTATCAAGAATTAAAATTGGAAATTAAGCACGAATAACAAAATCATTGATATAAAATTTTGTATTCCCACGAAAACTATTTTGATAATAAACTGGCAAGTGCACGGCTAAAAAAAATTAAACTGGCAACATGCTTTTGCAAGTTGTTTTTGTTTTTATTTTGTTTTTACTTAACCTACTTACAACTACAATAAATGTTGGAAGAATTTCAATCAATTGTAGTGGGGAATGTAAGAAGAGATAAACTCACTGTTTATTGTTGATGTTTTTGCTTACACTTTGATATTGTTAAAAGTAAAACTGTTGCTCATAATTCTTATACGCTTAACGGTTTTATTTGGTTTAATATCTTTAGTTTTTCTAAAATCTTTTTGGATGAAGTTTGCTGACGATATGGCCTAAGCAACCAGTGAAATGCGCATTGGAATATCTTATCCAATCAACAATAAATATTAGTATTTTTATTAAGAATAAAAATTGGGAATTAAGCACGAATAATAAAATCTTTTAAATTAAAATTTTGTAGTCCCAAAAATTACATTGATATTTTTCTTTTTTTTTTAAATTTTTTTGTTGGTTTGGTTCATTTAATTGCAATTTATAAAGTTGCAATATCAGTATACCGATACCGAAATATAAAGAAGTTTAATACCGATACCGAAATTCGTTTCGATATCCAACCTTAGTTTTTATATTTAAATTATTAAAAAACAGAGTTATAAATGAAAAGTTAAAAAACATAATTGTAACACGTTTAGTAAACTTTCTTATTTTAAAATGCACTTTAAGATTTTAAAGCTGCCCACATACTAGTGATTTGTTCGTCTGATGTGTGCATGCTCGATCTCTTGTTACTTTTTAATGGGGCCGTGGGCGCACAAAGTTATTGAAGTTATTGAAAGTTTTCAATTTCTTGTGATTTGTTCGATGTCTTAGTGGACTTGTGCGCGAACATTTTATAATATCTTCATTAGTGTACAACGAAACGTCAAACTGAATCTATTGCAGAGAATTCATTTTCATATTTTTAATAAAATAACTAAATGCAGAAAAAAACTAGACGTTTAGATGTAGTTCACACTCAACATCGGCCCTTGAAATTTAACCACCCTAAAGTTGGAAACTTAACTCTCCATTAAATGAATGTTATTGTTAATACTTGTAGTATTTTAAATGTGTATGTGTGTGTTGTATAGAAATTTATTCTAAACTCACACAAACACACACACTTCGTCTGGAACTGCGGAAGTACTTTCCCATTGGCATCCCTAAAGTACCACAAATCAACTGGATTCATTTTTGTTTGTTTCTTTCTTAAACTCGTATTGTTTTGATTTAACCCCCAACTTTTTAACCCAGGCATGCAATCAACTAACCAACAATGCAGTCAGTCATCTAAAAACTACAGCATTTGAAATAACAAACACACTTAAAAACACAAAACCAAACACACACACACATCCACCAGCGAGTCCACCAGCCAGCCATTCAAGTCAGCAAGAACAATAACAATATCAGCTGCGGAAAATTGCTTCGGGATTAACCCGTTACCAGAAAACATTAAATGTAAAAAAAGAAATGAGTTTTATGTGTCCCCCAAACAATTGTTGCGTACTTAAGTTAAGCAGGATTTTGGGGATTTAAATTTTAGAATTAACATGTTTTTATCAAAGTTTTCTTGGGAGTCCAAAAATTAATTAACAATGTTTCGTTTAAATGTGCCAGATTCCCATTTCATTGGTGGCTTAGGCCAGATCATCGGCAAACTTCATCCAAAGATGTTAGAAAAACTAAAGACATTTCCTTTGTTTGTCAATCGAACCTCTATGGGGAGCAGTGTTGCCAATTTAGCCATGTAATGGCTAAATCTAGCGATTTGTCACCCTATTTAGCTATTAAACAATGAGTTCAGCCATTTGCCAACTTGCTTAGCCATACATTTTTTTTGCCGTTTTTCTTTTAAAAGTATAATTTTTATTTTATTATAAAAATTAATAAATGTAAAATAAACATATTTAACAATTAAAACGCCTTTAATTTTAATCACAGCTCTCACAAATGTTGAAAACTGCTATAAACAATGATGATGAAACATCTTTCAAAATAAAGGAACAGAATTCAAATACTAAATTTATAACATGTATCAACACAAACATCGGTGTTATTTTCTGGTTGCAAGTATTTCAATAAAGAGATGCAGGCGGCAACAAAATTTTTTTTAGAAATTTCAGAATCTACTTTAAAATTGGTTTCACTTCCATGGTCTAATGCTGAAAAAGTAGCCATGGTGGAATAAGCAGGTAGCATCGTTACGGCAACAAAAACAACATTACAATAAAAATGGAAATTATATCACCGTTTACGTCAAAAAATACTTTAAACAAAAATCAAAGCGTGCCACTAAACGTGATAAAAAAGATAATTTTTTAGCCAATTTTTTTTAAATTTCTTATTTATTTCAATTTTAAATTATCAAAAACTTTATTAAAATACATTTCAACGGACAGACGGAATGACAAACTTATATATACTCTTTTACCTTCGGTGAAGGGTATAAAAACAAATATGAAAGATTAGATAAAATAGTCTGTTTTAAAATATGTTTTCTTCATATTTACATAAAAATTTATGATCTAATTTTGACCATTAGGCGAAAATAAATATAATTTTTTATAAAAAACGACCTCAAGCTTAAATAATTAAAAGAAGTTATAAAAAATAAACATAAAAAAATTACAACCTCAAAATTTTATAATCTGGACTCTAGTGCAATTTGAAATCAGAAAGTCAGAACGATCACTAATTTTTATAATCTAGTTTATCGCCATTTTTCAATTAATTTTGATTGAATTCTTTTGAAAATAATTTACTTTTGCCACCTGACTTTATCTTATGAAACTTTTTGATATCTTTTGTTCTCCTTTAAGGAGTTAATAGAATAGTTTGTACATCCATATTTGTTTAGTAAAGCCAAAACAACTGCACTATTACTAAAACATTTATACAAACGTTGCAACAAGAGCAACAAAAAACACCACAACTTTGACACTTGCAATTTTATCTGATCACAAACATCCATTGTAAAATAAAGTTGTGAAATAGTTTTTTTTATTTCAATGTTTGTGCTTACCATTCTCGCTCTCAGATTTTCTTTGCTCCGTGCTCTTTTCTTGCAACACTGTGTCCTGCAACAGAGTTGCCAGATGTGTATTGATTGGTTCTTAGTAGTGTTTGGCCATAAAAAATCGGCTCAATACATTTCATTCTTTTTTAGAAAAATATGCTTAAGAAATAATGACTCACTTTGTAAACTGACTAAATTGAAAACTTTGGTTTTTAAAGAAAAAAAATCTTAAGGTGTAATCAACAGTTAAGTACTGTAACGAATATTTAACTGAAATATATTTATTTTGAAATGATGTTCAGGAAAAAATTTATTCAGGATAAAAAGACAATTTTCCTTACGACTTTGAAGAAGGCGAAAATAGCGAAATTTTTCTAATCTACACCTTTAGGCGACGAATGTTTAAATAAATAATCTGGCAGCCCTGTTCTGTTCTGTCCTGTCCTGTAATGCAATGTAATGTTTATTTTTTCACTTCCAGATGTTTTTGTTTCGTTAAAATTTTTTTTTTTTTGTAATTTGTTATTTTATTTGTAACTATTATTTTGTTTAACTGTATGTTGTATGTTTTTGTTGCTTGTTGTTAATGTTGGCTTCGAAAGAGAGTGTGTGTGTGTGTGTGAGTATGCGCGCTTAATGGTGTTAGTTTTTGCTGGAATCTGTGCCACTGCCAACAATCGAGCACATGTCCATTGAATGGTAAAAAAGCAAATCGTAATAACATTTTGATGGGACTTTAAATTACTGCTTTTATTATGCTCTTTTTTATTTTTCTTTTTTTATACCTACCCTACATCATTGTTTTAGTACTAGGCATTTGTGCTGATGCGTGTAACATACGTATAGCAATATTGGTTATATGGCTCACGTTTTTATATCGATTGACTCCGAAGTATTTTTTGAATCGGTATAACGATGTCTGGCCTTCCGTCAAGCTTTCTGTCCGCGTAAAAAGTAGCTAAACAAGATTTCACAATTAAAAATAAACTCAAGAATTTAAATAAAAAAACTTATACCTATTTATTTATTACACTGAAATTCCACATAAAATAAACATAAGAATAATCTTCGAAAAACGAAAAACTCAAATTATCGACAAAATTTATATTTTTCTTTTTTAAAAGTCATTCGCGGTAAAAAAATTCAATTTTACACATTTTTTAAATTTTTTGGTCTAAAATGTTAAATACTTGAGAAGATTTGGCTAAATAAAAATGGCTAACAATAAATTTTTTCATGGCTTAGCAAGATAAAAAATGCCTAATTCTAGCCACACAATGGCTAATTGGCAACACTGGTTGATTAAAACATTGTGCGCAAAAAACACAAAATAGTAAAAATTGATTTACGATTTTAATTAGTTCTCATATATACGTTGTCTCGGTTAAGGGACCCTTAATGTCCATAAACCTTTAAATTATTGTATTTTAATAATCAAATTCAGCCCTGAATTAAAAACAAACTCTCGAATATTAAACTCTTAGTGCCATTAATTGCTTGAAACATTTGTAATAATGAAAAAAAAAAATTCAAGCAAAAAACGTTTCGTAACAGATGTTTAGTTAGGTTTAGAACCGAATCAATGCACGTCTAACGCTAATGATTGAATTTGGCACAAAACTATGGGTGCGTTCGTAAATGCATCACTCCGCTGCATCAGTGATTTCAAATGGTTATATACATATGTATCAGTGAAGTAAATTTGGACCAAAAAATTATGAAATACTCTACAAAAATAATAGTCACACAATAAAAAAAATTATAATTATTTTTGTATCTGCTTTAAAAAAAGTTTGCTTTTCTGATGCAGCGCAGTGGTGATTTACGAACGCACCCAATCTCTTATAGGGTGTCATATAATCAGGCTTGACTGTCTATATTTCGTTACTTGGTTGAATATTGTGCTTGTTTTGATTCTCTTTCTATTTCACTTCATTACTTTATTTTTTTTCAACAAGTTTAATTGAAAAAATTTAAAAGTAATTTGTTACTGGAAATTGAAATAGTTTTTTTTTCGGTAGTGACCAGGAATTTTTTCCTTTATTAATTTTGTTTTTGTTTGGCACAAAAAGTGTTTACTAAATCTGGTATTAATTGCAAATAATTTACAGGATCTAAAAACTAAATTGTGTAGGGTCGAGTTTTATTTAAAGAAATTAAAACAAATATAAAAAAATGTGTCCTTTTCACTAGTGCAATATAAAATGCACTATTGTTTCTTTATAATCAATTTTGCAGATGTTAATTATAAATTTAAATACAGGAGTTTTGACTTATCTGCGTTTTGTTTAAGTGCACTTTTTACTTTGCTGCACAACACTTTCTACACCTGCACATAAATGCCCAACATTTTTGTCATTTTACAATTATTTTTATACAAAAAATCAAAGTAATCTGCACTTTGACTAAACTGCCCAAAACTCATATTTTCTGTAATTATTCTTAAAATCCTTGTTTACGTTATTCATATTAAAACATCAAAGTTGGCTGCACACATAAAAAATATGGTGGCCAAGAATATCCAATTTTATAAAATTTTAATAAAATATGAATTTATTAATAAAAACTTTTTGTATTCTTCTATTAAACACTTTTCTTTAGCTTTTTTAAAATAACAGCTCTTTTGATTTATTTGCACAAAACATCGTGTAGAGGAGATTGTGCAGCTAAGTCAAATTACTGTACATTTATTTTTAATACAAAATCATCTCCAACTATTGTGATAAGATAGTTAAACAAATACTAAAGCCATGTCTTTTTTTAATTTACATTAGGGCCTTGATTATCCATAATTCGATTAACCAGCAGGATTAATTAACCGGAAAACAAAATTAATTTTTTTGCATTGATTACATTTTGTTTTGCAACGATTTCCTCTATTATCCGGCATTACCTCTTTTTTCGTTTACTTTTGAACAATCAAAAAAAAATGAAATAAACAGAGAAAGATAATTTCCCAAAGTACTA
Source organism: Pollenia labialis (assembly GCA_949318255.1). Lineage (NCBI taxonomy): Eukaryota > Metazoa > Arthropoda > Insecta > Diptera > Polleniidae > Pollenia > Pollenia labialis. Next base: position 39,635,889 of record OX439141.1, on the reverse strand, counting down.
GAAGCTTTTTCTGCCTAAATTACTTTTTTTCTCATATTTAAATATTTACATTATAATACATTTTATATACATACGTAAAATAAGAAACACAAAAAAAACCAAAATTATAATGCAGAATGTTGCCGGTCCCGTCTGTTATCGCTAATCGAGGTGTCACTGTATTTTCAAACTGGCACTTCAAAGTAAGAAAAAAAAAATAGAACGCAACAAGAAGAAGTTAAAAGAGCAATATAAAAAACGACATGAAAAACACAACCGAGTCTTTTTGTTTACCGCTCTTTTTTTTGTGTTTTTTTTTTTTAGCGATACACCAACACTCAGGGGATGCCCCCTATATATGCGGTGCATTGTGTTGATCAGGAAAATAAGGTTTGGGAAGGAGGAAAGAGGGAATAGTGTTTGTGGACATTTGACTTGAATCTTAATAAATTATAAGTACCGGGGAAGACCTCTGCGGGAAGTTTATTCTACATACGGATAGTTCTACTGAAAAACGAACTTTCTCTATAATGCGTTGTGCGAAACACAGGACAATCGACTACAAACGGATGTGATCCACTAGATGAGCGAGTATTACGAAGAAATACTCGGGCGGGTGGAATAAGTTTACTTATCTCAGTGGAATACCCATGGTAATATCGATAGAAAAGTGCCACACAACCCACATTCCGACGATTCTCCAATGAGTCAATAGAGTTGGATACCCTACTGTCATTGATGAGCTTCACCGCCCTCCTTTGTACACGGTCCAGAAGGTTCAAAATAGACTTTGAAGCCCCTGCCCATATATGGGAGTTGTATTCCATCTTCTTTACTACACCGTTCGCAATCAAACGAAAAGACACTCGACGTCCAAAGCTGTATTTAAGAAATTTTTCGCAAATTTTCAGCAAAAGTTTGAAAGAATAGTTCTAGCAAAAAAGCTTTTTAAAATAAAAAGTTGTCGTCCTTCCAAGAAACGTTTTATTTCGTGATTCTATTCGAAAGCCTGAGAACTAAAGTGTTAATGGCTTAATCAAGACATGGAGTCAAAGCGCTCTTTTGCAGTGTTTATTAACAGCTTTGAGTGAAAATAATAATCATCTTCAGTGATAAGGAAAAATAACAAAAAAAACTTATTAATAATATCGTCGGCTTAATATGCAAACCTGCTAACTCCCTTTAGCACATTTTACAGGAGAGACAAAAAACTTATTTTTCCTATTTGCAGCTTGATAGAAAACCAAAAATATAGTTGGTTTTACACACTTCAAGACTCAAATTGAAAAAAAGGTACATGCTGGTCTAAGAGGAGTATCTTTCTCTACCACACGGTATAAAAATCTTAATTTACATTAAAAGTGGACTTAGCAGGTTTGCATATTAAGCCGACAATATAAAAAAGGCTTCTGAAAATGAAAAAATGCAATTAATTTTTTTTTGTTTCTATTGTTTTTCTCTTTTGTTGTGCTTTTTATTAATAAAAAAAACGTTGAAAAATGATGTGCGACTTTTATTTATTTTGTCAAACGACGTTTTTGTGCGACTTTTCAAAAATTCCTAAAGGAAACCCTGAAAAGGAGTGACTCAATACACCACAGACTTTAATGTGGCAACCTTCAAAATAACTTTAACTTTAATTCTTCTTCGTGTCATTTAGTTTGGCCTTTTTTTAATGGCAGACTTCAATAGGGTGAGTCTGAAGGTAGAACATCAAGTGTTCGGAAAGTTGTAAGATGGATACCGCATGGTTTTTTTAGGAACCTCTTTTATTTACAATATACATACGTATTTAAAAGATATAATTATATCATACAATTCTCCAAGTGTTATACATACGCGGATGATATTTAACTACTGGCTAATGATTCTTTCATTGGTACAAATTTCCTAAAGTCTAATGTTATTTATGACTTAAAACTCATTTGTTGGACGTATTTTTGATATATTGTTTGCATGCTGCTTTTAATTAATAATATATATATATATTTATATTAAATTTGAAATCGGATTATTCCATTTTGGTTCAGAAACTTCTAAAACATTATTTTGCATTTTCTTGTTGCCTTTTAAGTCCCATCTCTGGTCGTGATGGATTCTTTATTGCATTAAACTTAATATATTAAGTCATATGAATACTTTTTCAATAAATTTGCTAACACGTCTCCTATGTTTAGAGCAACTTATGACTTCTTTATCACACACACACATACTAACCCCACAAAGCATAAAAATATTTTCCTTTCTTTTTTAAGTACTGAATAGAATGATGTATCACTTTTCACATGCTCCCAGAGAATATTTTTTAGCATGTGTGCTAAGAAATTTGAAATTCATCTTCTTCAAAACGAAGTTTTTAACACAGTGGATTTTCTAAAATTCACACTCCCATACACACGCATGCGAAAATGAACCCTGCAATTATAATTGAACTCCCTGATCCATTTTTGTCAAATGGACTACTCCGTGGACCGGTACGACAATTCTTCGTTTTTTAACGACATGTTTTCGTTTTTAAAGGACTTCAAAACTAATCCTCTTAAGTATACAATGGAGTAGTTTTAAGACTACTCCTTTGTAGTCCAAAGCTGGGTTATATGGTCCTGCCGTAGGACATCGTATTGTTAAATAGACTACGTTTTTTCCATACGTTTGGGTTACTTTTGGAAAAGTCCTATTCCTTTGTGGGCTACATTTTACACGTGTGTTTGGACTAGTCATACTATTTGCAGGGAATTTATCCACATAAACTAATGCACAAGTTTGCTTTTGTGTGAGTGTGTGAGTGGGTGGTACATTTATTTCGAAAACTTTATCCTGGTAAAGTTTGTGGTTAAATTTAATAAATAAAAAAATAATTTCGGAGACAAGAGATTCTATTTGCTATTTTAGGTAGTTAATGAACTCTGGAAATAAAAATGTTAGTGCTGGTTATAATGACAGTGTTTGGCATGACATTTGCTCATCATGTGTAAAATACAGTGACCATCCTAAACTAAACTGAAGTTTTTTACCTAATTTTCATCAGAAAAAGTCCTTTAGATATTTAATATCCTCTAAGAAAATCTCCCAATAATCCTGACACTCATTCACCATAATTTAAATCCTCTCCTGCAATTAAAACTTCTATTTGCTACAATAAAACTTTTCCTATCTAAATATTGAAATACAATTAAATTCTATTTCAAAAGATTCATTTCAAGTAAAAGCCACTTGTTGGAAGGAAATGAGACGCCAACCATGTATTTTTCTGTGTGGTTTGTCCCAATGTAATAAATATTCAATTGCTTCATAAATATTTAAATAAATCTGGGTATCTTGCACAAATTTACAGACACTTTTTTGTTATTAAATTAAATTTATATACAATTTTCTTTTAGTTATCTCAGACAGTAGTGGCAAGTTGAAGAAAAATCTGCCACTTATTTGTAAAAAAAGGTTTTTAATAAAAAAAAATATACAAAAAGTCAAAGAATTGAGAACTTTTTGAATAAAAAAAATTTTCTTTTACTAAAAACATACATTTCCATTGATAAAACTGCATCTACGTTAACATTAACTTTTGCACTAGGGCTGTTTTCACAAAAAAGTCACTTTTTTCATAAAACAAGACACTTTTTTAACAAAAAAATTTCTCCTTTAACAAAACAAGTATTTTATTACTTAAAGGTTACTTTTTCACTATAAATTCGCTTTCACTTAAAATCAGTGATCGAAAATAAACATTAAATATCTTTTCTTAGTGTTCGGTTCCGTAGATTTGTGGAAAACACAAACGCTAATAGTGTTTGTGTAGTAAATCAATAAAAAACAAAGTTTTTTCTGTTTGTGATCGGCGAACACAAAAATAATACAGTTCTTATGCAACTCAACAAATTGGTGAGTACATTTAATTGTGTTCTGTTGTTTCAATTAAAAAGAAGAAACTTCGTTGTGCTCGGTTTGGCATATTAATGTTCTTTAGTTTCAACTGTGCTTAGCACACTTTTGGCTGGTGAAAACAACCAAAAACTTTTCACAAAAACAAAATACTTTTACGGAAAAAACAAAAAGCCAGCGAAAAAATTTTACACAAACAGAACATGTGCAAAATACACACACAATCTATTTGTACTGTTACAATTGCTTGTTTGCTCATTCCTTTAACAATGTAAAAAAATAACACTAAAGAACATTAAATTATAATGTATGTCTACACCCAAATCGCTTCAAACCTGCTGATAAAATGCCTGATTTTTGTATGGAGTGTTCCCGGTTTGGAGGACTATTTACTGCTGACAATCAGCGCTTTTTTTAACATGCAAACAAAGCACTCCTAAAGCGCTTTTTTAAGGGATAACTGTATTTCCATATTCATTTATGTTTTGCTTTAAATTGCTCAAATGCATTGTTTCAATAATTTTCGTAAACCATTATACTTATACTTATATTTGTATTTTTTTAGCTTTAAAACCTCATCGTTGTCAGCACTAAAATAGCAGCTTTTTCCTATATTTAATTCTTTATCATTTACTGCTATATAAAATCTCTCTTATTGAAGCGCTCGATTATGCGCTTTTTCTCTTAAGTGCTCCAAAAAACCCAATTTTTTTTTACTGGGCAGTACCACTAAAATTGTTTTGTTTTATAACGAAGGACTGAACACTATAACACTAGTAACGAACATTATACTTTCTTGAAAATAGTTACGAACGCTATGCAAGGTTGTGTTTGTATACACAAACACTAAAAAAATAGTTATCGCTTATGGATGTGTTATCCGTACGCCAGAGAACGTTCTGTTTATTTTCGAACTCTGCTTAAAATTACTTTTTCAATAAAAAGTCGCTTTTTAATACAATATTTATCGCCTGTATGCATTTTATTTTTGTGCGTCTTTTGGTGCTTTTGAACGCGTTATACAACTAAAAAACTCGCCTATATTCGTATCAAGTTTTTATAGGAGAAACTCGCTTAAATTTATCAAAATCATGAACAAAAACTATTTTCCTTCCATCGAAGGTGCATGTTTACTTGTGAAGTTTGATAGTTTGGCAGCCATTGCGTTACCGTGTTATACCGTCTCCCAAGGAGCCTTTGTTACGCGGCTGCTGGTATTTTCACTCAGTCATTCGGCTGATTTAATAAAGAAGTGGATCCTATTCAAATCAATGTCAGAGACACAAGTTTTTCTACGAAAGGTTCTTTGGCCAAACAGGTTGAGTCTTGGGTCTACAAATGTCGGACAATGAGCCCCTCTCTTTGGACATGTCCTGCAATGGATCAATGTCCGTTTATAACCGCAATTAGGCTCCTGAGGCAAAGTCTGAATAGCTTCAAAGCCCGCCTTAAACTATAATAGGCCAGATAATTCAAGCCTCCCTCGAGTTAGTTTCATCAAACCGCCACTGACTGGCAATAAGACTATTCCTCCGGAGTGAAACACATTTATGATAGGTGGAACGTTCCGATTTAAGATGGCGCATGAGTGCACCAAAGATTCATCCATACTGTTTCCTTGTATTCAATTCAAGAGTCACCACTGAGTCACAGAGAGATCCGGCATTCGATTTGATAAACATATTCGCCAAGGATCTTTTGCACGCTTTTCTATCGATAAAAATGTAAATATATTTACCAGATATTTCATTATACCCGATGTGTCTCGATGCTGTGAATATGGCCATTATCCTGGCCTGAATGACAACGCAAAAGTGCGGCAGCCTTAAAAGAATGATCCAGTTTAACTTCAGTAAATAGCAAGAAAATTGAAGACACAAACGGATTGTATATGAATGTTTACGCAGGTTCAAACGAGTATTAAAGAAAACCTGTTTTGCTAAAATTGACGTGCCTGAACCAGCACTAAAACCTTTAAATTAGCTTCATGCAAGTGAAGAGCTACGAATATATACATAATTACAAACAAATGTTTATGCTAATGTTGACAGCCCGTTAGCTCGAGTTCTTTGGAAGACCAATCGCAAAACTCTCTAGGAAGCATATATTTAACGGTGCAAAGGATACAAATGGGTAATACAGAGTGACAGTTCAGTTAATTTAAAAACAAAGAAATATTGATAATTTTTTTAACTTGCCCGCAACACTGCAATTGCTTAATTGACTACTTTCTGTTATACCAGGGGCCAATTAAGTGTAAAAATCAGAGAATTAGTTAATCTTAAAATAAAAAAATTATTCTATTAAAATATAAATTTTTGAAAAATGCCTTTTAAAGTGCCTAATAAATCTGTTTTGGGTTGCAGTCTATAACTTTGAGTGTATTTGTGTTAAGAAACTTTTAACAATTTGTTATTGTTTTCATTTCTTTAGTTTATTTTATTTTCTTCCTTTCCTGTTTTGGCAAAAGTAAAAGTTTTTGCCAAACTTTTGCTGCATTTTGCTGCTCCTGCTTCCAGCCAGCCTCATACGGTTCAAGTTTTTTTTCCTTTTTAGGAAACTGAACAGTAATAGACACAAAGAGCAAACAAATTCAGTGAGAAACAATTAAGAAAATATAGTCGGTCAGCAAACAAATTATAGTCGGTACACCACAGTATTTAAAGTCAAATTTTCAAGAGTGAACCATATCTGGGGCCCATGGCCAAAGATAGACCCGGCGAAACAAAATTATGTTATAAGGTTTATATTCATATAAGAGGTTTGGTGCCGAATGCTACCTTAATTAGTGCGTGCTGGGATACTATCGATATTTATCGATAATTCAGATTTCACTATCGATATTACTATCGACTGAATTTCGGTAAAATTAGATTTTAGACTAGATTTTTTGTTTTAAGGCGGTTTCTCCTGTTATCTAGAGCTTCATTTTGTTTAGTACTGAACAGTGACAAGCAGTGCGATTCTAAACATAATTAAGTTTCTTTTTTTGCGGAATTAAAAAAGTTGGCGATTATTCCAATGGCCAATTTTCAGGATTGATATTAAAACACATTTATTTTTAAAATCGTTTTAAATACAAAATTCTGTTCTTCACTAAAAACTTAAGTGAAACTTAAGTCACCGATGTGGTATACTTAATTTCAACTTAAGTTTCCATTGTAATATTTTAGCAAGGTGGCCTCAATATCACAACAATACAACAACAACAACAGACAAAGCATTAGCAGTCAGCGGTTTTTTCAGACCACCTTGTAAATAATTACACTTTTTTACATTTTTTTTTTTGTATTTAGTAGTGCTACCATACTTTTATCTTAATTAAATAAGACTTTTCAAATAAAACTCAAAAAACCAATCTGTTTTAAATACGATTTAAGTTTGTTATGAAAATTAACTTAATATAGATTTAAACACTATCCTGAAAATTGGGCATAAGACGCATTTTATCTTTTTTTCATATTTATATTTAAACATTTACATATGAGTTCTGGCTAAGTTTTTTCTTGGAATTTTTTACAAATTTTAAATTGCAAAACGAATGCGATTGTTTTAGGTGATGCATTAGATTGAAAGCATTTAAAAATTGTTTCCATAGAAATTTGGAATAAAGCTTAAAATTTTTTCGATTTTCGCACATTTTTCTTAACAGAAGTTATCAATTATCGGATCTCCCCCGAAAAACTTTTTTTCCAAAATAAATTTTAAAAATGTTTAAATTAAATAAATAATACGCTGGGTAGTATGCAAAAATAGTTTAATTAAAAGCGAAAGAAAATCAAAAAATAGAATCTGGGAATTTATTTCTCATGACTTGATTGTTTAATTTTATTCGAATAATATGAAAATTAAGACAATCAGAAAATGTTTAAACAAAAGTTGCATTAATATCAGGTTCCTAAAAGTATCAAGCGTATTTTTAAATGTGGAGTGCAGAGCGAATTTTTTTATGCATTTTGACTCGATTTTTTACGAAATAAAATCAAAAATTTCTTTTAAGCTTTAGAAATTTAAAAAAAAAAATTAATATTCACTTGAAAACTATGATTTTATATAGAATCGAAAACAAATCTGGGTTAGAAGGTAATTTTTAAAAATAACACCCTGTTCAACGATTTCGAACGTTATCGTTCGCATAGAACATTACATTTAAAACAAAAACAAAATTCTAAAATTTTTTTCTGTTTAAATGTTATTTTCTTGCGAACGTCGAAATCGATGAACTGGCTGTTATTCTTATTATTCGGTAAGAAGACTGAGTTGGCTTTAAGTATTCCAGTTCAATTCCAAATATCCAAATTGAACACTTTTTTTAAGACATTTATCCTTTGCTTCAGATAAATACAAAATTTTACCATATTCTGACTCATATTCACATAGAAAATCACTCCTATAAAAAAACTGATTTTGCATACTTGATCTGCAAATGTCAAAAGTTGCTTGTGTTTTTGACGTATCAACTAAATAAAGCAACAATAAAAGTGCATTTCCGTTCTTTTTATTTTTGTAGTTGGTGTGGTATTGCTAGTATCGTTTAGAGGAATTCATTTATAGGTTGTAGTATTGCATCCATCTTATTCATTAATTAGCCCTGCTAGTGAGAGAGCGTCAATCGTTCTCTGAAGTCTTTGTGTGCCTTTTATTTCTTTTGGCTGAGACTGAGGTGGCATTTTCACAGCCATTTGGCGGCAATAGTGCACGAATAAAGTACATACCTACATATTTTTTTTTTATTTAGAAGACGATAAGTTATCGCTTAAGAACAAATAAAAGTAAAAGAATTTATTTTTCTCTTTTGTTTTCCGTTTGTTTTTCTTTTCTTTTTGCTTTGTCTTGGTTTTTTTTCTCATCTCAACTTCCGTTCTGAAAGACATTTAAAAGTGGTGAAAACGATTAAAAGTCTTTTAATTTTATTTGCATTTTGTTTCCATTCACTGACTGCACTTTTTAGACTTGTTGTAACAAATAACTGCTTTACAATAAATAAAATGAGGTTAAAGACGAGAGACGAAGCTAAAAAACTACGGATGTGTAGTTAACCCCTTTTTCTATAAAAATAAGCCAACAATTAAATCCATTTTCTTTCAAAAAAAGAAGATAAATAAATTACGTTAATGGGAATTTAATTTTATGTAGAGTAATGACTGGTTTTATTTTTTTGTCTTTGCAACAATTATTTCGTGATTGCGCATTTGTTTGTTGCTATTGGATTTTTTTTTTTGGCTTGCAATTTGAATTATAAAATTTTCAATTTCAAAATGGACCACAAAATTTAATTAAATTTTTCTATTCAATTTAAACAGAAGGCATGTTTAATTAAATTTTGTATGCGTTTCAATAAATTGTTAAGACTAAAATCATATGATAACACTGTGCTAGTTGCAAAATTAGAATAGCCGGGCAGGGCACATGGCGTTTTAACATAATTCGGGTACGCTGAATCCCATGTTTTCGAGATATACCATTATTTCGAAAATGGAGGAGGTTGCATCACATATATTCGCGTTACTCAAAAACGGTTTAGTTTACACTCCGCAAAAAAATTTCCTTTTATAAAAGTAAAACTTTTTCTTATATGAGCAGTCGTTTTAGAAACATAATTAGTTTTTTTTTATCAAAATTTCGAAATTTTTGTTTTTTAAAAATTCATAAAAAATTGGAAAATGTAGCCAGGCTACTACTGGTTAAAATCTGTTAGCAACTTTTGAATTTCAACCATACAAATATGGCCATTTAAAGAAATACTTAAATTTGGCCCCTGCAGTACCTAGGATGCCACTAGATGGGTCAACTGTATGGCCGACACCACTTTTTTTCATCTCAATCATTTATTTTAAACATACCTATCCGCTATCTCAATTCCTTAAGCGGGCTGCCATAGAAAATGTTCAATGCAGACTAGAAATATATTAAAGAAAAGTCCCATAAATGCCCAGGAATCGCCCCTAGTAAGATATAATGTATGACCGACCTCAATTAATTTTTTGTCCTTTAAATTTTCCCCAGACATATTTGCCCCTTATCACCACTTCTTAGGGGGGCTCTCATACAAAATTGCGTTTTATGAAATTCTCAAATTAATTAAAATTTTAAGACTTTTGTGAATAAAATCAAAAGTTGCTAACAGATTTTTACCATTTATGGCTTGTTTTTTTTGCAGCTTCGTTTTTTATATGTCTGCAAAAAATTAGTAGCCAATTTTTTATGAATTTTTAATAAACAAAAATTTCGAAATTTAGATAAAAAAAAAACTAATTATGCTTCTAAAACGACTGCTCATACTATAAGAATAAAGTTTTACTTTTCTTTTGGGTTACGCGAATACATGTTGTGCAACCTCCTAACAAAACGGTTAGCATCATGGGATTCAGCGTACCGGAATTATGTTAAAGCGCCAAGTGCCCAGCTTGTGTAAAAAAAGTGTCAATTTCGAGCACAGTGTAAGTAATTCTCGTAACTTAGTGCCATGTAATATGGATGTTATTTTTATAGGATAACTCCACCACTAGCACCACTCAATACAAATATCACATTATACTCATCATCATATCACTCACATCTCACATCATTTGTTTTTGTAGATAGGAAATATTCCAATGAACAGATTTTAGCCACTAGAGAGATTATTTAACTGATAGATACACTTATTGCTACTGATATTATAGCCTTATACTACATACACAATGACGTTGCAGACATTGTTTCTTATTGTTGCTGCAAATTCTGTTATTTTTTAGTTGTTATTATTGCTGTTGATATTGTGTTCTTTGCGTAAAATAAAATTGTCCGTTTTAATACAAAATAGATTTTCCATTATGCTTTTAAATAAATTGCTGTACATGTTAATAAAATAGAGTGGGAGGCAAAAGTATGCCAATGCAAGAAACAATTATGTTTTTATAGTTTTTTATGGGAATGTCTAAGGAAAAAAATGTATAACACTAAGAGCCGATTTCACCAATTTATTTTAAAATCAATATTCTTATGTTTAAGATAAGTTTTCTATGTCAAATACAAATAAAATTATATGAAAAACTTTAATTAAATATGAATTTATATATTTAAATATAGTTGTTGAAGTTGGCCATAAATCACACAATGCCTGCTAATAATTGACTACTTTATGCCATAACAGGGTATAGTAAAATGTTACCCTCTATTTTCATGGGAAATTTTAAAACAACTTTCACATAAAACCAGTTGATCATAAATACCATTTTATTCACTTGATTTACATTATTTCAATAAATTCTTAAATAAAAGTATTTCGATTAGTAAGAAATACCAGTCTTGCACTTGATCCAATTCAAACAGCTGGTAACTCGGGTAAAGCCATTTGGAGATCCGAGTTCACAACCAGCTGCATCAACGAAAGATGTCACACCAATTAGGATCTGGTTGGATTCCAAAACCAATGGACCGCCAGAATCACCTCGGCAGGTGGAAACACTACCTGGAGTGCCCGTGCACACTATAGAGGCGGTAATTATCGAACCGTAAGTTCCATAACATTCATCATTGGCAATAACTGGCAAGCGGGCCCATTGTAAATTAGTGGTAACACCAGTAGATTTGTCAGAAATACGACCCCAACCGGAGGCAATAGCATAACTTCCGGCATATGCAGGGTAGGAGCTGGCAATAGCGGGCAAATTTACTTTGTTGATCCTTTTGTTGAAGGGGGTGTACGGAATCCTGATCAAGGCAACGTCGTACGCAAATGTTGACCTATTATAGCGAGCATGGTTGATAATTGCGCTCCTGTTAACAGTGTATGTGACATTAGGTGCGTTACGTTCTGTAGCACCCAAGTGCACAGTAATTGTTTCTCTACCTTTGGTACAGTGCGCAGCAGTCAATATCCAACGGTTGTCAATTAAACAACCGCCACACCAATATCCTTCGATATACAAACCAACTTGATAGGGAAATTGACCGACAGCAGCAGTATTGCCATTTGTAATACGACCTTTAGTTGCGGAGATGGGTACAGCAAAGCTGCGTGACTCGATATTATTGCCGCTTAAATCAAAGGCAAAAGCGGTGGAAAAAGCCAAAGCGAATAAAATTAAGAATTTCATGTTACTCTTGTAAATGATCCGAAGAACCAAGGTCTTCTTTAGAAACTTCTTAGGTTTATATACGAATTTAAGATCTAAAAATAAATCGCTAACTGTAATAAAATAATTTAAAATCAACTTAATCTGTAAAATAAGACACGAGTTTGCACGTTATTGTTATAAAACTGTTTGTTTACTTGCTTTTTATGTTGTCAACATAAATCAACTTTTTAAAAAGATTAAAAACGCTACGCACTATTCTTATTTTAACTTTTAATTTATAACATTTAGGGGATTCACAAGGTCATAATGTCCTAAACAATATTATATTATGAATTAGTTCTCTCATATGAAAAAACAGGTTCACAGACTGTGAATACCCCTTATGGCATGCTCCCAAATTTGTAGGGAAAAATTAGGGGCGCAGCCCCTTAAACACGCTTTAATTTTAATTAACTTTAATTCCTTAAAGTGCGTTATTAGATAAGAAATAAGAATGTTTATTAACTATTAATTTATAACATTAGGAGGTGTTATGGAAATCGAAAACGCAAGAATTTTAAACGTCGTTTTTTAAAAAGATTGCAGGTCGTGTTCGTACCTAAAAGTTATCTGAGTCTATTTCAACGTTTATGTAGGCAAAATAAACGTTGAAATGATTTTTTACCTTCAGTTTTCCTTTAAAATACGGCAGCTTTTGCACCATCGATTTCTATGCACATCTAGATTTGTTTTTGTAAAAATTTAATTTTTTAATTTCCAAGTTCTTGCGTTTTCGATTTCCAGAACACCCCTGATTGTTTTTAAATAATCTATACTAAAATTATAAAGAGGTAATGTTTGCTTGTTTCTAGGAGGTCATTTCCGAAACGCCGGTGCGATTTTGAACAGGTTTTCAACGAAATTAAGTATGGAACCTCCTAGCGGACATATAATGTCCCACTAAAGTGCTTATAATAGGATTCAGGGGGCGCTAAACCTCCTTCATTCAAAAAATATTAATTATCGTTCTGGAAGAGATCTATGAAAGCAACAGTTTCCGTACTCAAAAGAAAAACAAAGCTATTTTAACGTGAGCACGCTGTTCACTCTCCATTCCGCCTCCAGTCCATCTGTCCGCTCGACCATCCCCTGACCGAATGCGATTTGCGTTTCCTTCGCTTAGGGTAGCCAGATTTTAAATTCGGAAAAACAGTACATTGAACACAAAAAAAAGTACAATCAAGAAAAAAACAGTACATTTTTTTTGGCGAAAACACAACTATTTATTTAAATTATTATATATTTAAAACTTTTGATTGAATATGCAACAATTATTTAACGAAAAACACTTAAAATGTGTAACGTCAAAGGAATGATTTCCGTTTTATGGCATTTTATACGTATACGAAATTACTCCATTTACGTTAAAAAAAACTCTAAAACGAAGCATTTGGCCAAAATATTTTTTTTTTAATTTGAAGACAGGAAAATCATAACATTCCTGTAAGCCATATAAGAAAGGAGAAATGCCTAACTTAGCTTAAAACGATTAACTCGTTTATTGTGTAAGTTGGCCTTTCTTTAAACATATTGGTATTTAAAGCAATTTTCACCACACACATAGCTGCACAAATCATATAGATTTTGAGAAAATGTATGTGTCCTAACTTAATTTTCCAATTTCAAACACCGGAGAATTTTTTAACTTTGTACGTTTTCAATTTCACGTAATTTCGATTTCCAGAACTTGACCGAATATTAAAAAAAATTCTAGGAATTAAAAATAATTGTGTTGGAATAAGTATTTATTTAGTATTTAAAAAATATAATATTTTTAACAAAATTTCGATTTTGTTTTTGTCTTTCTCAGGTGTTTAAAGGAAAATACTATTGGAAGAGGTAGCCATAAAATCATATCGCACTTGTTCAACAATAGTGTATTAACTCAAAATTTTTCTCTTTTCTTTTTTTAGAAAAAAAAACGAAACGTTTTATATGTATTCATATCTAACCGCTGTAAAAATATCATGCTATTTGGTTTACTTTTTGGTAAAATACTTATAAAACTTTGCTTTTAGGAGGCAATCTCCGTAGCCGCTTATTCGATCGTTATGAAACTTTTACAGCATATAACAGATGGTTTGAGAGGTGCTAAAGGCTATATTTTTCATTTAAACTGTAAGTGGGCGGAACGCCTCCAATACAAAGGCTTTATAAATTAATTTATACTTGACTTTTACTTTCGAAAGAACCTGTGCATTCTACAATAAAAACTTACATAGTTTAGCTCATTAGCGCCCAATGATCCCATTTGTGGACATAAACAAATAATTAAATAAATAATAATTGAAAAAAAATTTAATATATAAAATTGTATTTTTCGAAAATAGCGCTAATGGTTAAGAGAACGGCAAAATGCACTATTCACCAGGGTTGTTAGACTTTTTTCCTCAAAAATCGTCAAAAGTTTCAACAAAAAAATCGTCACGAAAATTGAACAAAATCGTCAACAAAACGTCAAATATATAAATTTTACAAATTAAAGACAATTTATTGCATGGATTGGTTCGAAAATATAAATTTTTAGCAAGAAATTCTATTAATGATGAAGAAAGTGATATGGTTAAGTTTTATTCTATTTATTTCAGCAAGTGAGCTGAATATATTTATCATTCAAAAAGGAAACATAAGAAAAAATATATTTGCATAAATGCATAGCAAAAATTTTTTTATTTCATTTATCCATATTCAGAAAAATATTAAATGATAAATAATATCTCATTTGCTTTTAACTCGAGCTATTTTTAAATGATTAACTTTTAGCGCTGTCTCTATTGCCCATCTAAAAACCAAGGATTCTGTCTATATCAACAGTCCTTTTACCCGACTTGAAACGTTTTATTACGTCCAAAATTAGTTCCAAATTAATACATTTTCTTCTCATTGCACTAATTTTTCTACACAACTTCTTATTAAAAAGTAACTTCCTAACACGTAATTTTACTAAGAATAACTTACCTAACAGAATTAAATGGGATTTGCCTTTTTACACACAAATAGAAAAATTCTTCACATGTGATTATGACTTCATCGAAAAATGCATTCGTATATAGCGCCGCAAATCGAAATCATAAAAACGCAAAGCGGATTTAACCAATTTTTAAAACACGGACCAAATAGAACAGACGCAAATTAGGGCTCTATTGTGTATTTTTTGCAGTATCGATGGAATTTCTATAATTGTAGAATTTGAATTACTAATGCTTCTAATGAAATCCACCTGGTTTGTGATGGGGGAGGAATTTTTTGTTTAATTTCCAAAAATTTTTGTATTTCGAAAAATTGATTTTTAAGTTTTGGACTGTTTTCAATATAATTGTAAATATTTCTTGTGTTTGATCGATGCCAGAAAATCGTCATAACACTATTACTTTTAGTCAAAAAATCGTCAATCGTCATTTTACTGTATTTTCACAAAAAAATTGTCGAAATGACGAAAAATCGTCACATCTACCAAGCCTGCTTGCCTGAATAAAGTGTTATAAAATTGATGCCAGATTAAAGTTTAAAGTAAATTTATTGACGGGATTAAATCGTCAAAACATAAGTGACTCTACATCAAAAATCGTCATTTTGGTAAATTCATCGAAAAAAATCGTCAAAATGACGTAAAATCGTCACATCTAACATCCCTGCTATTCACCCATCTTTGTACGTATCAGAGAGCTGCAAGGAGTATGATCGAGCCGACTCAATCACTTCAGCTAAAAATTCAGTATAAATCAAAAAAGTATTCTACAGTTTTGTTCTTGTTCAAACGTCAACACGAACCAAAAAATTCAGTAAGACGTATGAATCGATAGCAAAATTATGCTTGAATTTGTTTATTTAAAAGCGATGCATCTGTTTATGAACAACAGCTTACTTGTACTCGGGTTTCGGCTCGGTGATTCGAACATGATTTTATTGTAATCAGTTGCAACCACCACTCGAACTTTATGATTCAATCATATTATTCTTAATGCAATATTGAATATTTATAATTTTATACGGTGTTTTTTTTATTATTTTTTTAATTTTTTTTCGTTAAAATAGGTTAAAGATATGTTTTGGTTTGCGGAAAAATCTCTTACCATCTCTAAATATTAATGAAATTTCATACTTGAGCTATTTTTTGTTTTAAATAAACATATTATTAATTTTTCTTGAAGAAAGGAAACTTTCTTAACCAAAAAGAAAATTAAAAATTTTCAAAACTTCATCGCGGTTGGTGCGTGAACTTTTTTGACCTTAGCGAAAAAATTATAATACATTCCCTTATAGTTGTTTATGCTCTATCGTGCTCTATTGTGCTATGCCAATTTTGAAATTTTAAAAAATTGTTAAAAAGTTATATCCCTAATGTACATGTGTGCTTGCAAGTATAATGCAAGAAAAAAAAACACATTTTGGGAGAATAACAAAAAACTCAAACACCCTTTATACATGTTTGTGCGTGTGTTAGCAAAGCAATTTAAAACGCTTTTTAAACCCTTTATCCTGAAAATTTAGAAAAAAAATTTATGTTGTGCATCAAAGCCTAAAACCTATTTTAATGTCCCTTTCCGTCAATAGTTATTTTTATGTAATAAATATTCCCCAACTGAGCTCTGCCATCTGAAAATGATTTTACAAGCAATCAAGGGCAAATACCTATTTATAATTATCCCTTTCATCAGCCTATTTATTTTTGTTCAATAATTGTCTATAGATCTGAGCTAATAAATAAAATATTAAAAAATAAAATAAAAATATTTTTATTAATTTTATAAAAAAGTGACCTTCAGATTAAAAAATTTATAAAAGAATAATTTTTAAATTTCCTGATACAATTTTGACCGCGTAGCGCTGGAGTCAAGTTATTAACAAAATTCTCCAGTATTTAAATGTTATATGGAAAATCCCAGGCAGCGCAGAGACCAAACAGCTCGTTCAGACATAAAAACATAATTTAATTCAGTGGTAAACTTTATTATACCTGTACTTATCTCTAAAAGAACATGTTTGCTTAGTGATCGCTTAAATTTTATCTGACATTTTTGGAACTAAATTTAGCATTTTTTATAATATGATTTATTTTAGTATAAAACTAATTTTCCAGTGTTACCATTGCAAAATTGTTTCAAAAATTATAAATCTTGTAACTCGCAAAGCAAATATGTTACAAAGTACATTCTGCACGCAAACATGCAGCCATGTGAACGCATATTTTTTACAGAGAAATTTTTTTTTGAGTTTGACATCTTTTTATTGAAAGAGAGAGAGAGAGAGATAGAAAAAAGTTCAGCCAACTTTTAATTTGAAATGTATTGATCAAGAATGATAGAAATACATTTTTTTAACTTAGACATTAAGTATCAGTATACTTAATTTTGTCGTTTTGCAAAAACTCTAGTTTTGTCTCAATGGCAGAGCACTGTGCGCCATCCCGAAAACAACATTTAACGGCCAATTTCACCAAGTTCAGTTAAAACTAACTTTTAATTAAAGTTCCAGTTACGAATATATTTTGACAGCAATAACTGATTGTTAATTATAACCGAACTTGGTGAAATTGGCCGTAAGTCTTCTGCGCATGTTCTCAATTGAGGTCGCACGAACTGCATTCCTATTGACTTAAGGCTCAGTTAGCCGGGAGTAACAGTAACGTTGCAAATTAACTGATTCATTTTGTTTTATTTAAAGCAGTTAGAACGATTATAGTTAGCAGTAAGAAGTAACGTCTCAATCTGTAAGAAATAGATTGTTCTTACCTTTAAACGGTAATGTTAAGGCACTTTTACTCCCGGCTAACTGAGTCTTTAAAATTACTAGCTGTCAAAATCAATATAGTTGTTGTTTAATTGCAAGATTGCGAGCTCTTACCCTACGCTTCCACATGCAAGTAATTACTTGCAAGTAGTGTATACGTATTATCAACGAAAAATCGATGTGGAAAAGGGTGGAACCCTGCCACTTCATATAGCGTTATTACATTTGTTTTGGCTGTATTATTAAATAAAAAAATGGCTTTCAATTAAAAAAATAAAATCACCTTTCTTTTTTCGTCCATTTTCTTTAACACACTTTTATAAAACAATATAAAATAACATGCACTTGAATGTGGAAACGGGGTGTTATAAAATGCGTTCAAATCTTACCCTACGTTGCAACAAGCAAGTAATTACTTGCTTGTAGTGTATACGTAGCGCCGAGCTCCCAACCAAAAAGCGATAAAAAGCGTTAATCAAAATTTAAAAAAAAACCTTAATGAAATGTTTAAGACCCAAGTTTTACTAATTACGCTGGTCGGCAAAAAATCATTTAAAAAAATAAAAACGAAAATAAATTTCAGTAAACGGCCTTTTCCGATATTTCAGGCAAAGTAAAGTAATAAAATATCAAATACAAAGTAAAATAATATCAAAAAATATTTATAATATGTACAAAGACAATTTGAAAATGTCTTAAAACGGGATTAATTTAGAAACTTAAAATCAACTATAAGATTTCCATAAACTAATTATTAGAATCCGACTATAAGCCATGTTCTGAAAATCGAGTTCGAGTTGAATTGGGCACATTCGGAAAACAATATTGAGCTTAAAGTTCAAAGGACTATTTTCATTCACGTTATACTCTAAATACTTCTGATCTTCATTAAAAATTCCAATAGAAATCAGTAAAAGCTACGAACTCAAAATCTCCATCGATTGCAATGCACTTCCAGAAGTTGAAATGTCACATTATGTATCGAAAATCATGATTTATTGTGTTAAAAACTAAAATGGGCCAAATTTCATTACACAAATGTAATTAAAGCACTTCATGACGCCTAAATTGCTAGTAAAGTGCTTCTCAGAAGGCGGCACATTTGATGTGATTTCTATTCTCACGAAACTAAATTGGAACAAATTTCCCAACAATATAATTGGATCGCTAATTGAAGAAAGGAAACTACTTAGTTCGAAACATTCACTTTGAAATAATCAATTAAAACAGTGTAGTTAATAAAGGTAAATCCAAGTTTTATGTTCTTAGCTCGTAGAGGGGATAACTGACTTTAATCCAATGTTAAATTAACATGGCGAAACATTGATTGAGAATCATAGTAAATTTCTGCAAAAGTATGCCCTTTAGTTAAATTTATCACTATTTTAAAATAACCTTAATTCTCGTTTATTTAAAATTATTCACTGTTAAAATAACATTGTTCAATATTGAATCCATATAAACCCGTTTAGTATTTAAATCAAAAGTTTATCTTTTTAAATTAATATGCCTGCATACTTAAGTATATTGATTAAAAATCATAGTAAATTTCTGCAAAAGTATGACCTTTATTTAAAATCACCATTGTTTTAAATTAATTTTAAATGAAAAATGTTAAAACAACATTGCTCAGTATTGAAACCATAAAAATCTGTTTTATTTCTTTTGTATACAAAAAAAAAAAAAACAACACTATAAAAAGAAAAACATTTAGTTTTGAAATATTTATAAAATTTGAAATATGTTATAAAAAGAAGGAAAATTCCCGTATTCTTTTAGTTAAAATTATTTAGTTAAATAGTACATCAAGTTTTCAAAGTAGAATGATGACGAAAAGCTTATCGGGTCATTCTGCTGATGCTTCTGGTAACAGAGGGGAATACAAAAAAATGGAAACATGTGTTACAGGAAACAAAAATTATTATATCCTCTCTTTCTCTGGCTACGCGTGTAAAGGCCAACCATAATGTGCTTAAGTTGGCTTAAGCAAATGTACGAATACATATAAATCATATTGAATCAATTAACATTTTGTTTGAATTTACTAAGTTTTTGGAGAAAAATTTTTAACAAAAATTAAAAATATCAATTAATAAGAAAAAAATCAAAATTCTAATTTTTTAAAAGTTTTGGTTATCAATAAATATAATAATTTTCGTAATGGGTGCAAAATCAACTAATCTTTTAATTGATTCTACGAATTTGTTGATTAAAATCAATTTTTTCTGTGAGTATATTGACGTCGGTCAACTTTATGCTCGCACTCTCAAAACATGAACCTTCAACTTATAGAACACAACTAGAAAAGAAAGTAAAAGCTGAAAACGTTTTAAAAGTCAGTCAACTAACGAAAGTTTTTATAAAGAAGTAATAAAGAAAGAAAAATTTTGTTGATATGAACGTGAATAAGAACAAATATGTAAGAAATCTGAAAAAGTCCTAACATTTGATGGGCACCCACCCTTTCTTCTAGTATTTATCTATATTACAACTCATAAATGATACAGTATACTTGTCAGTATTATGCTTCATTGAACATAAAAATGCTTTTTTATTTGCTAACAACGTCATTATCATCATTACACTCATTATAATCATAATTTTCATTATGAATTTATCCGACAATCAACCACTCTCTTTTCAATTTATTTTTCTCTTTTCATTGCCAAAGGTAAAATATTAATTTAATAATACATTGTTGTTGTTATTTTAGTAAATTTCAAATAATAATAATAATAACAATTACAATAATACTTATTATAACAAGTCTAAAAACAAAAATTTATATGTTTTGTAAATATTAGCAATACTTAATAGAAATGACGTTGCTTTTGACAATAATAAATATAAATTTAATTTTCAGAAAGTAAACATTCCCAAAAATGAAAATATTTGAAGACACATTAATGCAACATGGCAGTTTATTATAATTATGGACACTAATAGTGGAAGGCCACCCTACAGATAATATTGTGGCTTAAATGGACTACTTACAACATGGTCCAATGTACTGTAGTATGGACGTTGTTATAAGAAATTAACATGCTGATGGTGTCCATTATTAATTGTTAAAAAAAAATGGAACACTAATTTTTTTTTTATTAAATATACATTTTCTTCAGAATAACACTAAATGCAAACTTTAGTCCTTCACCGTATACATAAATAAATATATTATATGGATGGGAAAAGCATTTTTTTTATAATTATTTTATTTTTAATAAACAAAAATAAAAAAGCTTAATCGTTAAGTTATTTTTAGTCTTTCATTCAATAGTGGCATGACGTAGTTATCAAACTACCCCTTTCGTCCACTGCATTCCGTAATGGCATGGAGTAGTTTTAAAACTAACCATTTTAGTTAATCCGTGGAGTAGGTCTGAAACTACCCCTTTAGTGCACTCCATTCAGTAGTGACATGGAGTACTTTTGAAAGTAATCCACTTTAGTACTCCATGGAGCAGTTTTGGGACTACTTCGGTTGGTTATATGGTCCCCTCCTGGGACATCGTAATGTTAAATGGACCACCTTTTACCCATATATTTGGAGTAGTTTTGGGGTACTCCTATACCTTTATGGAATACTCTTTATATGCATGTATGGACTAGGCTCGTTATCTACAGGGAAATGCACGCGACATGTGGCTGAGGGCGGCAATAGCATTGCCATTGTGAAAATGGAAGCAATGTTTACAAAAATGTTCACACAAAAAAAATCACAAAAAATAAGACTTAAAACTTTTTTTTAAAGCCGTGTGAAGTAGACGTTGCCATACACAAACATAATCATTTAACAAAAGAAATTTAAAAAACATTACATTACAAGAGGAAAAAACTTATTTGATAAGTATTTTCTTATAATGTTCAAATAAATGGTTTTTTTATATATAAATCTATAGATTGAACATGTTTTAACAGCTTATTCAACATTTGCCGCTTTTAAATGTGCCGCTTTCATTTGCCTATCAAAAAAATTTCAAGCGAAAAACTAAACAGCTGATCGCCGCCTGCAGCCGCATGCCTATTGGCTATAAAAGAAAATGTATATTTTAAATAGCAAATATATCTACTCACAAACACGTACATAAAAACTAAGAATTCCTTACTGAACTGTGCCGAATCTCTGATACCCTCGACCAATGGTTTTGGGAGTGGACTTTATATGGGATCCGTGATAAATTATAAACCAATCTTTATAAAATCTCCCAGCGCAAATCTAAATCCAACTAAACTAACCTCCGCCAAATTCTATAAGAATTATTAATATGGCTTTATTTGGAAAATGAAGTTATTATTATAAGCCGACCCACAGAAAATATTATGGTGTTATTTCTAGTCACATTAAACTAGTCTGAAAACAACTTTCATTAAAAGTCATAACAAATAATGAAGCGTGAGATATTATTCGCCAATTACACTACACGTAAAACGAATATTTGATTAAAAACTTTTGATTTTTCTGCCGTATTGATAAAAAAAAGTTTGTAGGTATAGTTATTGAATTTTTTTCAGCAAAAAGTTTACGTGATTTATTAAAACAAATTGTAGGAAATTTTGAATTCATCAAACAAAATGTTTATAGAACCCATATTTTTTATTCATTAATTATGGTGTGCCCCGGTAGGCTAGCTAGTAGTGAGCTAGTCTCTCAGACCCGGGGTTGCGGGTTCGATTCCCGCCAGAGACCTTGGTTTCTTTCCTGCAGACAAGCTTAGAGGTTCGCGGCGATTAGCTGAGGGAATTAACAAAAAAAATTCCAATTTTATGCACAATTTTGGCAAATACACTAATAATGTGTTCCTATGCACATTTCGCTGGTTGCTTAGGCCAGCTCATTAGGAAACCTTTTTCCAAAGACTTTGGAAGAACCAAAGATATAATACAAATAAACTGTATAGCGAATGAGAGTTACAAATACTCAAGTCTTGCTTTAAAAAATGGACAAGTGTTGTAAAAATACTTGGCCTGTACGTCGATTTCGAACGAAGACTTAGATCGCTTAACTTACATGTAAAACAAAAACAAATTATAAAATGTTGTGTTTGCTTTGCATGTAAGTTAAACGAACTAACTCTTCGTTCGAAATCGACGAACGGCCAACTGTCTTTACTTTGATTCAAATATTTTTTATTGAATATGAGCAGGTATTTAATTATTTCATTATAAAATATGTTTTATTGAGTGCTATTTTGCAAAGAGCAAAAAGTTTGTTAGCCTTAAATTTCAGGTTTAACAAACTGTGTTGTTAAGAACTTTCTTCATGTATTATTTTCTGTGTCGACTTCAAACTTTAATAAAGGGTCTCTTGTTCTTCGGTCTTAAGCTTATCGTACTAAACCAAACACTGAAAGGGAGCTTTGTGAAAACTAACATAACATTATAGAAACACAACGGGTGAATAAGACCATGGCACTCCTGTGGAAATAAGCTAATATTCAAACAGGCCAGTGTGTGAGCGATATTTAATTCTAGTCATTAGCAGAGTGAAAAAGCAAAAAGTATATAATTTATCCAAACAAATAAGAAATTGCAAGGGAATATCTCTGCATTTTTCCGACATCAATGTCATGCAAATGTTTATATATATTGTGCACTTCTGCCAGTAAATGCCTTTGATATTGTGTATTTTTTATTCTTTTCTATTTATTTTAAAATAACTTAAATGTTAATTAAATCAAAATTAAATTTTTAATTTTCTTTCAACAAAAAAAAAAGAAAATAAATGATTCAATTATCACATTAATGAAATTGAAAAACTTTTAAGAAAAAATTTTAAATTGATAAAAAACTACTGGTAATTTTTTCTGTGTATGCGTTTGTGCTAAGGTCTTTGTTCTAGACCCATCTTAAATTATACAGATGGACTCATAATCACTTATGAACCGATCTTATTATGTCCATCCGCCAGCTTGTCTGTCCATGTCAACCTTGTGGGCGCATAAACAGGTCGCCTTTTTGGAATTAATTTAATATTTGTTTCATACTTTTAAGTTGTCATGAGTATGAAGCCTATTGAAATGATGAGAATCGGTCTATAATTTCACATTGCTCCCATAAAACTTCTTTCCGGAATAGAGTCTTTTTGACTTCATGGATTATGACATCTACTAGTTATGTTTGTGTTCAGAATAATGCGGCTTAATTACTTCAAACTAAATTACTTTTACCAACTTTTGTTATAATCGTTTTATATTTGCCCGTAGCTCCCATACAATTATCAATTCCAAAAATAATTTTTAATATTATAACTTCCTTATAATTGTCTATTATTGATATGAAATTCAGTGCCCGTCACTTAAATCATTTTAAGACGTCAAAAATCTAATACCGATGTTAAAATATACTCTCGAGATAATGTTCGGCACAAGTAACTTTTATGTAAAACTTTACCTAACATCTAAATGTTCGTCTGTAAACACTGTTGCGTAGTGTACCATATGGCCTGGGTGGGCCGAATATACTTTTTACTTATTTTTATTACATGCAAATATTATTAAATTGTTCAATGTTTTATTTTATAATCCAAATTTTTAATGATTTATTAAATATAATTTTCTTTAAAGAAAGTAACCACTCTATCTCCTCAGGAATCTTTATCACTTAACACTCAAGCCACTGACGACGGCTGGCAGTAAATAGTCAAATATGTATCAGTCTTTAAACCAAATGGTATTCTTGGGTCGGTGGAATTTATTATGGCATATTTTTAATAATTTTAAGGGCACTTGACACTTTTTTACAGCATATTTCCGGTTTTCCTGGTTATGAGGTTTTTTTTGTGTAACACACTGAATGAAAAATTCAACATATCCCCATTCAGCACTCGTAGTGGTGCAGTGTTTAAAAGCAATGTATAAATAAAGAATTAATCGGCAGCAAAGAAACTGTTACATGCCAGTAAAAAGCCTTTTCTTTATTAAAACAACACCATGTGTCTTCTATGTCCTTTTTTATACATCGATGCCAGTAAAGGACATTTTTTAATAAAGTAAAAGTGCTACAAAATTGCTACAGAGCATTAAATTTTTAACTGATAAAGAAAAATATTTGTCCCCTGAATTGTTCAATATATATTCTTAAATGTCAAGTACTTTAATGTATAAAATCGCAGAGAGAAATTTGTACTCTGTGTTTAAAATGTTTAAAAATCTTTAAACTTATACATTTAGCCAAACACTCACAGTTTTTTTATGAAATTACCCTGTAGTAAATTAAATAGTCAGTTGCAGAAAACACTAACTATAAGTTAACTATTTTTCAAATGACTACAAATTGGTTTAATTCACATGCAGATATCAACCAAACATATTGCATAGAGGCACACGTAAAACACAAATAAAAGCAAAATAAGTACAACAAGCATGCCATGAAGTCAAATGAAAAAAATATATACAAATTT
Organism: Pollenia labialis; assembly: GCA_949318255.1. Taxonomy (NCBI): domain Eukaryota; kingdom Metazoa; phylum Arthropoda; class Insecta; order Diptera; family Polleniidae; genus Pollenia; species Pollenia labialis. The sequence goes on along the minus strand of OX439141.1, from coordinate 39,610,800 downwards.
ATTAAAATAATTAAAAATTAAAACGATTCAAATCTGTTTATGTACTAGAAATTATGTAGCGTACTTATTTCAGCACTATTATACATGATCATTTAAAGCAATTTGTTGCAAAATGTTCTTAACCCATTTCGCTCCGCTGTTCGATTTATCGAACAGTAAAAGTCACCTTTTTTCAAAAAAATATTTGGGTATGAAAGAGGTGGAATTTGCAGTAAATTTTAGTATGCATGTTAAGGCTTATCTTTTAGCAAATAAAAAAAAAATATGCCGCCGTGGCCACCCCTTCCCCTTCGATGGTGGTGGTACATTTCTGCAACCCATATTTTTAGACACTTTTTGAATTATTTTTTAAAAATAATAAAAAAAATAAAATTAAAAAAATAATCATGAGGAATTATTGTCAATAAATGTAACTGTTTCATAAAACATAAAAAACTTGATTTGCATGCACATGCATGACTTCAAATATGTGTAAACTTGGCTGTTCGAAATTTCGAACGCTGGCGCTTATCCTATAGTAATAGTCTGACCATGACACTTGAATGATATTTTGCATTCTTTGTGTTATATTTGATGCGCATTAGTTGTTTTTCCTCTTTATTATATTTTTCTTTTATCAAGTGTGTTTGCATTTTATATTAAAATTTTTTAAAGAAAAGGTGAGTATTTTATAGGACAACAAAGAGGTTACTATGACAACAAATTTCGATCAAGTCTTGCCTTTGCACAATGTCCAACGTTGGAAAAAAGCATCCACATCAAAAACATTCCGGAAGCTGGTAAATACGTCACGTATGGTCAGCCAGCCATGTTACATAATTATAACAAGGGCATGGGGGGTGTGGATTTGCACGACAATGCAATCCAAAACTACGGAATCAATATACGTGGAAAGAAATGGTATTGGCCTTTGTGGTGCACTACCTTGAATTCGGCAGTTGTCAATGGCTGGAAATTTCATTGCTTAATTGCAAAATACAAAGCGAGAAACCTATGAGTCAGAAAGAGTTTTAAATCTTTGTGACAGAAGCCCTCCTATTGGCTGAAAGGGAAGAAACTACCGATGATGATGATGTTGACGATAGGTAATATCAACCACAAAATCTTCCAAAAATTGAGGGAAAACACGTTATAATCAGAAATCCCGAAGGAAAACATCGTTGTTGTCAATTGAGAGGTAGTGGAAAGCCGACAATTTATATGTGCGAGAAATGCAATGTTCATCTGCACACAAAATGTTTCAAGCAGAAACTAATCTTTCGGATATATCTTATTATTTTGCGATATATCTCAAATAATATAAATTGAATAAAAATTATTTTTTACAAAATTTATTAAATTTTGTACCATTTGATTAAAAAATAATACAATAAATTAATAAAAAATAAAATAAATATTAATGTTTTAATTGCACATAAAGCTTATAAGATAAGCGCCAGTGTTCGAAATTTCGAACAGGCTTTTCTCGGAAAACGAAAAATCGGAAAAAATTTTTGCCGAAATTTTTGAAATCAGTGGGTCCTAATTACCCTAAAAAACTATTTTTTTCATCAAAGAAAAATAAAAATTTTATTTCGGAGCGAAATGGGTTAACTATTAATTTCTATAACAAATATGCATGTTTGTTAATAGGAACACATATTTTTTTTGACTAAAATTATTTCAAATTTAAATAATTTATTATAAACCGACTATACTATTAATTAACTACAAATTGGTTGAAAAATAAGTAGTTAGTAGTCAGTTTAAAAGTCATGCAAAGATGGCCAATTGACTACTGCCTATGACATGCCTATGTTAAAATAATGAGTCGTCGACAAGGAAAAAAGTCACTTACTGAGCTACCTAAATAAGGGCGGCAAACGTCAGTTTTATGTCAAAACTTTTCATTTTCACACAGTTCATACAAAACAAAACGTTAGAACGCGAATTTAACACCACCCGGCTGGAAAATCTTATTTGATAGATCGCTTGGTCGTTTTATTTCATTGAAATTGTATTGGAAATAGTATTTTCATGTTTAAAAAAACTCTTGCCGCTCTTGTTTAGGTAGCTCAGTTAATCAACTAGATGTGGTTATAAAAAAACCAGTTTGAAGTTACTTATAAATGTGTTTGACTTCCTACAGGGTAGCATTCCTATTTTTACTAATACTAAGAAACTTTCTAACTTTTTTTTCATTTATAAATAAAATATTACAAAAGTTTTTATTTAATTTTTTTCTTAAGGGATTTTAGAAAATCGCTTTTGTCGGTGAGTTTTTTGTATTCAAACGGTCCAAATAAATTGTTTTCGTAAATAACACAATATTCGCTATCGCGTAGTGCTAGGGCCAAAATTTGGTGATACCACTAATGTACATATATATTTTTTTGTATGGAATATATTTTTTTTTTTATTTGTTTCAACATAAGTAGGTACTTTTATTAAAAAGGAAACATTTGTTCTTCTTATTACATTTTTTGGATTTTAAGAATTTTGAAATACCGCGCCATTGTTGCAGGCTGTTATGTAAAAAGTTTTTGTATAGGAAGTGCGAGTATTATGTTATAATTTGCAATTTCTTTAAGCATAAATTTATTGTTAGGGAAATAGCTAAATCCGAGGTTTTTTTTCGGTTTTGGTTTCGATTTTAAATTATTAAAAACCGCAGTTTCGATTTCGGTTATGTAAAGTTTTTATAGGGCAATGCCAAATATTACACAAGACTGTGCAGCATTTGTTATTTTAAATTTCAATATTAATTTTTTTAGAACGCAACAACAAAATATAAAAATATTTTTGACTTTGTTTTTGCTTACAATGTTATTTTTGGCGTTGCGGCGTTTTACACAGTAAGAGTCTTAATATGTCTTTTATTAAAAAAAATACATTTAAATGTTAAAAGGTTCTTTATTTCTTTAGACTTTTGTAAAATTTTAATAAACCATAAAAAATAATTTTAGACTAATGAAAAAAAAAGAAAATTTTTGTTACATCATATATTTTAATGCAAAATGTCCTTAAACTAATGACAACCAAATTAAGTATTTAACTGCAAAATACTTACAACTTGAAATTTTTCTTTCTAGAATTATTGTAAAAACTTATTTTCAATCAAATTGTCGGTATAAGATATATATATATACATACATATATATTAATAAAAAAAAAACAAGTAAGAGTGCTGTATTCGGCTGTGCCGAATCTTATATACACTTTACCATTGTGCGATCAGAATACAGAGCAACTAGACAAAAACTAAATCATTTTTACATTCATTATAAATTAAATTTAAAGAGCGAAAACTGGTAAATATTTTTTTAAATCGTTTTTAGAACATACACATTAAAAAAAGACTCACAGTTTCTAACCTTAATAAACCCCCTAGACAACTGAACCATGAATATCATTAAAATGAAATATGGCCCGTTATATGGTTTACAACTCAACTGAGTTGTGATGTTTGTTTGGAAAGTTTTCAAGTAGCAAAAATAAATAAAAATTTCCAGTTTCTATTTGTAAAAATTATTTCGTTAAATAGATTAAATAATACAGAATAGTGATAAAAACGGACAGACGGACAACCGGATTTGAACTTCGCTTTTCATAGGGACCCAGAACATATGTATATACTTCATAGGCTGTAGGATCAATATTGTTGAACTTACAAACGGTAACGGGTATAAAATAAAATTTTAATGTTTTTTATATCAATGGAAAAAATCATAAAAATTACGGAATTAAGTTATCAATTTCATGAATTTATGTCATTGAATTAATTAAAAATTTCATTGAAATACTTAAATCTGTTCATTGAAATAATTAAGCAGTTTTATAAAACATATGACTTTTCATAATGATTAAAATGAAATGTTTCATTGATGTTATGACAAATAGTCACAGTCTTAATAAAATTGCTTTAATTTCGTCGATTTTGTAAAACAATTTATTTTTTTTTGCGTCGATTTATTACGACGTGCTAAATTCCCAATTTTTCATATTTGATAAATACACTGAAATTTATTGTTAAGGGAAAGCTAGATTCTATGCGCATTTTACTGGTTGCTTAGGCCAGATCATCAGCAAACCTTTTAAAAAGATTTGAGAAAAGCTAATTTTTTCATTAACCCAATAAAGCGTTACATGATTTCGAATTAAATGAAATTTGTCATTGGATGATTGTCAACATCAATTGTATCTAAGACGAAAATTCTTTCAGTGTAGAATTAAACACAATATAAGTGACCCCTTATGAAAAATTCGACATTCTATAGATCTGACATGAAAAATTTTAAATTGAATCAATGTTGGCATAATTATTAGTTTTTAAAATTGACCAAATTGGTATATATTTAATATTTCACCAGGCCCATAAATTTTGCAAAGAAAATACGGGTACATATTTATTTTTAAAACATAAAATCTTTGGATATTATACGATTTTCGTAAATGAACCAGTGTTCCCACCAGCAAAATTTAAAATTACACTTGAGATGAAACAAAATTACCCAATTTCAATGAAATTACACCTGATACAAAATTTCAAAGAAGCAAAAACACAACAAACTCATTGAAAGAATATCAATATAAGTCAAACTGTTAAGATTCTTATTGTAATTTAAAAAAACTTAAAATTAATTAAAAGAACTTAAGATACTCCTGAAATAATGAGTTTAACTTCTACATTCGGTTGCGTATATCTAGGGAATGTTCAAAATGCTCATAGCCATTCCTTTACAATGGGTGTTTTTTAATCTCGATAGAGCATACGAAAGGTTAGCTGTGAAACGAACTGTCATACTGCTTTCTCTTCTGGCTCAGGCACATCATAATGAATAGATTCATGCTTGAACAACGCCACCAAATTATCGAAATTTACTTTGAAAATCAGCCATCGATTTTCGCAACTTTTAGGCGACTTCATTATAAAGCTGACGCGAACTATTTTTCACAAATGAAGGCGATGTGTTGATTTAGAAAAAACGAACTGTCAATTAGATTTCATGGCCGTGCACTGTGACACCTCTTGATTGTTTTCCGTAGGCCTGTGAAGTCACTGGTTTATGCTGATAAACCAGCAGCAATTGACGTCATGTTAATTTTATTCGTGACATGCAGCCAGCTATGCTCGAAAAAGAGGAACAAATTTGGACGTCTGCAATGCGTTTTATCAAGAACAGGCGCACGGGGCCTGTCATTTGTTTGAAATTGAATGGTAAAGCCGTATGTCAATCTGCGATTAAAATAAATTTTTTTTGTTGTCTACCATTTTATGTTTCATGGTCTTAAAAAATACCCTTTATACCTTATTTAGTAAACTAAATGACTGCAGAGTTAAGTACAACTGACCCTTTCGTAATTTAGTTTTGCAACTGTAAAGGGGGTTAAATATTCTTCAAAATAAACATATAAAACTTGCAAAATAAAGTAAACATTAATTATATGTTGGAATATTGGAAACATAATTAGTTTGAATGACTTTTTTCAAAAACTTTCAGGTTCTAAATCACTATGATTCATCAAAATCTAATAGTTCATCTTGCGACAATCATTACCGAACTTCTAAATATATATATATTTAATGATTGAAGTATTTTCTTGAAAATAAACCGAGACTTTCGCATTAGAAAACTGTGCGTTTTTTTTGGCAACAATATTGAAAAATAAATAAATGTCATCACTGAAATCGAATATGGATATTTTAGGTATCTGAAGAAGGAATTTCAAATAACACCTGAATTACACCTACGAGAAATTACCCACGCTCTACCCAGGACAGTAAAAATTATACCAAATTCGGGTAATTACCCACAAAGTGGCAACACTGAAATGAACAGTTAAAGTTTTAAAATGTTTTTTGTCTCAAAAAAGTTTAACTGAAACTTGCTGGTAGTGCAAATTCGTCAGAGAACTTGGCAGCACTTTTGCCATGCATGAAAATTTCTGTTGCATTTCAAAAAGCTTTAATTGTTACATTATTCCACTACTCCGCACCAGATGGCGCAATTGTGTGATATTTCAAATTAAATTTAAATAGGCAAATTGTAACTGAAACATATGAAGTTGGGTTTTTTTAATGTTTAGTGGAATTCGTTTTTCAAATAAAATTATTATTTAAGCACTTAAAGCCCTAAGACCATCTTCAGAAAAAAGATTATTTACTTACGATCAGCGTTGCCATAATTTTTTTTAAAATAACTGCATGTTAAGAAAAATAAAACTGATTTAAACTTGAAAAAAACTGCACATAAAAATAGCCAAAAAATATATATTTTACTTGATTTATTTTAACATACAAGTTATACAGAAAGAAGTACAATATTATATTATTAACGAATATCATTGCTTTCTAGACTAGATGAAAGAGAGTGGAATTAAAAGGGGTTCACAAGTACATGTAGTCTTGCGATTTGTTTTGTTTTCTCATTTAACACCAATAAAAATTTTACTATGTAAACTCAAATGTAACTTTAAAAAAGAAAAAAACAAAAATCACAAAATGCAAACAGGGACAAAATTAAATTTTAAAGTAAAGGCCAAATAAACTACTCAAACGGCTTGGCAAACGTGTCAAAATTGTTCGTTTGTACAACCGTTAGGCGTTGTTAATTGGGATATTTGACAAGCGATTAAAACATGTTTTTAGAAAAATCTAAATGTTGAACATTTTCCAAACTGTTTAATCATTTTGCAGAGTCAAGAAAGAGAAACATAAAAAACTAAGAGGATAAGAGTTTTTTATGGAAATTTATTGAAAACGATCGTTAATTTGTAAACGGAAAGTGCGTGTTCCCAAGCCATTTGAGCTTGCCACAGTTAAACGAGTATGTGTAACGCAAATAAGGTAAGAGTATGGTTAAGAAATAAAAAAAATATAATTAAATTGAAAGTAAAGTAATTTTAATTGGAAAACTGCAAAACCTGTACAATTTACAAAAAAATTTATTTGTTAAATAAAAAACTTTATAACTGCTCAATGCTTAGAAAAACTGCAAAATGCAGATAAATCTGCACATTTGGCAACGCTGCTTACGATGCAAATATTTTAAATGAGTATAAAATTCTCGGTATAACGGTACCAATTTAATTGAGTTGATTTAAATAGTGTGAAAGAAAAAATCAATCGGGTCAGAACTTTAGTGCGAAAAGACAAATAAATTGCTTGTGAATTTAGTGGAAGTTAAAAATAAAACCTTTTGGTTATTGAACTGAGGCTGGATTTGTTTTTGGTAAGTAGTTGAAATGTTTTCTTTCATATTACGTAGATGTTATTTTAAAACAAATAGGAATATTATTTGAATGTTGAGTTTTGTGAACACCGTCTGTAGACGGTCTTAGCCATGGTCATAAATACTTGTTAAATATTTGCCCAAATAAGCGTAACCACTACTTTTATAAATAGTTGATGTGATTTAACATAGTCTTAATATCGCAAAACTAAATTAATTTTACTGCTAGACATAGCAAAAAACTACTTGAATATTTTTTTTGTAGGATTTGGTTTCATAATGAAAATAAATATTACACTCACAATATTATTGCAGTAATGGACTGTAGTTTTATTAAATAAACATTTAAAATTCCAAGAAACTTAGTTTTTTAACTGATTCTAAGATTTATTCAAAAAACTAAGTGCACATTAATACGGATTTTCAGTTGCAGTTAATATTGTGCGTTGATTAAGTGAAAGTCATCTGTACAGTGCTGCCACCACAAAATTTTAAATTACACTTGGGATAAAGCAAAATTACCCGATTTAAATGAAATTACACCTGATATAAAATTGATGTTTTATTAAAAAAAAGACATTTACAAAGAAGCAAAAAATGTACAAACTCATTTAAAGAAGATCAATATTAGTCGAACTGTTAACATTCTTATTGTAATTTAAAATAAATTAACATTAAAATAAATAACTTAAAGACTTAAAAACAAATAATGAATTAAGCACGACTAACAAAATCTTAAAAAAAACAATTAATAAAACATAAAATAAAACTTCTAAAATAATGAGTTCAACTTCCACAGTTGGTTACATATATCTAAGGAAGGTTCAAAAGGCTCATTGTTATTCCTTTATAATGGGTGCCTTTAAGCCCGAAAGAGCTCAAGAAAGGTTAGCTGTAAAACGAACTGTCATACTGCTCTCACTGTCAATTAGACTTCAAGGCCGTGCGATGTGACACCTCTTGATTGTTTTCCTTAGGCATTTGAAGTCACTGGTTTTTGCTGATAAACCAGCAACAATGACGTCTTGGAGGTCAACATTGTTCATTTCATTTGTGACATGCAGCCTGCAATGCTCGAAAAAGGGTTTTATACAACTGTCCCTTTCGTTATTTAAAAGTTTTGCAACTGTTAAGCACATTTGAAAGTTTCCAGACACAAATCAAATTAATTATAAGTTGGAATATTGGAAAAATGTTTACCTCCCGGCTAGTTTGTAGTTTGAATAACTTTTTTCATTAAACGTCAGGTTCTAAATCACTATGATAGTCGTCTTTATCCAAATCTAATGGCCAATTTTCAAGATTGATATTAAAACACATTTATGTTTAAAATCGTTTTAAATACGAAATTCTCTTCTTCACTAAAACAGTTAAATCAAACTCAATTCACCGATGTGGTACATTTAAATTTAACTTAAGTTTCCATTGGAATAACTAAGCGAGGTGGCCTCAATATGACAACGATACAAAAACAGGCAAAGTAGTAGTGCTACCATACTTTTATCTTAAGTTAATAAAACTTTTCAAATAAAACTCAAAAAATCAATCTGTATTTAAATACGATTTAAGTTTATATATAATAAACTTAATGTAGATTTAAATACTATCCTGAAAATTGGGCAAAAAAGTCCATTTTGCAATATTTATTACCAAACTTTTGAAAATATTTAATTTAATGATTGAAGTCTTTTCCTAAAAAGAAGCCGAGACCTTTTGTTCAGAAGACTGGGCATTTTTTATCAACAATATTTAAAAAGAAATAAATGTCATGACTGAAATCGAATCTTGATTTTATTTGGGTATTTGAAGTAAGAATTACCCACAATGTGGCAACACTGCTTCTGTATGTAAAATAAAATTAAAATGTAATTTAAAATAACGAAAAGTTTATTTGATTTTTACTGTCAAAATAACCCCATATTCCGTGAAAATAAAGGAATATGCAAGTTTTTTATGTAATTTTATATGAAAACGGAATATGGTGTTGGATTTTTGACTGTAAAAATATAATTACAGTAGTTTTGACTTAACTGCCTTTGCTTAAGTGCACTTATGAGTTAAAATTATTATTAATTTTTGACTTTATTGTTTAAAAGTCTATACAAATTCCTTTTTTAAGTGCACATTTAAAAGTATTTCCATACAAAAAGTTCAAGTTTGCTGCTCTTTGAATTAACTGCCCAAAATAGATATTTTCTGTAATTATTCTTCAAAATTCGTGCTTACGTGCATTTTATTTATCTTCATACTTATCATATTTTTGGGCAGTTTTAAAATATTTTCGTATAAAATATCAAACAAAATAACAAATAGGCGGCCACTTTTTCACTTAAATATTCTATTTAAAAGGCTTTTTACACTTGCTCACATTTTACAGCTTTCATCTTATCGCAAAGATGATAACATCTTCCCATAAGAATTGAACAGGGCTAAATATCAACATCTTTCTTCATCTTTAAAAGATGTTCCTATCTCATGTTGTTTCATTCAACATCTTTCTAATATTTTAGTGTCATCACTAGAAGAAACAAATAATTTGTTAAAAAGTATATACCATCACTAGAAAAAAATACAAAAGAGCAGGACAGCAATATCAATTATTTCATTTTTATTCGCTCTTACACGTAATAATAAATATTTTTATGATGAAAGATTTTACAAATGTAAACAAGTTTTTTTTAATTTTCAACATCCATCTTCAACGCATTCCTCTAAGATTTGCTCAAGTCTAAATAGGCTATAAGCTGCTTATAAAAACAAAATCGCAAGCAGGTCAAGTTGGCATCATTATAATTCATTTATTTTGTTTGGATGTAGCTACATTCATGCATATGGTATGTGGTTACAGCAACTTTACCACGATTATATGAAAGGATTAGCAAATCTTAGGCCTGAAATAGAATAAAGTTGTTGTAGATGTTTGTGAAGCTGACGAATGCTCTGTAGCGCAACAAAGTTCAAAATTTCGAATTTTGCGCTTCAACTGCAACGACTACTACAACTACACTCACAATATTATTACAGTAACGGACTGTAGTTTATTTAAGAAATATTCCGTTCAGTCATTTTTAAATAAAAAAACATTTAAAATTCCAAGCAAATTTATTTTTAACTGATTCTAACAGTTATTCAAAAAACTAAGTGCATATTAATACAGATTTTCAGTTGCAGTTAATATTGTCCGTTGATTGAGTTAAATTCTTCTTTATGCAAAATTAAATGAAAATGTAATTTAAAGCATTTAATTTTTACTGTCAAAAATTCAACCGCGAATTCCGTAAAAACAAATAAATATGCAGTTATTTTATAAAATTTTACTACCAAAAATTAATTTTTACTTATCTATAAAAAATGAATTGCTTGTTTTCTGTAAGCAATTCCCATTTTCTATTTGTTAAAATAATTTAGTTAAATACATAAAATTTTAAAAGTAAAATAATTGCGAAGCCATATCGGTCATGCTGCTGGTGTCTTATAATTGAGAGTTCTTCTGTAAACAACGTGGTCAGTACAACAAAAGAAAAACAAACGTGTGTAACTCACTGATGGGATTTATGGCCCAATTGGGCCATTTTAGGCCCTATTGAATGTTGCTTGCCCTAAGGCCCTTTCGCTCTTTTTTTGGCCCTTTTTAGACTTAGATATATTTTAGTCGATTAGTTTCTGCCCAAAAAAATTCTTTAAAAAAATCGCCCCTTTAACACTACTTCTTGTTAAAATACAACACTGTGAAATACTACTACTTTAAAAAACAACAATGTTTTATTTTGTTTTTTAAATGAACGTTAATTTGTTTTTGCCGACTTATAAGTTTTTTATTTTCATTTTTATACATATGTACATATGTATGTATATGTACATGTGTATATGAAATATAACGTTACACTTTTGCAAAGAAAAAGGAATAAAAACGCTGAAATTTTCTTCGAAAAATAAAATATTCAAAGGTAATAAAGTTCCTTAAAAAGAAACACAATGGACAAATATGTAAAAAGGTGAGTAAATGTTTTATTTCAGAAACTTCTTATTGTAAAATAATTCTTAAAAATGATTCTTACAGAACAAACGAAGATGTTTTAGTGGATAGAACACCAAATTCCATTTCAGAAAACAAGGGGTAAGCAAGCTTTTAATTTTTTTTAATTTATTAAGTTTATTAACAAAAATCAATGTTGAACATTTTGTTTTTAGTACAAGTAGCTCAGTTCAACCAAAAATTGCAAAAAAAAATTAATGAAGATTGGCTGAAGGCATATCCCTGGTTGAAGAAGGTACAAAATGAAAAGGTATGTTTTATATGTAATGTAAAAGTGGCTGGAACCAAGTACCATATTCAACGACATGGGGCCACCGAAACCCACAAAAAATTGGAGCTTGAAGCTCGATCATACCCAAAAATAAATAACTTTTTGTCGCAAGTTAGAGTTACGGATTCTGTTAAAAACGATGCCCAAAACTTGGAGTTAATGTTAACAAATTTTGTGGCGGAACATAACTTACCATTTTCTGTTTTGGATCACCTCGGAAAATTATTAAAGAATGGAATCACCGACTCAAATATTGTAAAAAAATGCTTTATTCACCGGAAAAAAGCAACGAAAATAGTAGCAGACTGTACTGGGCCATCAAATTTTAAGCAAGTAGTGGAAATTTGCAAAAAACAATACTATTCAATTATAATTGATGAAAGTACAGATTGTACAACGACAAAAAATCTTGCAATATTAGTACGAATTTTTAACGAAAAATGTATTGATCGCTTTTTAACTCTAACGAAAATTCCTGACGGATCTTCAAATTCAATTTTTAATATAATTTCAAAAGTATTTCAAGATAACGACATCCCTTTTACAAATTTGGTTGGTTTTGGTGCTGACAATTGTTCGGTAATGATGGGTAGAAATAATGGTGTACAAGCTTTATTATCTGAAATTCAGCCGTCGTTATATGTTAGTGGTTGCATATGCCACAATTTAAATTTGGCTTCACAACATGCTTCTGAGTGTTTACCAAATGAAATCGATAAATTACTTAAAAGTATAAACAAATATTTTTGTAACAGTTCGTCTCGAAAGGAAGATTTTGCACAATTTCAAAAATATTTTAATTCCGAAACCCACACTATTCTCAAATATTCACCAACGCGGTGGTTATCTCGTCAAGTTGTTATTGATAGAATTATTGAGCAGTGGAACCCATTATTATATTATTTCACATTATCAGATTTCGAGTCGAAAGAAAATGAAAAAACTAATTTTATTTTGCGCAGTCTGAAAGATGACAATAAAAAAATGTACTTTTTGTTTTTATCGTATGTGCTGAAAATAATAAATGACATAAATATTGAAATGCAATCAGAAGATACAAGAATTCATATTATTATAGTAAGGCTTACTTTTTTGTTTCGGCAATTGTCACGTAATTTTTTAAACAAAAGATATGTATATTGATGATTTACACGTTGCTGATATAGATCTAAACTCTCACCAACTTTCAACCGAAGAAATTTATTGTGGTGCAGAAGTTGAACTGTTTATAACAAAAAAATGCATTTCTGTTCAAAGTATTCTAGAATTTAAACTTAATATAAAGACATTTTATATATCATTTTTGTCATATTTAAGAAAAAAATATAACTTTAAAGATTATTATTTAAACTGGTTTCCCAAGTTTTCACCACAACACGTTTTAAGCGGAGACACAAACAATATTGTACCATTTATTTTAAAACTTTTTCCAAGTGAAGAAACAAATATCGAAAAAATAAACTGTGAGTATAGATCTATATCGGAATTCGAAGAATTAAAAAGATTAGAAAATTATACTATGAGTAAGTTTTGGAAAGAGGTCGGAGATGTGAGAAATACTTTAAATGAACCACTGTTTTCAAACATTTTTCGCATAGCTCAAGGCATACTGTCTATTCCGCATTCTTCCGCAAGTGTGGAAAGAGTTTTTTCCGTGCAAAATTTAATAAAAACCAAAGTACGAAATAGATTACAATTGGAAAGTTTGTCTTCGTTAATACACACAAAAGATTTTTTAAAATCCAATAACTTATGTTGCTACGACAACCAAGTTTCCAAAATATTAAAACAAAAGAATGTTACAAACCTTGAAATACCAGATGAATATTTATTAGATTGAAATTTTAATATTACTGTGTTAATGAAGACTGATAATACTTATATTAGTTCCTTAAAAAATTTCACAACCAAAAAAAATAATTTATATATAAGTATATATGTATATATAAATGTAAGTATATATAAATTCATTTATATGTATGTATATACATATAAATACAGTTAGTCAATTAACTTTTTTCAAAATAGAACTTTTTCAAAACGTTAATATGAATTTTCTAATTTTCTTTTATATTATTTCGTTAAATTAAATAAAGAACTTAAATTAAAAAAAAATCGGCAATAATGAAAAAGTTGTTCCTTACATATGGCTGCTAATTATAATATTTTGAAATATTTTTATTTTGAAAATAATCGTTTACTTTTATTTGACTTTTATATATATATAAGTATATAATACTAATATTGTATATATCATAAATACTCCAAAATTTATCAAAAGTCAATTAATTTATATTTGATTTGATCAAATGAACATAATTTTTAATAAAATTTTAAAATAGAAAATAAATGCACAATCAAAACTTAAGCCTGATCTTTTTCTGATTTTTAGTATTAAACCCCAATATACCGAAAAAGCATCTATTTATTATAAAATTTAATACATATGGATTAAAAATTGAATTCAAAGCTTGATTTCTATAATAAATGGATTAGGCCCCTTTTAAGTAAATTTGGCCCTTTTTCGTTTAAACTTTGGCACAAATTGAAAATTTTCATATCCCATCACTGGTGTAACTGGGTAAGTAAATAAAAAAAATCTCCCTCTCTCGCTTATAAGAAAAACAAGCGGACAGGTGTCTGTCTGGTATTTTTTAGAAATTCGTCTCTTTTGTGGAGTAAACGAAAATTTAATAAAATAACTGAATATTTAATTGTTTTTACTGAATATGGGGTCAATTTGACAGTAAAAAATTGACAGTAAAATTTTAATAAATAACTGAATATTTAATCGTTTTTACTGAATATGGTGTTGAATTTTTGACAGTAAAATTTTACAAAATAACTGAATATTTATTTGATTTTACGGAATATGGTGTGGAATTTTTGACAGTAAAAATTAAATGAACTTTTTGTTAAAAATAAATGAGAAATAGGTAGACCGGTTTTTAATTGAACTTTCATTTATTTTATATTACAATTTCAGTTAATTTTACGTACAGAATATTGTGAGTGTACGTATGCTGCAGGCACTACTTTGAACCTGCCGTTTTTTAACTTTTGACAGCTTGCATCCATGGTAAAATAAGCAGGTGGCATCGGTATGGCACCAAATTAAAAATTAGGTCGCAGCTTAAGCCAAAAAATATTTTAAACAAAAATAAAAGCGTTCCGCAGAACGTGGTGAATTATGGTCAATATCTTTTTTATTGCAATTTAACATTATCCAAAACTTTATTAAAATACAATAATTATAGCAAAAAACTTGGACTTTTTGTAAACAATAACAAAACTTTGACATAAGATTAGACAAACAATGCAAGCGCAAAAAATCATCATCGGTCGTAGTGCTGCCACCTATATTATTTCACCATGCCTGCTGCGCTATTCTTAACGTTTTGCTACTGCGACTATTCTGTTCCCCACTTTATTGTTACCAATTTGGCTAACTCGTTCAATACAAAAATGTATAAAAAATTACTACTCTCGCAGCGAGAAACTTTTCGATTGAAATGTGTGAAATAAAACAAAAATGCCATATATTGAAGCAAACAGCTGTTTTTCTCACTTAACTGTGCCTGTAACTTTTTTTGGCGAGTACTAGCTTGGAAGTGCTTAACGAAGCAGTCTTGTCAACCAGCCATCTAAAATTTTACGCTACACCCGTAATGAAAGAATCAACGATGAATTGACTATTCACGGATCATCTATTAATATAATGCGCACATGGGAGGTGTATACTTAATGGCATGGACAGATTAATGGCAACCAGATTGTTTTCCCATTTCCTTGACATGACTATAGAAAATACTTTTGTGTGAAACATATGGCCTCAACATACAATTTAAGATATGGCTTATCGCGTTAAGATTGTTGAAGCCATTTTTTCGAAAATGGGAGTTCAAATGCATTTCGTGCACTTTGTGATTTTTCGGTCAGCCTAATCGACCAAATGTGTCCACAATCGGGAGAATTGTTCGCAGATTTCAGCAATCCGGATCTGATATATATTTTTTTGTGTTAACATTTTTTTGTCACACCGCTTTAATTCGTGAGTTTATTTGACAGTTGACTGCCACACTTTTTCTGAAAATTGGCGAGTAATTTCCTTACGTGACAGCTATTACTCGCCAGAAAAGTTACAGACGCCGTTAAGTGAGAAAAACAGTTGTTTGTTTAAATTTATCGCATTTTTGTCTCGTTTCTTACATTACAAACGAAAAATTTCTCACCGCGGGTAACCGAAGATGGGCACTTGAGTACATTCTTTTTTGCACAAGTGTGTGTATGTACATTTGAAAGGACGTTTTAAACCACAATTTTATGTTTTCCTATAAGTAGTATACGGCCATATTTTGACAATTTGAAATCGCAAAACGCCATATTTATTTTATGGTGTTCTGAGACTCGTGCGATTAGCTTGCAATCTGGCATAGTTTCTTACAAATATGCTACATTTTTCTTTTGCAATTTAAAGTCACCAAACTTCTTCCTATTGCAGTTTACAGAAGAACTTTTATGCGATTTGAGGTTAGAATCGCCAATGCTAAGCGTTCTGCGATTGTTAGAACATGCCCGATAGTTTAAACTTTTATAAGAAATACATTTCTGATAAGAAACAATTGCTTAAACGAAAAACACGCTTTAAAGAAACATTTTTTTTTTTTAATTGCTTATATCCGTTACCTACTGTATAACAGTTCTGCAGAATTACTTTTCTCCTTTTTGAAATAAAACTACTTTTTAAGAGAAAGTCATTTCTTTTTTTTTTTTTTTAATTTGAATCTTTAAATAAATTTAATATTTTTTATAAAAAAAAAGTTTTTTTTTATAATTTTTATTCTATACATAATTCATATAGAGTTCATAATTTCATCACACCCTAAAACTAAGAATAAGAATAAATGATAATAAATCATAAAAATAACAATAAAAAAAATTTATAAAATTTTACCAAAATCCTAAATAAAGAACTACAACAATTTACAAAAGTTAATAAATGTAAATTACGTCCGGCTTAAATTGTAAAAAATTAAGAAGCAACAAAAATCCAAAAATTAAAAACAAATAAAGTTAATTAAACAAACGAAACCTAACTACCAAACTACAGCCATGCAAAAAAAAATATTGTCTTTAGTTAAATAAAAAAAAATTAAAAAAAAACAAGAAAATTATTTTCTAATTTAACAAAAATTTCTAAAAACTAGAAAAGACTTTAGAGCCAAAAAGAAAACTTAAAGTAGCCAACAATTTTTTTTTTCCTAAAAATAAATTTAAAACTAGTAAAGACTTTTAGAAAATCTAACAAGGAAGATCAGAAAATATGTTATTTTACTGTTTATATGATTGTCTGTCTGTCTGTCTGTCTGTCTGCCTGTCTGTCTGTCTGTCAATGGCTCTAATAACCAGTTTCGGGTTCCTGTTTTAGAGCCATGCGATATGAGTCGCCATCATGCATCGAATTGAGCATGTAACTTGAAGAGGTGGGTGTGGCAGTTGTAGGCGGCATATTTGTTGTTATAGCCGTTAAAGCTTCAGACGATCGAATTTTTAATGGGGTTCTCCTAAGCATTTCGTCAGCCGAACCCTCTCCACTGCGATTGTACTCGTTTAAAGTCATTTCCACGGGATTACGCACAGTTATTGTATGATTGTTATTAGAAGAGTCTGATGGATTATCCGATCTTTGGTAGGGATGACTACGATTAGAATTATGTGATTGTGTTACCAGACCCTGATTAAGCGAAGAGTTTTGTGGATGCGGTGAGTGGGGAGACTGGTGAGGTGTCATGTTCGCTTGCTGTAAGTGGCCCAATAGAGAAGTATTACTTAAGGAATTTGCACTTGATCGTCCATTACTGTAGCTGTCCAGATAACTGACATGTCTACTCTGTTCTTCGCTGTCTAAACGTTCATTGTCATTAAGTAGAGGCGAGCCATTGTCACGACGCATTTGTTGATTGTGCTGCCCAGCAGCTGATGAAACATTGTGCGTACGATTGCCCAGGGGAGGAGCACACAAGCTAAAATGTCCATTAACCGATGAGCCATCCATTAATGGTGGAATCAAGTGAGCATCTAAACTACTGTCCATACAACTGGACATGGGATCGTGCGATAAATGATGGGTACTAGATGGTGATGATAGAACATCCAAAGAGGAAGTTACTTGACTAACATCGAGGCCATGAGAGCTGTAATTGTTAAGATTGGGGGGAGTTAAGGGAGCATTATTATCGGCAAGTTCACCTGTTAAAGAAAATTTTATTATATATTTTAGTTAAATTAGAAAATCAAGATTTAAATAAGCATTTAACTAAAACTGAACTAGAACTAGAACTAAACCAGATCTGAACTAAAACCGAACTAGAACTGATCTGGAACAAACATCTGGTACCTAACTTAAATTAAATTTTAGAAGTAACAGATCTGATACAAACTTACCTCCCAATAACATTTCTTGTAACAACGAATCTATATGGGCCACTCCGAAGATTTTGGCAAATTGTATTTGTTCGATCATTTGCATTGTTATAGACTGTAAAACTGGTAGTATAAGCAAAATTTCACCGAAACGTCCACGTGATTCATATTGGCGATCGGATACATAGTCTTCTAAATTATTAAGAATTTGATGACGTAAAGTCTTAATGCGCTGTGGTTCATTGAGGCCTCGGGCATCTAAAATGTTAAACAAAAAACTTAGTTAGACAAAAAAAATTTTGGAAAAAAGGGATGAAACTTACTGGGATCAAAGAACACCAAAGCCTTGATGCACGCCAATTCGGTATCATCTATATTAACGTCTTTCAGACCCATAACCAATTCATCTATAATGCGAGCTCCAATACGTGATATATCCAGATTTGGCGATACCCGCGGATCTACTTAACATTAAAGGCATAATTTTTTAGTATTTTTTAGATTTAGAAATTTAAGACGGAAAATCTTGACCTACCAGGACAATGTTTCGTTATAACACAATTATTGCTTAGCAATAAAACATCTTTTAAATGCATTGAACGTCTAGATAAACCCAAGAGTAAATGTTCTCCCGCATGGGCTCTTAGCAAAGCCACCTGGTCATCCAATTGCAGCTCATTAAAGGCTGGTATATGCTTGGCCCATTCTACCAGAGTAAGCAGTTGCTGTTTCATGGATTCACAAACATCATTGATACTGGCAAATTGTTTTGTAGAGAGATCTTCATTGGCATTAGTTTCCATAGCAGCACCGGCTTTCGATTGACGACTTTCTAATTCGGCTTTCACCAAGGCAATAACTGACAAGCCATTACCGGGATCGGGGTCATCGTTGGAAGTTCGTCGACAACTTATGCGATCTCTTTCATTTTGCACGGCCTCTTTCTTCATGCCGGCCTTAAAACATTTTCTTAAACGGCAATAACGGCACTGATTACGTTTGTCTTTGTCAACCACACAATTGCGGGAAAATCTTTAAGAAAACCAGAACAAGTTTTCAGAAAAGACAAACAAACATAAGCTTTGATATTAGAACTCACCTGCAGGTATATTGATGATTTTTTCTAACGCTGCGCCTAAAGAAACCCTTACAGCCGTCACAGCTGGAAGCACCATAATGTTTTCCGGTGGCCCGGTCGCCACATATTGCACATACTGTGGATGACTGTTGGCTATTGCTATTATTGTTGCCGTTGTTATTATTGCCGATATTTGCAAATGTTGCATTACCGCCCGAATTATTGTTGTTGCCAATGCTGCCAGTACTTAAAGGCGAATTCGCATTACTTTGATTACTATTGCTGTTATGGCCCAAGGCTGCCAAAGGACTCAGGGCTTGAGCCACTGGACTGTGTACGGTGGTATTTGTAGCCGAAGATAAAGCATCTGAATGAATCATGTGATTCTCTGCTTCTAAAAATAGCCAGAGAATAAATTGTTTTTTTAGTTAATTAAAGCAATTAAATTTATCAAACAACATATTTAATTATTGTGAATTAAGTTAGAGCTTTCTTGAAGTTTTTGTTTCTGTTTTAATTGTTAATGCTCCTTTAATTTCCCTTTGAGATGAAACATTCCCCCTCTTGTTATTTACCTTTAAGGTTGTAACTCGAGTAATATTTTTAATTGCTTTTTTTTTGTCGATATGTTAATATTTTTATTTTTTGTTGCATTTTTTTCTATTAGTCTTAAGTATTTAATTGTCTTAATTAAAAACAATTTATAGCATCATACACTAGTTTGCTTTATATTAAGTTAAAAATAAAAAATAAATTTTACATAAAAGTAAACAATTGAGTGCAAATTTTAAGGTTGATATTCAACGACTATACTCGAAGCTGTACACTAGTGTACGCTATAAGAAATACATAACCAAAACTAAAAAAAAAAAAAAATTTACTAATAATTTTTTCAATAAAAAATTTAATTAAAAATTAAAATAAAAAATTTATTGTGTATTTCATAAAGGTTAGTACTAACCAATTTTTACGTTATAAATAACTAGTTAGTACTAACCAATATTTACGTTATGACTAACTAGTTAGCATTAACCACTATTTTGGTTATCATTGACTAATAAAAAGCAGGAGAGTAAACAGTACAGATATATGTTCCGTAGTCGAGTGGATTTCATTAGTTAGAAAGAGAGGCAAAATCACATGTACACAAGAGTTTCGGTTAGTTTTTTCATTTTGCTCTTAATAAACTAATAGAAACTTTAAGCAATATATTGGTCAACACTACCGGTCATGTAACTAGTAAAATGACCGGTAGTCTTTTTGTAGGGTAGTCTTACTTATTACTACCAACAGAAATAAGATTTAAAGCTTTTTTCTTCTCTTAACCAGAACTGAACTAAACGAGAACTGTAAAATTTAAATAAAATTAAACTAGAACTGAACTGAAACTATAACAGAACTAAAACTTAATAAAAACTGAAGCAGAACTCATCTCTAATTTAACTTTAACTAAACTAGAACTGAACTAGAAATGAAGAATTAGCTAATTGTGAGCCAAACCTTAACGTCAAGTTTTTGCCCAACTTCATTTAACTTTTCTTTGTTTCAGTGTTCGAAAATTCAAACATGGAGAGGTATACAATTTTCGTACTTCGATACATTAACGACATTAAACCTCAATTATGTATAACAGCCATTGAAAAAATGGACTGTCGGATAGTGGTATCCCACCGAAGACCTGGCAAGCATTTGACTGATATTTTGTTTCACAGAAAATTGCCATCGATCCTTCCATCTTAATAAAGAGTATTAAGATAATTTTCTTTAAACTTTTTATTTTATTTACAATTAACATCGTGCGTTATGGTTGGACCATCCTTTAGAATTTTTTTTTTAATTTCCCAAGCTAATCCTGCGAAGCTCTTCGCTTGTCTACAGGAAAGAAACTAGAGTCTCTGGTGGGAATCGAACCCGCAACCCCGGCGCGGATAGGCTTACTCGAACTGAATTATAACCGAACTAGAACCTTAACTGTATTAGAATGGAAGTAAAACAGAACGATAACTTAAGTAGGCTTTAGTTTAAGTTTAATTCTAATAAAGTTTAAGTTCGAGTTGTAAATGAACTAGAACTGAACCAGAACTTAGCCAGATCTGAACCAAATCTGAACCAGAACTGAACCCGA
Organism: Pollenia labialis; assembly: GCA_949318255.1. Classification (NCBI taxonomy): domain Eukaryota; kingdom Metazoa; phylum Arthropoda; class Insecta; order Diptera; family Polleniidae; genus Pollenia; species Pollenia labialis. The sequence continues at coordinate 39,589,656 of OX439141.1, read as the reverse complement.
TTAGAACTTGAATGTAACTACAATTAAATTAGAACTGTACCAAAACTAAAATGGAACAGAACCAGAATTAAACTAAAACTGAGGCAGAAATTGAATACTTTTTTTTTAAACAAATTAAAACAAAAAACTAACAAATGTTTTTTTTTATTATTTGCACTGTCGAAAAATGTTTTCGCAAAAAGTTTTTGCCATATTACTGGTAACTTAAAAGTACCTACAGTTCCTCCCACTATAAATGGGGCACCTCATAAAAATACTATTAGTTTACTTCTTTATGTTAATAGTTTTGTGTAGGAATAAATTAAATTGGGATCATTTAAATAATTTTATTCACATTAAATGAAGTATATTAAATCAAAATTCATAAATAAAAAAATAAGACTCTTTCTATGAGTATCACTTCAAGTGTGAGTAGCCGTAAGTACTGAAAAAAAAGTATGTACCTTTAATTATAATAAAGAATAAAAAAAATAAAAGTTTTTTTATAATAATACATATTTATTTTTAAAATGTAAATTTGTTTTTAAAAAAAATATATTTTATTATATTTTGCAACCACTTTACCACAAATTTTTAAATTTTTTTAAAAACAATTAAAAAAAAAATTGTGTCAACTTTAAATAATTTATTATTGGAAAATAAATAAAAAAATCTCAAAAATTCCATTCAAATAGGGTGCCAAGAAAATTCTAAAAATTCCATGTTATTGATGAAAAAAACATTTTGATAAAAATACATATCTGAAGACAATAAAAAAAAATACAACAACAGAATTTTGTTTTCAAATAAATTGTTTCTTATGATTAAAAATTTCCCATTTGGCCCCCTTAAACCAATAGATTCTGTCTTATCTCCTGAAAGTGTTTGTTTTAGTTACACTGTATATCGTAGGTTCATATGTATATTTTTTTAAGATAATAAATTTAAAAAAATCATGTTTTGGTTTAATTATATCTGTCTTTTTATTGCATGAAAAGATTTGAAAATCATCACAACTATCGGATTTAGAAAAAAAAAAATTATTTTAAAATTCTCTTTCTTGTTGATAAAATCTTTTTATTTTCTGTTGATCGTCAACCTACCCCTCACACACATGCGCTATTAGTAAATAAAAAATACTGTTGTAAATTAAAAATGTTTACAACTGTTATTAATATTTTAAACGTTTATTTGTGTGTGTTTTTATTTTACTTTTTAAACAAACATCATCATATCGGGTTATTGTAGAAAGAATTGTTATCTTTATGTCTAAACGCCGGTGCACATGAGATTGTATTTGCAAGAAAAGAAATGAAAAAAATAGATACAAACTGCTTAATCATGATGATAAAATTTTACAATTGATAAAAAAAAATAATAATTTCACTGTTAAACGTTTGCCAGTATTAAAAACTAAATATAGTTTTTCTGAGGGAAATTAAAAGTATTTTAAGTTAATGCTGAATTTGTTTACGAAAACAATTTACGACAAGAATTTTCCTATTTAATAATAAAATAAAACAATTTCAAGAGATTGTTACACAGGGCTCGCACATATAAAAGTGGACAAATTAAATAAAAAAAACCTAAATATTCCCTTAAATGTTTAAGCATAAAAGAATTTCTAAAGTTTTAAAAATTAAAAAAAAAATTTAAGATTTTTCTGTTTCAAATAAGAAAAAATATTGTTTTTTTTTATTTTCTTGTAAAACAAAAAGTTTTTACAAAGTTTTAAGAACTTCTCCCTTATAAAAAATGTCCCTTAAAGTGAAATTTAAAATTGAAAAAGTATTTGGTAGACTTCGAATTGTAAGAATTTTTTTATTTTTTTAATGCTGAAACATTACATAACATTAGGGCGGCTCTTCGTCGAATCGACGAACTTTAAAAAAATAATTCTAGCGGAACGATTTAATAAGTAAAAAATTTTCAAAAACTACTTTAGTTAAGCATTTTATTAATAAATAAACTAAAATAAAACATAAAAAATAAAAGTTTTTCATCTTTCTCAAATAGCACCTTTTTGTGTTTTCAAAACAAAAATTTTCGTCATAAGTTAACGTTGTTGAAAAAATAGAGCGTAATTTGAATGCACATAAAAAAGTTACATGATAAAATGTAAATGAGTTTCGTCGATTCGACGAAGAGTAACCGTGCAGGGTTAAGAGGGGTTTTAACAAAAAATTTAACAAATTTTAAAAAATTTCCTGAATGTTAAAAATTTAGAATTGAAGGTGTATTTGTGTAGACTTTGAATTTAAGGAATTTTTAATTTTAAAGAGAGTTTTAAGCAAAAATTTAAAGTTCTTTAAGGGCAATTTAGAATTAAAGACGTTTATATTTCGAAAATTTTATAGTATTTTCGATTAGATAAGAATTTGAAAAAAATAATTTATAAGAAAAATATTTTTTTCAAATATCCCTCTTAAACCAAAATTTCTTTTTATTGAAATTTACACAGAAAAAATTAAAAATTGTCTCTAATCACCAAATTCATAGAATCAAGCAACGCCTATTGCCAAAATGAATATATCGATTACTAAAAATGGTAAAAATTAAATACTTTGAATATTTTTTTTTTTTGAATAAATGATATTTTTAATTTTATTTAACAAAAAATTATCAAAAAACTTTACCGTTTCAAACAATGTGTTGACTGATTTAATTAAAGGTTTTGACAATTTCCAAAAACAATTCCACCACTTTAAATAATCTATTTTACACGAAAAATTCAATTAAGACGAACAGCATAAATGCAAGTTATATTGTAGCCATTACTTAAGCTGTGATAAACTAAAAAATTAAAATGTGTTTAAATATTAAAATTATGTTTTATTTTTGTATTCTGAAAAATGTAGGCCTATTAGCTTGACAAAAATAATAGGGATTGCTGTTCGACAAAACACCCCGGTTTTATCTTTTTCTTTAACAATATATTTATGCTTAAAGAAATTGCAAATTATACATAATACTCGAACTTAATATACAAAAACTATACATAACAGCCTGCAACGATGGCAAGGTATCTCAAAGTTCCTCAAATTTAAAATAAGTACTAAGAAGAACAAATGTTACCTTTTCAACTCTTAAGTAGACACCTAATTTGTGTAGCACAAACTACCACCTGGGCCTGGCTGGGGCCACTAGTATTGTGTATGGAGTATTTGTGGCTATAGAAAAAAACTCACACTTACGAACCCCTGGGCAAGGCTGGGACTACTTTTATATGTATGGAGTTTTATGGCTTTAGCAGGAACATTTTGCCGGGAAATAGAATAATTCTTTGAAAAAACAGTAAAGAAAGAATTCTTATGTGTTGCGTATGCTTTTTGATATGTTTCATTTTGATTTTATAAACTGCAATATATATAATAGGGCAGGGACTGGCCAGGCCCAAGTGGATACAATATGCACAAAATTTTAATTTGGCCAATTGCGACGCCCACGCTGTTTACATTTTTTCTTATTTTCTTATAAAAACACTTTGATTGATGAATACATAAAGTTTCATCCTTATATACTTATTATCAAATAAAAAGTCAAAAAATGCCTGGCCAGGCCTAGGTATACACTTACGGGCGAATAAAAGTACCTGAATTTAACCAAATAAAAAAATTGTATTTACATACAACAAAATATTTATGTTTATCTATGAAGCTTAACTTCGATATTTTCAAAACCGAAAACCGTACCGAAACCGACCGGTTTTAATAATTTTTAAACCAAAACCGCGGTTTCACATTTTTACGGTTTTTGCAAACTCTAAAAAATAACATTCATAAATTCATTACTCTGGCAAAAGAAACAACTACAACACGAGCTTTTGTTATTTAATTAATATTTTTTTTTTGAAAAGTTATTTCAAAACATATAAAATGTTATTTAAACCAAAATTATATTTTTAATTTTCTTTCAACAAAAAAATAATTGATTAAATTTTTTTAAATTGATAAAAAAAAACTACTTATAATTTTTTCTGTGTATTAAAATATAATTAAGAAATTTTCAAAAATATGTATATTTATTAAAGGAGGGTGAGTTAAAAGGAAAACAATTTTTTTAATTTCCCTTCAATGCAAATTGTATTTCCCTTTTAAGAGAAATATAATTGTTCAGGAACTTTTTAAGCTTCTATAATTTTCTTGAAGATTGCATTTAAAACCAAATTTTCTTTTCGTACCAGAATTTCCCATAAAGGGAAAATTGTTTTTTTTTAAAGAAAAATTTCCGAAATATCTTCTTATACAAAAATTTCCCTTTTTGGGAAATTTAGCTTTTAGGAAATTTTTTAATTTCTATTTTATTATATATTAAAGTAAAATAATAACAACAATTTGGAAAAGTTTTGTGAATTTTCCTTGCATTTTTAAAATTTCCTATATTGGGAAATTTTAGTTTAGAGAAAATTTTTAATTTGTTTTAATTAAAAAAGAACTTTTAAAAGAAAATTGTTCAATATTTCCTTTGCTAGCAAGAATTTCCTCTATAGAAAAATTCAAGGAAATTTTGTAACACCAATACAATTTTCTATCATTTTAATTAAACTGACCCAACCCTGTTGCGTACCAGTAGATTCCGCTTCTTAAATTAAAAAAAAAACGATTTCATTAAAAATGTAGTTGATTGATTAAATTTTTATGTTGACAATGATGAGAGCTCCCTGTGGTGGTTTTATTGTTATTGTAGCCGCTATAACCCAAGACAAAAAAAATAAAATGGTTATGATGACCAACATCATCATCGTTATGTGGTGATTAACTATCATTATTAAAATGTATTATGAAAATCAAAACTTTAAAAAACTGCTTAACTTGCCGCTGCGTCACATTCCAAAGTTCAACACTTTACAGTGTCTGGCACAAGCGATAGTGTGACTGAATGACTGACTGCTCGGTGTTATAATTTATTCAATGATACGAGTGCAACGCTACTTTTTTTTCTAGAAAAACTTTTTTTATTAGTTGCATTTATTTCTTTTTTTCTGTGTATATTATTGGTCATTTCATATAATTTTCGTTTTGTTGTTGTTGTCGTTGTTGTTGTCGTTTTATTATTTTAAATTCATTTTAATTTAATCAATCACATAAATTTCCATACAATTTTATTTTCAGAATGAGTATGCAGTTTTCTTCCATTTTTTTCCTTTACTTGTTTTTCTTTTAGTTTAACAGTTTAACTAAGTTAACATTTTTATTGCAAAACAGTTTTTTGTTTAATTAAAAAAAAAAAATATTTGTGAAATCGCGTGAAGCTCCCGCCTTAATATTTGATAAATTTGTAATAATATACATATTTATAAGGTTTTTTCGTTAAAAATAACACACATCAACACAAAATGTTTCCATTAATTGTTAGAGCTCCTTATCATTGCCATACGAAAATTAAATGGAATAGAGCTATTTTTAGTTTTATTAATTTTGTGATTTGTTTTTTTTTGTTTGTTCCATTTTATAGGTCTATTTTTGGTATTTTGCACCCTACATTTGGCTTGAAAAAATTACTAGAGGTAAAGGTCTTAACCAAAGTCTTTACAATAATATAATTTTATTGTTCAGTAAATTATGTAAAACGCTAAGAACCGAGGGAGTAGTTTTTTAATATCTTCTAGGCTTTTGGAAAAATCCCAAAATTCCAACAAAAAAAAAAATTAAAAATTAAGAAAATATATTTTTAATATTGTTTTTTTGGATAGATAAATAATTCCAATAAAAAAACTTTTTAAAAATCCCAATCAACGTCGGCTGCATCTGTTGAATAGCAGCAGCAGCTTGGGAAATCTTCAGGCAGGCCTAACTTTCGCATAAATGGTGAAAAATCATTCATCAGGCAAGCTTGTTTAATATCTACCTATTCCCAATTTTAGGGCCAAACCACAACCACCACGCTATCCCCGAAGGCGTCTCAACCAACAGTCAGCTGGGACCGAAGTACCAGGGGTTATTGACTTACGTGGCACCTCGATACCTACAGGATCATATAATTCAACTAGAACTGTGGTTTAAACAATGTAGAATAAATGTCAATGAGTAAAAATGCGTTCATATAACATTCACCTTGCGTCGCGAAACATGCCCCCCGTATTAAAATCAATAATCAACTAGTGCCTCAACAATCGCATGTCAAATATCTCGGTATTAACGTGGAAATGCCATATAAAGGCAAAATTAACACAAATGAAACTAAAAGCCATTCAAATTCATTGGCTTATTTGAAGAAATTCTGTCCTTAGTCTCGATTGCAAGCTTCTACTTTACAACTGTATCTTAAAGCCATTCTGTTGCTACGGTATTCAACTATGGATCACTGCCTCGGCCTCAAATATAGAAAAAATTCAAAGGCGCCAAAATTAACTTCTTCGAATAATCACAGCTGCCCCTTGGTATGTTAAAAACTGAAATATTCACAAGGATCTCAATGTGCCATTAGTTAAAACTATGGCAAGACATAAATAAAGTATTATGATAAGTTTGATTAATTATTGTTAGTTCATATTTAATAGATGAAGATTCAATAAATAAATAATGAAAAAAAAAATATATTTCATATTTGCAGAGTGAGAGGAAAACAAAAAATATAGTTGGTTTAACACCAGTGTTAAAAAATTCAGTACATTTACATATTAAAAATACCGCAGTACCCCCGCGTTGTTTTCACTACTTTTTTTATCCTTTTAGCTTTTTATCTGTGATGTGATCATTTCGATAGCAGGCTTTGGTCATCATGTGTTTGATGCAAAATGTATGTTGTTGTATTTTTTTTTTTTTTTTGTAAAAAAACAATTAACGACGTGAATATTGAAATGCAAAGCGTGGACGCCAGGAGTCATATTTTGCTTTCCAGAATGGTATATTTGTTCTTACAAGTGGCAAGAAAATTTATAAAAAAGTAATACATTGGATAATATTTTAGTGGAAAATTTAAATTTAAATGAAAACCAATTTATAGAAACATGCAATGTTTAGGAAATGGTTTATAAAGTAAAAGAAACTGCGAAATCATTTACATAATTCAACAGTTTGCGAAACATTAAGAACTAAATTTTATTTTGAAAATAAAACCTGTAAAGTGATAATCAGCTTTATACATAAAATATTCTTTCCGAAAAAAACTAATGGAATAATACCGTTGTTATTACTGTTATTTGCAAACGATAAAGAACACTATACAAATATCAATTCTAGTTCTAGCGGATCTTTTAGAAATAAAGCATTTCAGAACTGAATATATTTAAATTCTCTTGGAAAAATAAAGCCAATATTAAGAACGAAACTAATGTTTGCTGACATTTCACATATTGCTTTTGGTATTTTATCGATACCACATTTCTGAGCATCAATTTAACACACATTTTCAAATGAAAAATTATGTAAAGATGGGGTGCTTGACGCTTTGGTACAACAGGAATATTATTTACATGTGTACCCCAAATATAAATACTGTTTGCTTTTAAATACTTAAGGCATAGCCTTGCTTAACCTGCTGTCAGAAAGTAACAAAAAGTCTCTCAAATGTATTTAAAAAAAAAAACAAAAAAACATTTGATGCTGTACGGAATGTGCGATTAGATTCGCACCTTGCTTAATGACAGTTTCATTAAACTTAGCAAAAAGTTTTCTTAAGTTCAATATGGTTTGCCTCATATAATTTACATGTATTCGCACATTTGCTTAAGGCACATTATGAACGAATTCCAACAAAATATTTTTTGTTCCTTTTATTTACATAAATAATTGTTTTATTTTTTTTTAACAAAAAGTACCATTTGGTGGGAAAAATACTCTCAAATTAAAGAAAACCAATATGCTGGTCGACATGGCGTATCTTTCTCTACCGCACGGCATCAAAATCTTAATTTATTTAAAAAGTGAATTTAGCAGTTTGGCATATTAAGCCGACGATATGATGCTGTTAATTGTTGAATTCTCTTTAATGAGAAAAGAGAAACAAAAGGCATAAGAGAATATTTAAAGCTGGAGGTCCACACCACGCGTTGCACGCCTTTTCGCTGCCTACACAGCTGTGAAAAAAGTAGAATCTGTGTTGTCATATGTAACAAGTTACATGCATAAAAGCTTTAAGGCATTGATGCGTTAAAAGCGAAATGTAGGTTTACTTTCTACTTTCAAAAGCATCACAAGCAGCGTTCGAAAATATCAGCTGATTTTGACAAATTAAATTTTATTTTTACTAGTGGTATTGCCGCATAAAAAGCGGTGCATGTAACTTATAACTTAGAACGGAAGTACGGAATAAAAATCATGCAATGCGTGGAGGCGAAAACGCATGATTTGGACCTCCAGCTAAAGCGCCTATGGGCGGCATTTTGGCAATCTCTGGTGTCTTTAATCTCTCTCTCTTTTATTTTATTGTTTATTTTTTTTCATAATACACTTTTCTTTTATTTTTAAAAATAAAATAGAATATAAACGTTTTTATTTATGACAAATTTTGTCCTCAAAAGATTTCTTATTTTAATTTTTACAACATAAATTCTAAAGGTTTTGTGTTTCTATTTAAACTTAAAAATGTGCATATTTGTTTAAACAAGAATAGAATTAATAATATCAATTACATACATAGAATAACAGACGAACAAAACCTTAAATGAACAAGCAACTCACTCATCATGTCTTATCAGTAAATATTTGTTATCATTGGCAATTTAATCGACTTTTAATTTTAAAGCTTTATTGTTGTTTTTCTTTTTGAATAACAATAATTTTTTTAACACACATCAACACTTAAAAAAAACTACACATACCATTGCAATCATTAATACCCGGTAGTTTTCAAACTGCCAAGTCTGACATACCCTGCACCAATTCCGTGATACTATTTGTTGGGATTCTACCTGGGATTTGAGTTTTGCCAATATTTATTACCAGGAAATGATAAAAAAATAAATAAATATTATATAATAAAACAATTTAATGGGCCGAGCAGTACTTTTTCTTCCGAAATGCATTTCGGATAAAGCTTGCAATTATATTTACTTGCTCAGTGGTACAATGTTTTCATCGAAATCTTAATTGGTGCGCAGGGATTATATTTTTCTGATCTACAACTGTAGTTATCTTTTTGTCTAAGATTTTGTCAAACAATTTAAACTGATTCGACAATTAGCTTATTAATCTATAGGAGTCCAACTTCATGTGATCCTCTTCTGGCTTAGCTATCACAGTAACGAGTAAATCCTTTCATTCTGGGGAATAATATTGAAGGCGCATTAAAGCATTAAAAATAAAGATAATTATTCAATGAAATAAATAAATAAATAAAAATAATGGGCATTTTATTACTAATCCCCGATGCTTTCTTGGGACTTAAATCAACAAAAGCCTTTTCTATCTCTCGAATGTTAAAACGAAGGGATACTGATCTGTGTTTAAATACAACAGGTGGCAACTCAATTGTAGGAATTGTAGCTTCATAAGAAAACTTTTCTCAAATGTTCTTCAAAATATCTCTTTTTTTTCGTCATTTCAAGCCCAATCTCCATCGTCTTTTCTAAAGGGAGATTTGCGTACTATGGGTCTTTTTAGGTTTCTGTGATGGATCCAAATTTTTAGCAAAAAAAATTATATTTTACAAAGAAGTACCTTCTGACAAAAACGTACTTTTTACAACGAAGTGCCTTCTGACAAAAAAGTACTTTTTTGATAAAGAAGTACTTTCTGACAAAAAATTACTTTTTTGACAAAGAAGTACCTACCTTCTGACAAAAAAGTGCTTTATGACAAAGAAGTACCTTCTGACAAAAAAGTACTTTTTGACAAAAACTTTACAAAAAAAAGGTATTGTAACAAATTTATTTTTAACAGATAAGAAAATATGTATAATCGGCCCTTTGATACCCTACACCACAGTACATAAAGACTTATTTTCAAGATTGTACCACATTTGAGACCCATGGATTATCATGGAGTTATGTAAATGTTCATGGCAATTCTGGTTTCCCATAATACCAGAATCTCATAGACTCGAGGCCGGGGCATTGGCAGAGAGTGTGAAACAGCGTTTCCTCCTACTCACCATGACAACTTCTACAGTAGTCACTATAACTCACAGTCATCCTACCCCCATGGGTCCCTAACACCCAGTTCAACGTTATGACCGACGTCACTGTCCTTTCGGGTGCCTACCAAAGCCAATTAGTGCATTTTCTCGCATCATAGCTTGGCCATCAAGCAGGTTTTCTTACCCTGCCAACTCCCCTGAGCCTTTCTGTTCCACTCAAGTTTAATGGGAGTCCCTCAGAAAGCCATTGAAATATTGATCCGGTCGTTGACAAACATGTCGTCCAAAAGGCACCCACTGTGTCCTGGTATCCATGCCAGCGTAATCTTAGAATGGTGCGCATCTCATTAAGAAACATCCGGTTTTCCACAGTTAACCACAATGTCGCGAGGATAACAGCCAGAGCTGCAATAGCTCTTGTTTTCCGTGAATATATATATATTAACATTATATACAATAATTCCTCAGCCAGTTCGCCGCCCAATTTAAACTATCAGTGTAGACCCATATGGCCTTTTCCAGAGGTAGCGTATTATCGAACAGCCTAAAACCGTTGACAGGATAAACTGTGAATAAAGCACCAAAAAAAGATTCAGCAGTAAGATACTCCAGTCCCGCCAGGGCACAAAATGCCTACAGCCCCCGCTCCCAGCATAATCACCAACCGATAGCCAACTGTTCGGCCACGAGGACAACTGCCAACCAGTTAAACATAGTGAATTCCGCCATCGCCAGTGTTGACAAAAGTCATCCTGTGATCATCCACGCATCGAACTTATATTGTTTTTTAAGCAACCTACAGTACCGTCGCAGGCTACCACACTATGAGCCAATAGAAAAGAATCGGTTTTGCCATAGCCCCGAAGATACATTCAACGCCACTGGAGCCTAGAATCCCGTTCCTGCCCACAGACCTCTGGGTCGATTACGAGTGTTAGCACCACTGAACATGTGTTGCCAGTTGCCTAATTTATATTAACTATGGCAACAGTCAACAAACGGCTTTTTATTTCGGTTGCCATATTGTTAACATATTTCCATTTATAAGCTTGAAATTAATGCTAATAAAAAGGCGGTAAACTTTGAAGTATGTGAGTATATTTTTGTGTTTTCTAAATTTTGTATACATAACTCTTCAACTTTAGATTGAACTTTTAATTCATGAAAGGGAAAATAATTGTCAAATTACCCCTGGTATTCGACTATACATGGGATCGTTAAGTAGAAAAATTAAACAGATTAAAGGCAAAATTAGAGAAGAAAAAAGATGGTGTACGATAAAAAAAATGTTTAGAGTACCGGAAAAAGTCTGGCCCTGATTGAACAGGCTGCAGTTGAGCTTTAACAGATGAAGCTGGAAGTAAATCCTTAGGGACATGTCTCTGGGGCAGACTTAGCTAAAGTTTTTGAACATGAGCCTCAGCTCCAAAATACTATTGAGTGGCAACAACAAACGGTAGAGGCTTGGTTATACCTCTTAAATTGGTCTGCGAAAGACATGTCCACAGAATTTGTTACATTTATATTTAGTTGCCAAACTGTCCAAATAGCATTATCAATAACTTTTTAGCAATTAAGTTGTGTTGTCATCTGTAACCGACCAATTAGATTTGTAACAACATAAATGCCAACATATTAATATGTTTTATGTGCACAAAGACTCTATTCCGAAATGAAGCTTGTATTGGGGCTATTCAAATTATGGACCGATTCGCCCCATTTTCACCTTGCACCATATTATCTCTAAAATTGCGACCAGTTCTTTGAGCACAAGGTGAACATGAACAGCCAGCCATCCAGCCGGACGGAAGGAAACCGTTGATTGATTCGGAAACTAATTCTGTGTCGATCGCTATACTAAAAGGGGGGCAAAGACCAATATTTTAAGTAGTTGGAAACATTAGCAAAAACGCATTATCTTCTCTCCACTATTGTAGTGTTGGTATAAAAAAATTCGTTTTTACAGAAAAAGTGGATTTGTAATCTTCATTAAAGGACATATTTTTTTTACAGAAGAAGTCCCCCCAAAGTACTTATTTCGTAATTGTTTTCAAATTGTTTGCTTTTTTCTTAAAATTGAAATTTTCTGTTATAAAAAAGATTTTAACAAGAACTATTTAATCATAATTTCTCGATTATCTCATATTTGTATTCTAAATAATTTTGACCCCTCCTAAACTAAAAATAGTTGGTTTTAAGAAAAAAAATCACCAGAAAAGGTTAAAAAGATCTTCAACAATAAGATAACTCTTATAAGCCAGAAAAACTGATCCCATTAACTTGTTGCGTTTAATATTTTTGTCTTTTTAACAAATAAAACTTAATAGATCTAAGCAAACATGAGAAAAGCAAAAGTGTTCTAGCTGTCGTAATTATATTTTGTTTTTATTGCAAATTAGTATACATAATTATTTTATGAGCTTAAGAAATAAAATATGATCTTTAAATAACCCAGTAAGAGTTAGTGTTCTAAATAGGCATAAATGCTTTACCACACACACACACACAGAAATATACAGATAAACATCGTCAACGTTGCCGGTTGCAAAAATCTTATGAACAGGTTAATGGAAATACAATTTAAATACATTTGAAAACGAATACAATAACAAGAATATTTAAAAATACTTTTAATTAGCCCAGGTTAAATTAAAACAGAAATAAAACGTAGTTGATTATTTGCCACAGTGTAGTTCAAGGAAAATTCTTTAATTGCACACTATTTTGAGAACAACATCAAGACTAATAAACAAAATGATGAACGGACGGACGGACAGACGGACGGACATGACTGATTACTGATTTTTATTTTCAGACCAGCATTTATAAGACTAAAACAAACAAGTCTAGCACCTAAACATAGTTAATAATTGTTCAATTTAATTTGTTTTTTTTTTTTATAAATAGATAAACAAAAACAAAAAGATGTTTTAAAAAAAGTTAAAGTTTTAGAAAACTAAAAAGCTGAGCAGAAAAGTGGTCTACAATGACTTTAAGTTTTAAGTAATTGCTATTTAATTGAACTGGCGGTCAACTTGGATTTAACTATAAACAAATTACTTCATATTACATGCAAGCAATCTTATTGATATAAACAGCCTTGGCTAAGAAAATAGCACAAGAAATAAAGATAACCCTGCCGGAGATTGAACAAGTATGTAACTAGTGCCAAACTAGAACAAAAATTTCAAGTACTAGTTCTAAACTATAAACTTTTCTATGCCATCTTAATGATCAAATAAGTATTAAGTGTGCTTGGAAAATCACTGGTACTATTGGTTATAGACGTCTAATAGTACACTTGGACCACATTGGTTGCATAAGAAGCAGTCTGTAACTAGTTCTTATGTATAGAAAAAATGAGAATTTTCTTTAAATAAAATGGAATAAATATTTGATTTAAAATCAAATTTAAGATGGAGTATCAAAATACAAAAGTGCAGGGAAGTTTTAGTTTTGTTACGAAAAATTCTATCTGTCTTCAAGTGGTGTCCTAATACTACATCAAGTACTGGTACTCACAAGCACCAGTATTTTTATATAAAATCTCTAACTCCGTTAGCACTACATAGTACCTTTTGTTCTAGTAATTGTACTACTGGCATTTTGAGAATTATTGATTTAATAGATAATCCAATAGTTTCCTTTTGTTTACAAAAGACAGACGTGTTCTAGAAACCCTCCGAATATAGCAATTTTTTAACTCCTCACCTGCCGGACAGTCGGTAAAATCCTATAAATTTTGCATAACCGATTATATTTTTTACTCATTAAATATTTACAATATTATCGCTATTATAATTTTTTTTTTTTTTATTTAAAAGCAAATTAAGTCGTAACTTGTAACATATAAATACAAACATACATACATACGTACACACATGCATACTAAATAAATAGATATACCCAGCGGGAAAACTCAGAAGACCTTCTTACCTCAGGCCTTTTTAAAGGCCTGCTTTAACATTTTTTTGATTAAATTACTGTTCCTATCTAATTGCTAAAAAATGCCTCGTAGAAGGCCTCGGCTCTTTGGTATAAAAGATCTATGAGAAGGGAGTAGCGAAGGAGTAAAATTTGTTTTTTTTTGCACAAGTAAAAGCAAAATAATTATTTTTTGAACCCGTTACCACTCTTATGTACCTGCTTAATACTACATTTACATTAGGCCGAAATCTTGTAGATTTGATTTGAAATCTTCTTCGAAATCTAGTGCGTTTACATTATTCTTTTTGACATTAGCGAGATTTTGTTTTTATAACAAAATCACTGGCTAAAAGTTTTTTCGTTACACATACAAACACATAATGAAATAATCACTAACAAATTTGAATTACCTTTTATTAATTTTTTTTGTTTGTGCAGGGAAGTATTTTTTAGTGCTTTATTGAAAAAACCATAGTTGCATCATTCAATACTACTAGATTTTGAGTAGGTTTCGTCGAAATCTAGTCACGAAGTAGATTTTGTTTTGTATGGGAAATCTAGCCAAAAACAACAAGATTTGGATCGAAATCTCGTAAGTACCAGATTTTGCGTAGGTGTAAATGTAGTATAAAAAGCCAGAACGAAGAAGCCTACTTCGCAATGAAAACGTGTGTAAAAAAGATATGAGTATGTTATGGAGCGAACAGGCCTTGTACATCCAAAGAAAGGGGTATAGAGGCCTTCTAGAAGGCATCCGTACTCCTTCGTTTTCCCGCTTGGTAGTTAAACGACAGGCAGAACCTCAACAGTACCACTTTCGTATTAGTTTGCAAATATATTTAATTCTAGTGTTTTGTTTTATTTTATTTCTGATTTCAACAAAAATATAAAAAAAAATTTAACGATGAATTTGATCTTTGACACGCATATTTTAACGACGTGTTCGTATGCATATTACTTTCATGTTGTAAAATTAAATTTGAAATTTAAAACCAAAAGCAGGCAAATAACAAAAAAAAAAACAAATACATATTCATTTGAATAGTTGACTCATTTAACAGTGAAGAGCAAAACCAACAAGAAACAAGCGAGAGTGCTCTATTCAGCTATACGAATCTTAAATACCCTGCACCATGGTGCGTTAAGAACAGAAAGTTATCTAAATACCGTTCTTTAGATATACATTAAAATATAATTTTTGCCACGCCCACTTCTTCAAATCCGCACAGATTTTGTCGGATGTTGTGTATTGATAACCAAGATGCTTGCACCTAACTTGGAAACATTGTTTCTTGCCATCCTCCAGATTTACAAAAATGTGTAATGCTATTGTGCGAGAGGTTCTACGCCCACTTCTCACCTCTCGACCACAATTTGTCGGATGTTTTATAATAATAACTTGTACCTAATTTGGAAACTTTGGCTCTTTCCGTTATCCAGTTATGAATCAATTTATAATGTGTTTGTATGGGAAGTGCCACTCCCACCAGACGTCAGCATTGAAATTGGTTGCGGCTTAAACCTATATAAATTATTGACTGAAAATCAAAAAGTTTTATGCTATTTTTTAAGCCATTTTAACTAGCTTGAGTAAAATATCATGATTCGTAAGAGTTTAGTCGAACTTAAATGATTTTCAGGAGGATGATTTATATTGAAGCCATGGTGGTTAGTTATGAACCAATCAACCCAAAATTCGCAAAATTATTGCTTTTATTAAAAAGCATAAATTTCAATTAGTTTTAGCGTTTACAGTGAATTTAAGAAGGCTTCTAAATATGGGATCTAAAGAAAATTATGGACCGCATATCACACAATTGCATGACACATTTTCTGGCCATATGAAGCCAAGTTGGAAGAAATTTTACCGTAATATCTTATATCTGCTACGGTTTTAGGCGTATTTACCAGAGTATGCTTTATATAGGGCCCATAGTAAATTATGTACCGATCATCATGAAATTTATTAGTGTGATTTTTAGTCATATAAAACTGTGAAGTACTAAATTTCATTCTGATAGCATTATTTATTACGGTTTAAGGCATAATGAACTGTCTTCCGGGAGTAGGGTTTATATAGGGCGTATAGACAATTATGGACCGATCTTCATGAAATTTAACAGTGTGATTTCCAGTCAAAAAAAAACGAATTTGTGCAAAATCTTATAAAATCCATCATTTATGTTAGTTTTTGTAACAAAATTATCAATTTTTAAGTGGTGGCTCCACATTTTGATTGATAGCTCTGATCCTACAGAACCGGTTTCGCTGGATTTTAATCCCAAACTGCTTAGAATCATTTCTTTTGGGTTTTTCGAAACTGAGCGTGTTTTCAACACGCGAACAGACAGACGGACATGGCTTAATCGACTTAAAATTACTCAAGGAGCCAGAATATATATATATATACTTTATTGGGTCTTAGATGTACATATAACAAAAAAGTGTCACACGGCATGAAAAACTTACTTACCACCATTCACCACTAGTGGTGGTGGAGGGTATAAAAACCACAACATGGAATTTATTAGTAAAATAAGAGGCAGCCGTGGTTTTTGTCCTCATAACTCAGCAATTTGCGGATTTCAATAGCAAACAATTCCGAACTATATGTGACAAAAATATGTAACTACCAAGCCCCCATTATATCTGGGTTCTTCGTAAAATCCATTTTAACGGGCAGACGGACATCGTTAAATCAACATGGCTTCTGGTAAGGATCCAGAATATATATATATATATATATAAGGTCTAAGATTAATATTGAAAAAATTATAAATGGAATGATAATTTTTTGCATACCCTTTTCACCCATGGTGAAGAGTATAATAATAATAATAATTTCCGTTGTACAAAAAAAAATTCGTGCTGTTAAAGACAATTGCATTAACATGGCTGTCGCAATAAAGAAAAATTATGGAAATTCGACACACTTACAATATTTTGTTTACACCAATAATTTAATAATCGATTGCACAAATTGAACCCCCATATTCATAAAAAATATTTAGGGTTTATTAAAGGTTTATGAAACGAATTTTCTATTAAAATTTGTTCAATAAACCTTTTTTTATGAATTTGGGGGCAAGACTTTAAGGTATGTTCAGACCTAATAAATATTTAAGGAAAATATTCAAAAAAGCGTGACCTGTAGATTGATAAAACCTTAGCTTTATTTTTAACAATTTTTATTGATTTAAGAAGCTAATTGTGTAATTACGTTATAACTAAGTAAAAGATAGTAAATTAAAAAAACCAACACAATTGTTTGAAATTAAACGGCTGTTTTTTACAAGTTGTCAAACGTCTGGCAGCTCGTTAACAAGAGTTTGTCAAGTCGTTAGCCAGAGTTTGGTTTATGTATTATGAATAAGCTTTTTGCTAACTTCCTGCCAAATTTTCATTATGAATACGGTTTTTAGAGAATTAAAAAGGGCTGCGGAGTCCTCAAAAAATAGTTTAAAACCCGACTCCGACTTCAACCGCTGAATAATATGAAGTCCGATTCCGACTCCTACTCTAACCTTGATGGTAAATGCTGCTCTTTTTTGACTTTAAATTCTATTTTGTAAATGGTTAAATATAGCAAGAAAATGATTTTGTAAAAATTTCAAATCAATATTTTAATTCGAACACGTGCCGCATTAAGCTTAAATATAGTTATTTACATATCGCACACCCAGTTCAAAAGTGACACAACTCTAAATTTTCATTTTTCGGATTTACATATATGCTTAATTTATGCACAAATCATAAAAAAAATATCAGTGTATTTTGTTGTTAACTGTTGCTTGAAAACTATTTGGTCTTTCTTTATGTTTCATGGTATAAAGTTGCAATTCATAAGTGACTAATTTTTAGTTGTGCCAGAAAATAAAATCACTGTAGATCGCAACTGCTAAATGCTAAATGCTAAATGGTCTTAATTCGAATTGTGACACTTTTAATAAGATAAATCTTCGTTGGAGTTTATATTAGTAACACTTGTGCCAGTTTCGAATTTGGCCAACGTGTCAAAACTTGAAAAGAATTCAGAAAATAAAGTGACTAAAACAATTGTTCTGTAACTCTCGCATCGAGAAACTTTTCGATTGAAATGTTTGAAATTAAACAAAAATGCCCCTTACTTTTTTGGCGAGTACAAGCTGTCACGTAAGGAAATTACTGAAAAAGTGTGTCTGCAACATTTTTGTGAGAAAAGTTCCCGCTTTGAACTGTTAAATAAACTCACGAAAAAGAAATGGGGCGAGAAACAATTTTAACACTAAAAAACAATTAAAAATGCAAAATGCAAAGAATAATACTAATAATATTTTGTTCTTGGCACATTTTTTCATTGTTTAATTATTTTGCATTTCACATTTTTATAAAATATACGAATTTTTTTAAAGCTCGTTTGCAAATAACTAAAATAAAATATGCACTTTACATTATTTGGTTTAGCCGACGCGACGGTTGTATTTTCGCCGCTGTCGTTAAAAATTTTTAAATTTTGGTCACCGTCAACGACCTGTGTGACTGGCTTTCTCAACGCCTGCAATGTCACATCGGCTTCGAGTACAATGTTATGACAAGCATAACGTAACGACGTAATCTCTTTTAATAGTTTTCGACAGTTTTCTAAACGATGGAATATTTTGTTTCACATCTTTTCGATGCGAGAAGTTCTCACTAAAGTTACAGAACATGGGTACTGGTTTTTAACATACGTATAGATTAGTTGATACAAGAAATTATCAAAAAGATATTTTTTGTAAAGATGTATGGTCTAGTAAATGGCGTCTTGTAAAGCTTGTTTTCTATAAAAAACTAATTATTTCAAAAACGCATAATTTGTTTTAAGGTTTCTATTGTCAAAGGTACTTTGTTGTTAGAAAATCACTTTCTGCATGTTTGGAGGAGGTTATATTTTTAAAAAAGTTGCATTATAAATCATGTAATTGAAAAGTACGTTTGGTTGTCCTTTTTGTATAAAAAAATATTTTTTGCAAACGTACTTGATTAAGAAAAGACATTTTTCGCTAAACTAAAGATTTTAAGTTAAAGTACTTTCTTTTAAAAAAGGGTACTTCTTTTAGAATCTATTGTTTAATAATGTGTTTGTTTTAAAATTAAAAAAGGGTTTATAGACAAAAACTAAAAAAAAACCAACAACCACTTTTTGCTACAAAAAAAAACTTTTTTATTCCTTTTCGCAAAAAAATATCCTGAAATATGACCCTTTTTTGTTTAAAAAAAGGTACTTTGTATAAAACTCTAAATTTTTTTAAAAGAAATAAAGTTGTGGTTTTTTTGTTTAAACAATTTATTTTTTTGTTGTTTAATGAATGATTTCATCTGTAATTCATTTTAATTTTTAATTGTTTGAATTTATTGTATGCAAAAGGCAAAAGCAATTTTGTATTTGTTATAAACAAATTAAGATGTTTTTTATAATTATTTGCTCGACATGTTGTCAGGTCAGTTTTTGTTCTTTAGTTTTTAATGACTTGAAATAATATTCTTTAGTTTTTTTTTTGTTTTTACGATTAATTCTTAATTGCTTCTCAATTCATTTGCGCTTATTAAATGAAAATGAAAAAAAAAAATAAAAGATTTTATAAATAAAATCTACTAACGATATTTAAATACAATTAAAACGCATGCAATTAACAACATTTAATTGTTTTTATTAACAAAACGTTCTAGATTTCGTTGGGTTTATTAAAGGTAATTGAGTATTTTTTTTAATAGGTTTTATATTGAAAATGGTCAAGATTTTAATTTGTATTGTAATTTTTTATAGAAAAAAAAATAAATCTTGCCATTATTAACAGTATTTGCTGCAGAATTTTTGAGGTTATCGTTTGAAATTATTCTTCAAGATCTTCAAGAAAACGTGGGAATTGCAAAAAGTTTTCTAAAAAGTTAAAAATTATTATTATCTTATATCTTTATACCTTTGTATAGTTATCAAAAAACTTTTTTTTAAGTAGAACAAAACAAAAACAACTGTAAATTTCACGAGGTCGAATGAACGCTTTCTTTAGCACGAACACATTTGAAGCAAAAACCAAGCTTTGCGAGTTTGTAGGTGTGCGAAAGAGGGAGTTCCTTCGAATTTTATAAACTAGGCAGTTAGTAACAAGTATGATTTGATAAATTAATATTACCCTACGTTTCCACATGCATGTAATGACTCGCAAGTAGTGTATACGTATTATCAACGAACAATCGTGGAAAACAGCCGATTGGCTACAAAAATTGTGTGAATGTAATTGAAAAATTGTGAGTGTAATGAGAAATTGAAACGGGGGTTAAACTGAACTTCGTATTAAACTAAAACCTAAAAATAAATTTTTTTATATACGAAATAATGTACAGGGTCCGCCAAATAACTTTTTTTTTTGAAAATGCTATAAAAAAAAATACTGAATATTTTCTCATATTTCTTTTTTTATTTGAAAGTACAATCCTTCCGGAAAATAATGGATTGTGTCCAGCTGTATTTCACCAATGGCTTCACGAATATTGTCCTTTAAAGCGTCAAGTGTCTCTGGCTTGTCGGCGTAACACTTATCTTTGACGGCACCCCACAAATAATAGTCCAACGACGTCAAATCGCAGCTCCGAGGTGGCCAAACAGCATCAGCTCTGCGGCTGATAATGCGATCTTCAAAAACAGGGCGCAAAACATCGAGTGTAGCTTCGGCTTGGGGGCACGTAGCGCCGTCCTGTTGAAACCAAATGTTGCCAATATCCTCCTCTTCAATTTTTGTGAACAACAATTCGTTCAACATGGCCCGATAACGATCGCCATTGACTGTAACTACCACTCTTGTCCATTTTCGAAGAAAAATTTCCCAATTATGCCTCTAGACCAAAATCGGCACCAAACAGTGACTCGTTTTGGGCGCAACGGCTTTTCAATGTATGCGTGCGGGTTTTCTGTGCCCCAAATGCGACAATTTTGCTTGTTTACATATCCGCCAAGATCAAAATGAGCTTCATCTGAAAAGATGATATTTTTTGGCAAAATCGGCATCTTCTGTAAGTCGATCGTAGGCCCACTTAGCGAAGCGAAAACGCATTGGATGGTCAGTTGGCTTCAACCCTGAACCAATTGGATTTTGTATGGCGTCATACCAAGGTCCTTATGCAAAATTCGTCTCAATTATGTCTCTGAAATGTTCAATTGTTAAGAACGACGGCGAATTGATGTTGATGGCGCCCACTTTCGGCCACAACAGCAATATTTTCGGGTGTACGCACTGTTTTTGGATTTTTTCGATTTGGTTTATCGATGAGGATGCCAGTTTCTTTCACATTTTTCACAAGATAACGAACATACGGAGCTCACGGTGATTTTCTTCTTCCAAAATTCGTACCAAAAAAACGTTAGATGAAGGACCCGTTATAATAATTTTACCGCAAATTTCCTTGCAGCATACTTCAAAAACCAAAGCATATACTCAAGGGCGATTTAAATAAATTTAATTTTCAAATATGGCTTTGTTTTATTTAAAAAAAAAATTCGTTATATATAAAATTATCTGCAATGCAATTTGCAATAAAACAATTTTCATAAAAATATATATTTTTTATAAAAACTGTATATTGTTATAAAAAGTTGCACGATTTTTGGCTTTGAATCTGCTTTAAGAAAGTAATATGGGTTCGAGCCAATGTTCACACTTGGGTTTTTAAACGCGTTTAAGCATCTCAGAATCCACTGAACATACCACAAACTAAGTATGATGTAGCATCGTCCACAATAAACGTACCTCGCACGTGTTCAAGCGAACATGTTTTTATTTCGTTCCTAAATAATCCATCAATTTTCACAATTTCATCATTTATATGTTTAAAATAATCTGCTGATAACTTAATTAAGTATGTTTATCAATTTTTAATACTTTGAAGAAATATAAATTTGTGTGTTGTGTTTTGTAGTTTATTATTTTGTAAAAGGAAAATAATTATTATCAATAATCATAAATAAATACACTGATATTAATTAATTTTTACGAGCAAGGGATGAGGGTGCCTGCCTTGTATTAAGCAGTGCTACCAAAACAAGAGAGCATAACTGCTAATGAATAATTGCGTGTGCTAAAAGATTAAGATGTTGGTGCACACTTGGTTACTAATTATATACTGAGCTTTTTAGATAGTATCGGGTCTTGTTGTTTAACTTCGCCAGCCCCGTTAAAGGAATGGGAAAACCGCTCTAGAGCGGGTTGGTTATTAAAATAGTATGTACCTGCTAACGGGCTGCTTAACTTAACAGATTTATATGTTTGATTAAGTCATATCTTTTGTTTTTCATGCATTATATTCATGTTATCAAGTTGATAAGAAAAAATAAAAAAAACGCGCACAAAAGTGAAATTATTAATCCATTTCCCGCCAATGTTTTCAAAAACGTCTGTTTTAATATTTACACAAACAGTTTTTAAAACAGAAGTTTTTTTAATACGCTTAATAACGTACGGCGGGTAATGGGTTAAACAAAAGGAAATACTTCATATATTTTTCTATGCTTGGGCATTGAAGTTTTATTGGTTTATTACAACAAAAAATTAATTGTTTCCGGGGCTAAAAATGTAATTTGTAGCATTAAAATAAAAAAAAACTTACTGTATTAATAAAAATGACACGCCCACTTACAGTTCCAATTATCAGACAGAAAATATGAAATTTTTCAAGAGACTTTTCTCAACGCAGTTTATTAGCAAATATTTATAGAGAACAACAGCAAACCTTTAGGCAGGTATACTCTGTTCGTTATTCCATTTGATGTATACTAAATATAAGACCCCATTAAGTCTATAGTTATATTCTGGTTACTCGAGTAATTCTAACTCGATTTAACCATGTCCTCCTGTCTGACCGTCTGTGGAAAACACGCTCACTTTCGAAAAACTCAAAAGAATAGAACATTATTGATTTCAAATTGTTTCTGGTTATCGTAAACAGCTTGGGAATTAAATCCAGCAAAATCGGCTTAGCAGGGTAAGAGTTATGAATCCAAGTGTGGAACCACCGCTCTAAAAAAATTGATAATTGACATACAAATATAGTGGCTTAATACTCATATTGATATAAGATTGTGCACAAATTTATTCCATACGCCTAGAAACACAAATTTTTGTGAGGAGCGGTGCATAATTTACCATAGGCCTCATATAAAGCCCACTCTCGGAGAACACTTTAGTACATGTAAAACCGTAAGCAATAATGGTATTGTAATAAATTAGAGCCTTTCGAAGTTCTATTATATAAAAATGACACTTTTGTAAAGATCGGTTCATAATTTATTATAGGTCCCATATAAAGCCCAATCAAGAAATATTCTAATTGTCGGTGAAGGGTATTAAAGATGCGGCACAGCCGAATATAGCCCTCTAACTTGTTTTTATCATTTTAAAAATCTTAGCGATAATTTTAAACTTGACGACAAGTGTTTGTTTATTATAAAAAAATAACAATTTGACACACTTTCTCAATTACGAAAACTATAATTATGGTTAATATATACTACATTTATACGCACCGCTTATTAGCAAATAAAAATATTGCAAGTAAAGTAAATTGCCGCCTTAACAGTGAATTAAATTTTTATTTGCGAAAAGCTAACTCACGACAACAATTCCTGATCAACGACCCTATTTGCAAATAGGCTTGTGACCTATTTCTAATCAAAAAGCGCCGTACCTAGGGTGATCGATCGAATAGTATTCGACCGGTTTTAACCGGTTATTTTAGTTTTGCCCAAGTCGAATATTTTAAAATGTCCATTTTTCGAATATCGAATAAACCGGTTATTTTAGTAAAATTACCCGGTTATTTTAGTAATGTGTAATTTATATACTTATTCCTTACTTTTGTTTTAAATGCACCCGTAATTTAAGTATTTTTCTAATTGAATATTTGCAAACTTAAACTTTTTATAAAAAATGTCAAAACAAAATGAAACAAAACTCAAAAAAACATTATGAGCAATGTAAATACAAATCGCTTATATAAGCGTGTGTTTTTGTAACAAAAACCAAACACAATATAAAGTACTACAAAAAAAGTTCAGCATAAAAAGTAATAAGCAATTGGACAGTATTATAAATACTATATATAGCTTTACAAAGATGTCATCTCTGGTGATATTTCGAACTGACTTAAAAAAAATTGTGCTTAATAGGCCATAAAATGATAAGTGGCAAAAGTTCTTTACACCATGACTTATTAATCACTTTTAATTAGTCTACAAGCTTGACATAAATATACGCCAAGTAAAACTTAACAGGGTCAAGTAGTTTTTAAGAGACTGCAAATAATACTTTACAAAAATATGCTGCCAATAATGAATGAACTACTCTTAAGTAGTTCCAGCACATCTTCATGCTTAAAGCAAGAACATACCAGCGGAATCAACGTTATGGGAAATTTCATCAGTTTTATTTATTAAAACACCAAGAACTTAAAATAAAATTGAAGGAATCAAAAATGTCCTGGAAGGGTTTAAGTTGTGTGATCGACGAATTGACAGATGTTTCATACAAAAAGCATGTTCATATTACTATTGTTTCTATAATGCTGAAACAAAAATAATTGAAATATATAATCCTGGATAAGAGGTTTTGTTTGCCACTTTTCAAAAATATGGCTGAAGTTTACTGCTTCATATAGACATGCTTAACCAGCAACAAATTAAAACTCATTTACAATAAACTTAGGAAAATATGTCAAATAATAAATTTATTGCATTCCTATATTTTTAAAACCAATGTTTTTAAAAAATTCTAAAGCTATGTTCACACCTTTTAAATGTTTGACTCCTAACGTAAAGAATTGTTTGCTTTTGCAAAACGTTTGGCTAGAGCAAACATTATTTAAGGGTTTCGTAATTACATTATACATAAATGCAATTATCATCTTAGACATAAAGTTAAGCAAATAACAAGAAATTCTTTAAAATAATGCTTAAGTTTTATAAATTTACTGGTCACGCTTTTGTTTGATTTTATCGTCAAATATTTGTTAGGTCTTTTGTCATATCTATGCATTTTGTTGGTTCCTTACCTTCGTGAATTGTTTTG
Source organism: Pollenia labialis (assembly GCA_949318255.1). Taxonomy (NCBI): domain Eukaryota; kingdom Metazoa; phylum Arthropoda; class Insecta; order Diptera; family Polleniidae; genus Pollenia; species Pollenia labialis. The sequence continues at coordinate 39,564,658 of OX439141.1, read as the reverse complement.
TTTTTATTCTAATTAACTTTTTATTACAAAAACTAATTTGATTTTTGTATTTTTATGTATTCGAATAAAAACCGGTTAACCGGTTATTTTAAAAATGCTTAACCGAAAACCGGGTTTTTTAAAATAACAACTATTCGGAATATTCGAAAACCGGTTATTGAAAAAAGTCGAATAATCGATCACCCTAGCCGTACCCCAAATCAAAAGGCGCTAAAAAAGCACTAAATAAAATTTAAATAAAAAACTTAATGAAATGTTTAAGAACCAAGTTTAGTAAATTACACTGGTCGTCAAAAAAAATCGTTTTAAATAAAAATATATGAAATACAAAGATTTTACAGCGCTAAATTCAAATCCGTTTTCAGTTTTTTTTTTAATCATGTCTAAGTTTCTTAATGGGCTAGCGTATACCCCTGACCGACATAGGATTTGTATACTACAAATGTGTCAACCTAAACTACAATTAAACCACGATAAAAGTGGTACATATATTGCTGGTTAATGTACTGCCAAAATGTACGTAGTACAAATGTGGTATCTTATTAAACAGAGCTTTTCAGCTTTGTTTAGTAAGAATTGTAGTATACATACATGCCATGGTATGTAAACTATATGTCTTTCAGGGGTTTTCATATTGCGACCGAAATAAGGCGGTTATGGTACATACATTTTATTATAACTTGAGAACTATTTGTGTGATTTTGATCCACCAGAAAATATGTCTTAAACCAAGAAAATTTTGCACCATTCTCGTGTAAGCATTTCTTATTATAAACATATGTGTGGCTTGGTTTTATAAAAAAAAATTATGACTCAAAGCGAACAAAAATTCACTTTAATTTAGCTAAAAAAAATTCATTTTAATTCTATAGTAACATAAATCAAGTTTTCGTTGCTTTTTATTTGCAAAATCAGCAGAAAAGCCTGAATTTTTTTATAAAAACGTGTAGCTCTACTTAGAAAGAAAAACACTCGGGATAAATCAAGCTTTTAATGATTACATTAAGTACGAGTCGTACTCAAAAATTCAAGGACGAATAACACTTAGGCCCGTTTTCACAACTTAACGATAGCTTAAAGTAAACTTCAACCGGCCTTATAAAAAGTGTTCCATTATTAAAACTAAACTTTAACCTAAAGTGAGCGATAAAGTAAATTAAGCTCATTCTACCTGGTAGGTTAAAGCAAATTTGTAATAATGGAACACTTTTATACGGCCAATAAAATTCTACCTTTAGCTATCGGTAAGTTGTGAAAACGGGCCTAAAACGTACCCAAAACAATCCTAAATGGGACTACTTTCGAAAATCAATAACGAAATTTCTTGAAATAAGTATAAAATTCTTAAATCAAGTAAAAAAAAAAGATTAAATTTCGTTGTGTTTAACCCTCCGGCTTACGCATGTTTTGATTTTCTATACACATTAAAAAAAGGTCTGGCCGCACCACAATTTTCGTGATTCGGTGCGATTTCTCGTTGCTGGAGAGAAAAATAAACATAAAACAACGGAAGACGGCGACGGCGACGGCAATAGTTCTCATTGCATGTTTAAATTTTTATTAATTTATCTGTGCATACATTTTTACCATGTTTTTAGTTTACAATTATGTTGCGAACATCGCCAATTATTCAAAAACTATGGCAACATCAGAAAAGGAACGAGTATCAAAAATTGAGAGAGAAAGAAAGTCCGCAATGAAAATAAAGAAGATTTTAATTTTCCGTTCCTCACTGCGGTTTTTTGCTTAAAAATTTTACGAAAAACCGCACCGCAATAAATTATCGTTACATTAAGTTCAGACATTTAAGCGCATTTTGAGATTGATTCTATCTTAGTTTTACTTAAATCAATCTAATTTTCGGATTATTTCAAGTATGGAATCAGGATTTGGCGGCCCTATGCTCCTTGCAGGAGTAAAAGGAACAAATATATAATCGGGATTAAATATGGATGACTTAAGTATTTTGCGATTAAAAATCCGTACCTGAATCAATCTTTCTGTACTAGATTCAAGAAAATCCGTACTCACCGTACTATTAATACCACTTCGGAATGATTTGAATACGGATGGATTGATTTTTCTTTGGAGTGTAGGTAGTTTAAGAAAACTTAATATAAAAATAAGAAACTTTTGATTGATTTGCTTTTCATGTCCTTGAATTTTCGTTGATAATACGTATACACTACTTGCAAGTAATTACTTGCATGTGGAAACGTAGGGTAAGTTAATCGCAAATTATATTTATTTGCGAATAGGCTACGTATAAACGTAGTAATAGTTAACTATATGCATATTTAAGCAAGTAAGAAAGTATAGTCAGTCAAGCCAGTCAAGCGAGGATGGGGGTTTATATGGGACCTTTGGTTGATTTTGGACCTACCAGCACAAGATTTCTTCATGACTATTCTGAAATTAACTGTCGCCAATTTGTATGTTAATACCTACAATTATAGGGAAGTTATGGCATTAAAAGATATTTTCGGCAGAAGCATTTGTGCGTTTAAATATGACCAATTCAAAGAAAATTTGGGTCGATAATTTTTCTGGCAAAAAGTTAGTTTGGACCAAATTTTTTCTAAATGCCAACACAATAAGATGGCTTATTAACATAAAGACTCTATTTCGGATATAAGCTTGTATGGGAACTATGTGAAATTACAAGCCGATTCGCCTCATTTTCAATTGGCTTGGTCCTTGTGCCAATTAGAGCCTTTGACCCGAATTTCATCAAATTATCTCCTCATTTGTGCACAAGGTATAATGGATAGCCAGCAAGCCGGACGGACATCGTTGATTCAATTCAGAAAGTGATTCCCATCGGTATACTTAAAGGTGGGTCAATATTTTAAGGTGTTACAAACATCAATACAAATGCATAATAACCTCTCCACAAACATATATACTTTACAAATAAATTTAAGTAAAAATAGCTGAGCCGTGCAAAACCCACTTGTTAAGATAGAGTAATCTTTTTCTAAATTTATGATATTATCTAACGAATTTTATTTTAAATTTTGTGTTTAGTGAAAATTAATTATTTTTTATTACTCAAATTTAAATTGTTGCTTTCTTAAACAAGACTGTTTTTATCAAAGTTTTTCTTGGGATTCAAAAAATTAATTAACAAGGTTTCGTTTAAATATGCTAAATTCCCAATTTTATACTACTGATAAACTGAAATTTATTGTTGATGGGATAAGCTTTTCCTATGCTCATTTCACTGGATGCTTGGGCCAGATCGTCAGAAAAGTTCATCCAAAGATTTTAGAAAAACTAAAGATATTAAACAAATAAAACTGATAAGCGAATAAGAATTATAAGCCCCAGTTACTTTTTTTGATTTTGTAAACGTTATAACTTTCTTAAAAAATGTTTTAAATAAAATTAAAACTAAAATAAAAATAGTCATAAAAAACAAACATTTGACTATTTAATATTAATAATTGGGATTGCAATTAAATTTGTGTTTGTTACACAAATAACATTTTAAATTAACAAAATGCGATATAATAATTATAATCAACCTTGACAGAGAAGTCAGTAAAATGTTAAGGGTATTCAAGTATGTTGTTTGTTAATATCTAATAAATACCATAAATTATTTTAATCAATCGTATGTAAAATTTTTGTTTTCCGAAAACAAAAACAAAAATTATAATCACAAAAACAATGAAATAAAATAAAAAAAGAAAAGAACGATTAAAATCGAAATAAAACAATTAAACTGTGTATCACACAAAAATTCAATCAACTACTATTCCACAAGCACAAAACGCCAGCAACATTTTTGTACGATAATTTTAGTTTATAGAAACTATATACATACATACATATATACAAAATTGTATATAGATAATATATAATTGTAGGTTATGTTTACATGTATGTATGATTGATTGTAGGTTACATGTTGTTAAATCAATGTTATCAAAACTTATTTATAAATATTATTGACTTATTTACAAAAGTGTCAGAAACAGAAAGGGATATCGCAAATAAATATTAAAAAAAACTATAAAAACGAAATATTTTATCTGTTGCATAAAAGCATAAAGAGTACCATTTTTAAGAAAAGAGTTGCCAGAGTAAAAGTTCAATACTCACTTTATTTTAACTGAAATGTTCACTATTTCCTAAAAAAAAAAACTTAATTTTTTACGAAAAAAGAAGTTATTGGAGAACTTTTTTTCTCCTAAAAAGGCACTTTTTCAATAGAAAGTATGTATAATTTTCAGTCAAAGAAAGTCATTTCGCCAAAAAGTCACTTTTTCACTAAAAAGTGTATTTTTAATTCGAACAAAGTGTTTATTTTTTTTTAACCAAAAAGTCACTTTTTCATAAATTATTTTGTTTTATACCCACACCCAAGGCGAATTCATGTAAACGGTGGTGTCGATACTACAACAAGTAACAACACCAAAAACACAACAATGTAGATTTGTGTGGCTTTCGTTGGCCGATATATCAAGAACACAAGTAACTTTTGACATTCCTCTCCCTAATAAGGAAAAAAAAGTAGCACAGCTGTGTTTTCAACGCCACCTGAAAAATGAATTCGCTTGCCCACACCATAATAGCAGTCACATACCCAACTTTTTGTACACCGACTTTGAATAATTTTTTGAATCGATCTAACGTCCGTCCGCCTGGCTGGCTTTCCATATAAACATTGTGCACAAAGTATAGGACGCATTTTAAGAGAACATTTAATGATACATTGGTTCTAATGATGGTAGATAGGCTCTAATTGTTACAAGGACCAAGCATATTGAAAATGGTGTGAATCGGTCCATAATTCCACATATTCCCCATACAATCGTCATTCCAGAATAGAGTCTTTTTGCCTATAAACCATCTTAAAATGTTAGTATTTAGGCTAAATTCGGTCGGCACTTCTTTTATTTCAAGCAAAATCATCTTACCAAATCTTATTGGATTCGGTCAAAATTTGAACATAACTCCTATACAAATACTACTCCCGAAAACAGTTTTCAATGCCATAACTTCCTTATAAACGTTGCTATTGGCATCACAATTGCCGGCAATTAATTTTACGAAAGCTACTAAGTGATTACAAAATGTTGTGCTGGTAGGTCCAAAGTGAACCATAGCTCCCCTATAAGCCGGCGTTCTAAGATATCTTAAAGGCAAACAAATCTCGTATAGATGAAGATATTCAAATAATATTTGGCACTAAAACTTTTAAATGAATCTTTGCCTCATAACATTATTTAGTTTTGGCATGCCCATAGCTGGTCATGGTTGCGCATTGTTCCCAAATATTGTACACTCCCGAAAATTTGTTATTAAATTCTGTTGTGTAGGGTATCATTTTTACTTGTTTTAGACTCTGCCGCCAAAAGACTTATGGCGATTTTCTCAGAGTATCGACAAAATGTCAATATAAATTTATTAGACCGAACTGTCCGTTAACGATTTTGGATTTGTCAATATACCGACAAAAAATTGTTTTCAGTTGGCAACACCACTCAAAATACTTAAGTTGGCAGTCAGCTGATTGAATTTACTGTACGTCAAATAAAAGGAACACAAATAACTGACAGATGAGTGCTGGTTAGCTTTGCGACAAAATATAAGCAAATAAGACATTGAGAAATCCAAATTTCTGCAGTTTTTCGTTGGGTAAAAAGATTATCGCCAAATGAGAAAACGGCCATTATTGTACACCAAAAGTCACTCACTATTGATACCAAGGGTCATTCAAAGCCACTTTTAACATACAAAACCACTTTTCATACAAAAACCACGTTTGGCGCAAAAAATCACTTTTGACACTGAAAATCACTCTTGACAGCAGAAGTCACTTTTGAAGCAACAGACGTAAAGTTTCAAGCAAATAATTACTTTTGTCAACAAAAATATAATTTAATACAGTGTTGCCCATATTGTAAGTTCAAACAACTCTTTTGTATGGCTCTATTTGTCACGCCTATTTTTAACTTTAATGGATGTTATGGTCAGTAGTCACTATCAAACCAACAGACGACACGTTTACAGCAAATAATAACATTTGTCGCCAAAAGTCACTTTGGACATCAAACTTTACTTTGATTACCAAAAGTAATTTTGGCACCAGAAATCAAATTTTACACTTTTTCTGCAGTTTATGCTTTAAATTAAAACTATGATCTTTTCGATAAATTACCTATCATGTGTAATATGTGATCCTCAAACATATATGAATCATCAAAACCATTCCCAGAAATAATTTCCGTTTTCATTTTGAGCATACTCGGCAACATTGACTTCCAGGTCTTCAAAAGTGTTAAAAATTTAAGTGTTTGACACTTTTGTTGTGGTGAATTTTTATTTTCTGATTTTGTTGTTTTTTTTATTGACTTAGTTGCTGGGATGATTTTTTATTTTTCGAATTTTTGTTTGTTTTAAAATTAAAATGCATTTATAAGAATATGTATTTTAAAATAATTTTTTGTTTGTTGTTGTATTTGTGATATATAAATAGAAATCACCTTAACTAATACACAAATTAATTTATACTCTGGAGACTAATGTAAGGGACGATTTAGAGTTAAGAAAACTTATTTCGTAATTTTGACTAGATATTTAGACAGTTAGATTTTTTTTTTTTTTTGTTAAGCAAAGTAACTTCACATACATTTAGTTAGAAAGCAGGCGGGGGGCACTTAATTTTTTAATAAATATTTGCTATTTTCAGGATTTTTTGTTTTATTTTGGTATTTATTTATGGTAATTTTTTCTTTATATTTTGTTAATATTTTGCTTTTTTCTTTGTCAATATTTGAAATGGACAGATCGTATACAATGTTTGTCTATGGCTTTGCAAAGTAGGAAAGACTTTGCTGGAAGGTATGTAAAATCCCAGAGATCAGCATTTTTAAAAATTTTTTTAATTTTAAAGAAATAGCGGTGTTATTTTTACGAAATTGTTAATATTTTGTAAAAAAAAATTTGTTTAAATAAAATTTTTAAAAAATAAATTTTTATTTTGTTATATTTGAAATTGTTGGTACAAAAAGGGTGACTTTTATTTTTTTTTTTTTGTTATTATATTTTTATGTTTTGGTTGTTTTTTAATTTTTTTTAACTTTTTTTTTTAGTTGAAATTTGTATTCTTAAATCTTTTTATTATTTTTTTTAATTTGCGAAAATATTTTGAATTTTTTAAATCCAAATACACGATCGTTAGGTTCTAACGCAAATGGCCGACTAGATCTTTAGAAATGTTGTAGACACGTACTAAACTGTATTTTATTGTGTCTTGTTGTATATTTTTTTATTGTATAATTGTTGCTTTTGTTGTTGGTTGATAGTAAAATAAATGAATTGGTCGTCAGATATGGCAAAAAAAAAGTAAGAATTAATAAAAAATTAAAAAAAAAAATAAAGCAAACCAACCAACAAAAATTGTTAACAAAACTGCGATTACAACTACTCTGGGTGGCAGTCAGGCAGCAGGCAACTTTGCCTACAACACCAATCATTAATCTTCGGCAATAACGACTACTACTAATTCCAACAGCAGCAACACTTTTTACAACAACAGCGACTCTAGAAAGATACTATAGCAAGCTGCGTTGCCGTTGTGATGCTAAAGGGACATTTTGGCCCTTTTTGTTGCGTTTTTTTTTAAGGATTTTTTTTAGCTGCATGAGAACTTAAAATAATAATACACAAAATAGATATTGTTGGAATTGATTTTTTTTAATTTAATCTGGTAGATAATTTGACGGCATTTAATTTTTTAGGCCCCCTAAGGTATGATTTCCAGCAAATGTCCGCCGCGACTACAAGTTCGATCAGTCCAGTTTTTTAACTACTTTTAATGGCAGCTGGAATATTGGCTTCCAATGTTTCAGGAGTTGCTTATTTGTCCGCATAAACAAATGACTTAGCATAGCCCCATAAAAGTGATCCAAAAGAGTTTAGATCGCACGAACGAGAGGGCCAGTTAACAGGAGCACTTCTGGAAAACACGTTGTCACCAAATTGATTTTGCAATAAATCGGCAGTTAAGGGCACTGATTGGCAAGTTGCGCCGTATTGTTAAGGGAAAAATGTCGTTTATGTTTCGCTGATTAATTTTTGGAAACAACAAACACTCCCCATTCACCGTAACGATAGTAATTAGGCGCGGCTTAAACATAATGCCATAGCCGTATGTATGGTCATGGTTCTGTCGTTATGTTAATACGGCTGGTTCAAACAGCTGTTTTGTATGGCAATGGTGTTGTCTCGTCTATTTCGAGCTTTAATGGATGTAATGGTGATTCGTAAACGGCTTGAGGATTGTCTTCGCTATAAGTTCGGCAATTTTCTTATTGACGAAGCCATTTAATATAAACAACCTTCGTAACAGATTGATTTTTTTTTCAAAGTACCTTCCCACAAATTGGAAGCGTTGTTTTAGCCTTAAACGATTCATGATGATTTGCCAAACCTTACTGAACAGAGATGTCAACACAGTTTGACTTTCTCAGCTATCAAACCTATCAAATTAGAAAAAGACATTGAGACACTTTTAAAAGTGCCATGACGTCCATGGACATTATGGCACTTTGTGCTGTGGTATAAGGTCTAAGGACGTTATGACATGCCACCTTTTGCAATATAGTCTTTTTGTGCCTCTTTTTGAAACTTTTTCAACGGCAATGCTGATTGCCGGCCCCTTAAAGTAAAAACAAACGAAAAGACGGAGAAAAACCAAAAGAATTTTATTAAAAATACATAGAAACTGAGAAAGAGAAAAACTGTCTCTCACAATCAAACAAAAATAAACCAACAAGAACATAAACCAACAAGTGTTGTTGTTGCTGTTGATATTTTTTTGCTGTTGTTTTTGTTGTTGCTGTTAATAAGTTAATCATTAATTAATATAAAGAAGTATGTAGTAAGAAACAAAAAAAAATAAATAAATATCAAACTGATAAATATTAGTGTCGTTGCGAATAGTGGTATTCGTATGACCGAATATTCTCCACTTTAACGACATTCTTATTCAACAAATCTAAGCGAATATTTTGTAAATACTTTCAAAAAAATACATATAAAAGTGCAAGAAGAAACAAAAAATATTAATTTTTAATAATTTTTGTTAAAAAAAACATTTTTCTTTAACGCAAAATAAAATATTCTTTAAGTAAAGTAAAAAACCAAACAAACAAACGTTAGAAGTGTATTATGCCGCCACAAAAAAAAATTTATGAAAATTACTCAAGTTAATGTTCAGCATTTGTAGAAACATCGGGTGTTTTTTTTAGTTGTATAGGAACTTTCGATATCGAAAACCATGATTTGACAGCTGCGAATGTCAAACTGTGTTGACATTTCTGTTCAGCAAGGTTTGGCAAGTCATCATGATTCGTTTAATGATAAAACAACGTGGCAATCTACTTAAAAAAATAAATCTGTTCGTGAAGTTCATAGAGTACTTCGTTTATTTTACGAAGCTCATTTCTGGTTAAATGGCTACTACAATAAGAACAATTGCCGTATTTGGACCGAAGACAATCTTCAAGCCGTTAACAAATCACCATTGCATCAATTAAAATTTACTGCTTGGTGCAGTTAACAAGCCCTTTAGAAATGAGAAAGAAGCTGCCGTTACAGTGAATGACGGGCGCTATCGAGCGTTGATACATAAATTTTTGTTTCCAAAAATTAATCAGCTAAACATCAACGAAATTTAGTTTAAAAAAGACGGCGCAGCTAAGCAAACAACGCACTTATTAATCGATTTATTGCAAAATCAACTTGGTGATAACTTTTTTCCAGGAGTTCTCCTTTTCGCTGGACCTCGCATTCGTGCTATTTTACGCCTCTGGATTACTTTTATGGAGCTATGTTAAGTCATTGGCTTATGCCGACAAACCAGTAACTCTTTAAGAATAGGAAGCCAATATTCAAGCCACCATTGACGCCATAAGGCCTGCTTTATTGGAAAAAGTAATCAAAAATTTTACTGATCGAATGGACTCGTAGCCGCGGCAGACATATGCCGGAAATCATATTTAAAATATAAATCGCTTCTTTATTGCAACATAGTCATATCTATAGTAATTTCAGTAAACTAACCCGTTTTTGAGTTGCGCGAATATATGTATGTGGTTCATCTAACAAGAGCTAACCTTAAAAAAGCGGTTAGCACCATTGGATTCAGCGTACCCGAATTATGTTAAAACGCCATGTGCCCGGGTTGTCTAATTTTAAGCATTTTTTTGGCTTTGTCTAATGCAAGATTTAGCTGTAAACAATTTTAAGATCTGGCCACACCGATAAGTATACAAATAGATTGATGTTCCTTGAAGTTATCTTAATGACTTTAAAGGCTAAAAACTCAGAGCAAGTTAAACTCCCTATTTGGTTTAAAATGTATTTAAACCAGCAAATCTATAAATCACTTAACATATAAACCATCTTTTCACGCATAAAACTGGGCGTTTAACTACCAATACAGACCATATGAATTTGAAAAGATTTATTGTAGTGCTGCCACATGTTATTTTTATAACAACATATCGTCAGGTGATTAAGCCTACACGCTATTTTTTACAAAAATGAGTTAGGAATGCATTATACATATATGACATCAATGTTCTCTTTCATATTCCAAAATTCGTTTTTTGATATCTCGTATAGAATCATCCATATTTTTTTTTAGTAAATTGGACACTGATTTATAGTTGTTGAGTTTAAACTACAAGTTTAGTTCAACTAAACCAGCGTTTAAACCATCAGTGGTTTATAAGCCATAAACAAAGTATACCATCTTTTATTTATGTAATAATTGGATTTATTTATAGCCTTAAGGCTCAGTTAGCCGGGAGTAACAGTAACATTGCAAAACAGCTGATTCATATTGTTGTATGTAAAGCAATTAGAACGATTACAGTTAGCATTAAGATGTTACGTCTCAATCTGTAAGAAATAGATTGGGTTACTTTTCTACGGTAAGGTTACTGTTACTTCCGGCTAATTGAGGTTTATTCTACTTAAGTGAACACTTGGGTAGCACAAAAGATCCTTTGGATCGCGATGCTTACTCATGACTTTTATATAATATTAATGTAAGTATCCGGGTAACACTCTGTAACACTCGAATTAAGCCTGCGACTAGTATTTTTTGCAACAAACCACTTGCGGTAAGGTAAGATCTAATTTAATTTATCGATTAGAATTAAAAAATATTTTATTTTTGGTAAATATTTATTTTTATATTTATTTTAAATCAAATGATTTAAATTCAAAATAGCACACTGAATTATGAGGGGATGTTCACAGCAGTCGTATTTTTAGATGTTATTTTATTTAAGACATATGACTTCATGACACCTTGTGAATTCCCCAAATATATCTTATTCATTCGATAGTGTGAAAGTTTTTCTGTAATTTATGGTTATTGACGCCAACGGGAGATTCTTTTCTATAAAATTTGAATTATCGTGAGTCGCAAAATTTTATATTGGTTATTCGTATTCGGCGAATATTGGCGCAGATATTCGTATTCGAGAATATTAAAAACTTAAATTTGTAACCTCACTATTAGATTTGTCTTATCAAAATAAATGCTCTTTAACACACCCTACCATTAACACACTGCCGAACAATCACACTTGTTAAACACACATACAAACAGGCAAAAAATACACTCTTACCTAGAAAATCCAGCATTGGTTAACTTTATCCTTGGCATAATCTGTATGCAAACACCCATAAGCCAACTACCCATAAATACCAAAACACCCATGTTACTCGTTTACAAATACTCAAACACAGGGGTTCACAAAAGTTTTTGCTTTAGAGGTTCCTTTCAAAAAAAAATTCGTCACCTTTGGGGCGCTCTGACAAACTAAGTGCACATAAGCAATTTGGAGACACACATATAGTTTCGATCATTATAACCCGTTTAAAAATTCATGCGAGTCGGAAATTAAAGTCAGTCTAGTCTGGTTATGTCATAGCTTACGACACTATAAAGAATTTACAGAATGATTGAAAAGAAGGGGATTTATTTGGGACTTTTTAAAATTTAAGCTGAATATCAACATAATTGAAATGGGCGCTAAGATACAATTCCAAAAGCACATTGGTTCACTTAAAAGAAAAATCAATTCATACGTACTCAAATCAATCCAAAAGGGTATTAATAGTACGCTGGCTACGGATTTCCTTGAATCAAGTACAGAAAGCTTGATTCATGTACGGATTTCATTCGCGAAATCTTAACTTATCCATATTCAATCCCGAACTCGTACTTGAAATAATCCGAAAATGAGATTGATTTATGTAAAATTAAGATTAAATCAATCTCAAAATGCGCTTGATTCAAGTATTATAAAGTGTTTTCAATCCCGAATCCGTACGTGAAATAAACCAAAAGTAAAATTAGAAGGAGAATTTTATTGCAATTGATTTTCATACCTATTTTACATATTACAGACTTTCAATTATAAAACTTCAGCATCATTCCCGATATCGTTTTTACTTTAAACAATTTAGTGTATATATAAAACTGAAAATGTAAACTAAATGAGAAGCTAGAGTTTTTACTTTTTGATTAAACTTTTTTTTTTCTTTTTGTTTCTACACACAACAAGCATATCGTTTTTTAACTACTTGTGTGGTGCTGTTGTAGTGTCTGCAATAAACTTTGATAAGTGAAATGATAATAAAACGCTCATTTTGTAATTTACTCTGAGTGTGGCACTATAAACGAAACGTTTAATATTTTGTGGGCTTTATTAAACAAAATAAGTTACAGGGATGATGAACGATAAAACCAATAACGTACCAACGAACTTTTAAAATCGTACTTTTTTGGCCCCAATAGTACTAAAACTTTTTTTTTTATAATTTTTTTTATTTTATTTTTAAAAACAATAATTTAATACAACAAAAAAAGGTACTTAAAATTAATTTGTACATGTAAAGTATACAAAGCAAAAAATACATGATCTATAATTATTCATAATAAAGAGGTGTAAAATTTTTTCGCGTCAAAAGCACATTGCGATTTTGTTCTATAAGTCATTCCAAGAAACTTTGCCAAAGATATCATAGGTCAAAAATTAATTTCGAGCCCCGAATTTTTCAAATATTCAAGAATAGAGGCGGTTTTTAGGGTCGAGAAATCCATTTATTTTTGATTGTCACAAGAGCGCTTTTGTTCACTTTTTAGAATTGATCGTCTTTTTTTTTTGAAAATTTACGAAATTGTTGTGAAAATGGACGAATATGCATGCGATCTCGAATTTTAAACGAAAATAAAAATTTAAAGCGTTCTAAAAATATGTGCACACCAAATTTATTGTGTTACAATTTTCAATATGTACTGCAGAAAACAGAATAGAGTAGAAGTCCCAATATAATAAAATTTTATTTAGCGCCCGTAAAATCTCCTTCAAAATAATTCGGAGTAAAATAATAATCGAGTGGGCTCCCACTGTTCAAAAATTCTGCTGATTACTTGTTGACGAATATTTGAAAATATAATGAGATCGTTTCAAAATAATCGTGAATTGAGAGGAAGTCGTCTCTTTTACTATGTAGAACTTTATCAACCCTGATAAGTAAACATTAGTGTTCATGACACAACGCTGACGCTCTTGTTGAAGTAAGTATGTAATTTAAGCGTTAAGGCTAGGCGCTGAAAAACGTTACTCTCGGCGCGCTGACTTGGTGAATACATATTAATCGTTTTTGCTTTCGTACAATTTGTACAGCTTGAGCTAATTGAACAACAAGTCGCAACGTTAAGAATCGCATTAAGAAGGTAAAAATAGATGGGAATCTCTGATCTAGCACACTCAACGGTTGTATATTTTTTTTTTGTTTAACAAGAAATTCTTTTACAAAAAAAAAATTCTTCTTATAACATTTCCAATGCAAACATGATAAAAACTTATTTTTAAAGTATTTGTGTTAATTTTGTAAATAATACCATAATTATCTGTCAAATCTGTTTACGAGTTTGGTTTCATAAATGACACCACCATAGATGAGCTGTTATGAAAAGTCAAAATATAAGTCAAGAAATTTGACAGCAGTACGGCTCTCACAATTTTTTTTTTTAACTATTTTTCAAGATAAGATTTTTAATTTTATGGGAGTTGCATTTTTATGGAAGTACAATAAGAAATTTAGGAATGGAAAATTGAAATTTTTTTTTATAAATGTTCACTATTATTTTTTTCAAGTTTAAATTAAAATGCGAAATGATAAAAATAAATATAAACTTTTCAGTGTTTTCTTTTAAATTTTAAGTAAATCACCCATATTTGTTGCAAAAACAAATTAAATACGGTAAATAGAAGAAAATGGTATGAAACAGTACATTTCTATCAACTTCCCACCCCTGAAGAAAATAATAAATGCACTTGTTGAATAATTTGGGGCAGTATCAGAATAAAATTTTTGAAATTTTAAAGAAACATACAATTTTAATTTCTTAAGGGACATTATTACAACTTGGCATTAGCAAAAGGTACGACTGTATCAGACTTTACTTAAACTTTTCGGGTAGGATGCAAACTTTTTATGTGTCAATAAAATCGTACCTTAACTAAATCCAAATTAGGGCCAGCCTAGTAGAATAGTGTAAAAGGGGCTTTAATAATATTCATTACCTGGGAAACCAAAAATATGCAATTGCATATTTTTCCTTGTGCACCCAATGAAGGCAGAAACAATATATTTTTATGTTTTAGAGCTTTTAAGAAATATTGGCATCGATTTGTTAGAGCATATTTTTGCATATTTCACCGTTTAGAGCATTTTTTTTGCATTATTTAGATAAAAGAGTCTTTTTGCATCATTTTTGTTAGTTTTTAGCGCCTATTTTGACTTGTTGCCTACAAGAGCTTTTGCAACAAATAAAATTTCTTTTTGGCATATTTTGGCTTTTCTGTTTTAAATATTAATTAAATAAAATTATAAGACAAATTATGGTTGCCATTAATTGAAATGTTATTTTAAACTTTAAAATTTTATATTTTTAAATGTTAACATTAATAAACAATTTAGCGAGCTCAATTTTTTATTGGATATCTTATCAAGGTATCGAATCCAACTTTAGCATTAACCGAAAAAATCAATCTGTCTTTTATTAAATCGCCGAAACGAATAAATTTATTTAAAAAAAAAGAAGTGGGTTTTAGTTTTGGAGACCAAGAAATTTATTGATTTTTTTTTACTAAAATCGTGTGCTATTTAAGAAAAGGTTTTATAATTATAAGCTCTCGATTACACTGTGCAACAAAAAAAAAAAAACAGCCTAAATACTTGTAACGCGAAATGAAACTAGACTATTGGTAGAACACATCTACAAAAAGGATTTGAAAAGTTAGCTCGGGTTCCCGAAATATCGGCCCCTAAAGTTTTTGAATTTTTTAAAAAAGGCGTTTGGTATAAGTCAAAAAAAATATACTAAATGTACTTCAAATTCCTTCAGTAGAATTATATGGCGATTCTTTGCTTAGAATATATTACCCCCTCTAACACTAATTTTAAGGGGTAATTTTTGTCCTTTTTTAAGATCCACACAAAAGTATACCAAAACGGCACTTTAGAGGGTTAAATGTTTTATATTTTCTGCGTCAAATTTTACTATAAGTCTTCGAAGACTAAAAGTTCGTGAAATATTTTTTTTTGGTCTTAGAAGACCCCTAGTGAAATTTGATACAGAAAATATTCGTCAAACATTTCAATCCTCTAAAGTGCCATTTTAGCATACTTCTGTGTGGAAGTTAACGAAATGGACAAAAATTATCCCTCAAAATGAGTGTTGGAGGGTTAATAATCTAAGAAAAGAATCGCCATACAATTCTACTGAAGACATCTGAAATAGACTTTTAGCTTAGAAGTACATTTAGTATATCTTTTTTTGACTTATACCAAACGCCTTATCAAAAAATTTTAAAACTTTAGGGGCCGATATTTCGGGAACCCGAGCTAACTTTTCCAAAACTTTTGGTAGATTTGCTCTACCAATAGCCTATTTTCATTTAGCGTTACAGGTATTGAGTGTGGCGGAGATGATCCGAATTTTGTTGCACTGTGTTATCGGTATATTTTTTTAAATATTACTATTACTCTATACTATTAGTCGTAAATTATAAATTTCCTTGAAGCTTTTATTTATTTAATTTTAACTTTAGTAATAAATACCTGACTATCATAGAAATATATTATTGTAGAAATTTTTTGTCTAATGTAGACATTAAAGTAAATAAAAGTTGACAAATATTTGTTAAATATTTTATTTTTACTATCTAAAAAAAGCAGACAAGTGATATTCGAAAACTTTTTTATAATTATTAAAAAAAGTTAGAGTTCTATATTCGGCTTTGCCGAATCTTTGATGCCCTCCACCGAAAGTTCAAATATTTCAGGAGTGATATCTTTATGATATAAATTTATTATTAGTTTTTCTTTATAAAAACATACATCAGCATTAGAATTGGTTGCGGTTTAGACCTACATATATTAAATAATTCACCGACCCTAAGAAAGTTTTATGCTATTTATAGCAATTTTAACTAGCTTGAGCCGAACTTAAATGATTTTCAGGAGGGGAATTTATATTGGAGCCATTGAAAGTTAAGAACCCAAATTTTGCAGAGTGATATCTGGTATTAAATAACATACATTTCAATACAGCGGTAAAATAAGTTTTTGCGTTTACAGGCAATTTCAGAAGGCTGTTAAATATGGAATCAAAGGTAAATTATGGACCGTACATCACAAAATTGCATGACAATTTTTCTGGTCATATGAATCTAAGTTGGAAGAAATGTTACCACAATAAATATATCTGCTACGGTTTTAGTTGTATTTAATTAATTTACCAGAGTGGGCTTTATATAGGGCCTAGGGTAAAGCATGCACCGATTTTAACGAAATTGCACAGTGTCATTTCTAGTCCTATAAAACTGTGGCGTACCAAATTTTGTAATGATGGCAATATTTATTACGGTTTTAGGCCTTTTAAACAGGTTTCCGGGAAAAGGGTTAATATGGGGCCAAGGGTAAATTATGGACGGATCTTCACGAAATTTCACAGCGTGATTTCCAATCGAATAAAAGGAATTTTTGCAAAATCTTATATTATTCCGTGCATTGTTCCACAATTTATGTTAGTTTTTGCAACAAAATTATCAATTTTTTAAGGTCACCACCACATTTCGATTCATAGCTCTGATCCTACTGAACCTAAATCTAGCTAAATCGACTTAGAATTACTCAAGGAACCAGAATATACATACATACATATATACTTTATGGGGTCTGAGATGAATAATCAAAAAGTTTCACACGGAATGACAAACTTAGTATACCCTCTTCACAACTAATTGTGGTGGAGGGTATACAAATAATGTTTTGGCGTTTCTTTTCTTTAAGAATTTTGTGATCATTTGGCTTGATAAAAAAAAGTGGAAGTAAATTTTAACTTTAAATGAAAATACATACAAAGAAATTGCTTAACAAATTTTGTTTCGATTGTTGCAAAAAGTGTTTCTTTTCCATCATTATCTTCTGCCTTTCCTCTTACACAAAAACACATTTAATTGTGACAAATAATTTGTATCGTTCCTTAACATTGAAAAGATTAATTTACAGAATTTAATGAGCAGGAAAATGTTACTTTGAAAACAAAACATGAATACATTCAGTATGAATCATAATTTACAATAAAAACAATTTTGAAAAATAAAACAAAAACATATTTTTAACAAAAAAAAAACAAACACCACAGCAGATATGCATATGACTTTATTTCTCTACCACTTGCTCTTGAACCCACCCCCCACCATTCCGTTCAAACACCAGAAAAAGCACTTTTTGTTTAATGAAATACAAGCAAAATCTGCGAAAACAAAACGTAAATGTGCTGAACAGCAATAATTGTTGTCGTCAGAAAAGATATGCCAACGAATATTGTCATTCATTCGCACATGAAAACTGCAACAAACAAAATGCAAAAACTAAAAATATTTTTTTGTAAAAAAAATAAATGCATGTCATGTTTATGAAAAAAATCGTGCATGGCCTGGCTGACTAAGTAACACGTCAGTAAGGGCTTCCAAATGAAAGGGCTTGCATACATATGATATTTCTTTATACATAACAATTAAAAAAAATAAAATAATAATTCCTTACAAATCCAATACAGTGAACAGTGAATAACAAAATTTTGTATTTATTTATTTTAAAAAAAAATTTCGAAATTTAAATAAAATACCTCAAGAAAAAGTCACAGGTTATTTGAGTTCAAAAAGCCGGCTTTTTTTTACTTTTTTCCATTCCAATCACAGCAAAAAAATATACACTAAAATTCCAATAAAAACTAATAAGAATGCTAAATTCGGCTGTGCCGAATCTTATATACGCTTCACCATAGATTGATAAGAACAGAAAGTTGTGTAAATACCATACTTTACATATAAATAAATCTTATTTGGGCCACTCCCACTTTTTTAATCCTGACCACATTTTGTCGGATGTTTTGTATTGATACCCAAGATTCTTGTACCTTATTTGGTAATTTTGGCTCTTGCCATCCTCCAGACGTACAGAAATCTGTAAAATGTCTTTGTACGAAAGTTGCCACGCTCACTTCTTTAATCTTCAAAGTGGTTGTGTATTGGCTACCCAGCTATTTGTATTAAATTTACGCAATTTTTCTTTTACCGTTAATAAAATATAAATTAATCTTTTGTATTCCACACCCACTTCTCCACTCCCACCCACATATTGTCGGATGTTTTCTATTGATAACCGAGATGCTTGTACGTAATTTGTAAACTTTCTGTCTTGCAGTTCTCCAAATATACAGAAATAAATAATGTTTTCGTACGGGAGGTGTCACGCCCACTTCTCCAATTCTGCCCACACTTTAAGAGAGGTTGTGTACGAATCACCCAACTATGTGTACCAAATTTGTAAACATTTTATCTTACCGTTCTTTAGATAAAAAAAAACTATTTTGTGCCATGCCCACATCTCCACTCCTGCCCACATATTTGATGTTGTCAATTGATAACTGAGATGCTTGTACTTAATTTGTAAATGTTGGGTCTTAATAAATAAATAATGTCTTTGTACGGAAGATGCCATGCCCACTTCTCCAATTCTGCCCATAATTAAAGAGAGGTTGTATAATAATAGCCCAGCTTTGTGTACCAAATTGGGAAAATTTTCTTACCGTTTTGTAGATACAAGAAAACTATTTTATGGCACGCCCACTTCTTCCATCCCGGTTACGTTTTGTGGGATGTTGTTTACTTATAAGTTATAACCGAGATGTTCGTACCAATTTTATACACTTTGGCTCTCTCTCTGTTCTCCAAGTATAAAAAAAATTAAAAAAGTCTTTGTATTGAAATGCCACGTCCACTTTTTAATCCCGCCAACATTTTGTCTGATGTTGTCTATTGAAAACCAATATGCTTGTACTTAATTAGGAAACTTTGGCTTTTTCCGTTCTTTAGCTGTTCAAAAATTTATAATGTATTTTAATAGGAAGTGCCAAGCCAATTTCTCCAATCTCTCACACATATTTTTATTTCTTTTAATTCACTAAACTTATTCCGCGAAGCTCTACGCTTGTCTGCAGGAAAGAAACCAGAGTCTCTGACGGAATCAAACCCTTAACCCCGGTGCTGATAGACTAGCTTACTACCAGCTAGCCTAATGGGACACTCACTTGTAGAATTTAGAAACCTTGGCTCTTGCCGTTCTTTAGATATGCATAAAAAACACGGATTTCATTAAAACAACTTCGCTACTTATAAGGACCCAGAATGTTTATAGCGTGTAAGACCAGCATTGTAGAAATTACAAACGGAATAACAAATTAATATATATTTACCCTTTTCCAACTGTGGCGAAGAGTGTGTACACGAATAAAAATAATTAAAAGTTTCTACTACAAACTGTATTATTTTAATTTTTGTTAGCAAACTTTTAAATTATTCGGTGGCTTTTTTTCCAAACGATTGCAAAATAAATCCAATACAATATTTATTTACTACAGTAGATAACGGATATAAAAAACTTTAAAAATTTCACAAAATTTTTTCTTCCATGAAATGTTTTCGTATAAGCAATTATTCTTATAAGAAAGTTATTTTCTTATAAGTGGGTATTCAATACATTCAGTGGTGCGGTCAAAAAACAAAAATTCTTGTATAAAATCATTTTTCATATACTAAGTTATCATCTTTGGTGTTGAAGGAAATTTCTTATATATATCAGGTTTTTTCTTATATACGATTTTCTTTAATAGAACCTTTTTTCTATGGAAAAAAATAAATAAATACAGAAAAATACTGTGTTTTTGGTCCACTTTCTTTTAAACGGGTTTTTGTCTTACATGCGATATGCTAATATCCGGTATCTACTGTATTAAGTCTATTAAAAACTAATACAGGTCAAACTGGAAAGCTCCCAAAATTACTTATTGCGTATTTTAAATTATATTTATGTCAATATACCAGGCGACTACACAGAAAAAAATTAAAAACTAAGAAATGTTCTTGTCGATATTATGGGCCAGGCAGTTAATTAAATGCCGTACTGATTTTCGGTCTGTAAACAAATTGATCACATCAATAACCATATTTGTTAGATTAAGCTTTTCTTGCTGTTGAGTTTTAATCAATAGGTTTAATTGAAATGTGACCAGTGCACTCAAAAGAAAAGAAATCCATCCGTACTCAAATCACTTCGAAGCGGTATTAAAAGTACGGTAAGTACGGATTTTCTTGAATCACGTACAGAAAGATTGATTCAAGTACGGATTTTCAATCGCAAAATACTGAAATTATCCACATTCAATGCCGATTTCGTACTTGAAATAATCCGAAAATGAGATTGACTTAAGAAAAACTCAGATGTGATCAATCTCAAAGTGCGCTTGATTCAAGTATTATAAAGTTGATTTTATCCCGAATTCGTGTTTGAAAAAATCATACAATAAATTTGAAAGAAAAAATTATTATGATTGATTTACTGACCAACTACTACACCAACATCATGCCCGATATGGTTTTTACTTTAAAAATCTCATGTACATATTTAACCAAAAATATAAACTAAATGAGAAGCATGAGCTCAAATTTACTTCTTCGTACACATAAGTTTTGGCCAGACCTTTTTTCAATGTGTATAGAATATCAAAACATGCGTAATAGTGAATTTAGGCTCCACGAAAAGACCCCCAATGAAATAACACCCAAACGAGAAATGAAATATTCCCCAAATTTTTTTCATACATTTTTGGGTGTTATTTCATATGAAATAACCCCCAATTTTTTGGGCCCTTTTACATTTTTTTTTGGGAATTATTTCATTCCACATTTGGGGTTTTCAAATTATGAAAAATCTCCAATAAAATAACACCCAACAAATTTTTAAAATTCGGGGCTTGTTTCATAGCGTGTATAATTTGGCTGTTATTTCATTTTTTATTCGGGGGTTATTTCATTTTTAAAGCTGTTGGTTTTTGGGGGTTATCCTTGCTGAAACTGACTCTTTTATGAATTTTGGGCATAATTTCATTTTTGTTGCTGATGGGGTTTATTTCATTGGGGTTTATTTTATTTTCATCATTGGTTGTTATTTCATATGAAATAACTCCCAAATATTGGGGGTTGTTTCGTTTTCGCTTTGGGGTTTATTTCATTTATTTTTCGATGTTATTTCATTCACTGTTTTTGGGTGTTATTTCCTATTTTTTGGGATTTATTTCATTGGGGGTTATTTCCTGGGCGTTATTTCATTGGGGGGCTTTTCGTGGAGCCGTGAATTTACACTTGTAATTTTCACACTAGTTTATGATCGTAAGCTACTTTCATAAACTAAACCGTTTACATCAGCATTTTAGACAGTTAAGTTGTTTATCTTTGGCAAGTCAAAACATTTTTAGCCCCAATAGTTAAAAAAAACGCTGATGCGCGTACAGATGGACATATAACCATACATTTTCCGTTGTCCTTATTAAAAAAAAAAAACTATTTTTAAAAACTAACATTTCTTATAAATTTTGAAACAGCATAACTTGGATTTAATTGAAAAAATTTTGGTGAAAATTTTTTCTGTGTACTTGGTCAATTAATACGAAATTTGCATAAAGTCATAAAAAAGGTTCTTGATTTTTTCCCCCTTAAGAGAATGACGTAAATTTGTCTTAAATCTTTCGCGTTTGAACAATCTCAAAAAGGTCCGATTTCGAAACACGTCCTTGGTATACGAACAATCAACCCTCACAATTGGAACAAAAATTTCTTTTAACTCACATTTGACTTCAAAGGAGCGGAAAAAGAACGAAAATCGATATCATAAGTAAAATTTACTTTTGACACAAATAATTTTGGTCGCTTTGGATACAAAAGGTCACACCTTAATTTAGATCTAAAAAAATCACATTTGAATTTCAATTAAATGATAAGTCAATGTCGATTTTACATACAAATCATTAAGATTCAAACCCATAAAAATATCGAACTCTATAGTCCCATACGCTAACCATGCTAAGTATCTTGGAATGACGCTTCTTGCGAAACTTAAATGGAAAGAACATATAAAAACTAAACAGACCGAGCTGAATATAAAATTCAAAGAAACTCTCGAGTTTCAATTCAAAACAAATTGCTTATCTACAATCAAATGCTTAAGCCAGTATGGACCTACGGAGTTCAAATATGGGGCTGCGCCGCTGAAAACCAAATTAATGTTATTCAACGATTTCAAAATAAAGTACTTAAGAATATTGTTAATGCACCCTACTATATTAGAATTAATGATCTACACAGAGATCTTGGAGTAATGAAAATCACTGAAGTAATACAAAAATTTGTAGCTAATCACGCATATAGACTTCAGGTTAATCCAGAAGCTGCCATGTTATGTAATGATGAAATCTACTCAAGGAGACGGAAGAGAACTAAGCCACAAGATCTAGTGGCTGCTATTGAATGAATTTTATCAAACAGGAAAATATTATTTGTTAGTCTAAGACTAGATGTAATGAGATTTTCTGCAAATAAAAAAAAATAATTTAGTAACAAAAAAGTCGCTTTTGCCATCAAAACGTTTGACATCAAAGTTCGCATGTGACACAAAAGTCACTTGTGATACCAAAACAAAAAAAAATGTTAATTTGTAGTATAATGTTTTTCTAAAATCTTTGAAAAAAGGTTTCCTGTTGATCTGGCCTAAGTCTGAGTTCATACGCTTCTCGCTTTTGACATCAAAACGTTTGACATCAAAGTTCGCATGTGACACAAAAGTCACTTGTGATACCAAAACAAAAAAAAATGTTAATTTGTATAATGTTTTTCTAAAATCTTTGAAAAAAGGTTTCCTGTTAATCTGGCCTAAGTCTGAGTTCATACGGGTCATGTCTTATTGACATGATTCTTCCTTTTTCTACTTTGAACATGAATTGGCGTTCAAATGATTCATGTCATCTGTGCTTTTTTGATATTGAAAACAAAAACAAAATTAAACAACGAATGAAAAAGCAAAGCGTACTAACAGTACATGCATCTGTGTACTCGTTTCTTTTCCTCTCGTCCCTCTCGACTATTAAAGTAGCAATCATGTCATTAAAACATGAGCCGTATGAACACAGACTAAGCAACTAGTGGAATGCGCATAGAAACTAGCTTTTCCCCAACAATTAATTTCAGTGTATTTATCAAATATGAAAAGTTGGGAATTTAACATAGAGAAATAAAAAATAAAATAATAAAAAAAAAAATACTTTGTCATCAAAGGTCACATTTGACATAATATTGAGTAACTTTTTCCTCACATTTCTTTGTCACTGTTCTAGGACACACTCCTACAAACAACTGCAAACAGCACATTTGACTACACTTGATGTGACAACTGTGAAAACACTAATGATTTGTATTCTTGTTGCATATAAAGAAGAAGAATCTTTAAAATGGTAATTATTATTTATTTCTTTTTTTTCACATCCTGTGCGAAGGATTTATATGAGTTATGTGTCTTACAAACACACGCCTCAAATATCAGAGCCTATGCAAATGTTTACAACATGTATGACATGGTTCTACCACAAATGGAGTCTTTGAAAACAAATATACGGCAAACCTGGAGTAGGGCATTATAAATTCTGCTAGACTTTCTTCGTTTGTTTATTTTTACACTTATTTCATATGCAAACATTAAAAACGAAACGAAAAAGGAAAATACAAGAAGAGTGGTGGTGAGCGTTGCATAAGTTGTTGGTGTTTTTCCCTGGCTGTTTGGTTTTGATGGTAAAATTGTTTCTTCTATTTTTTTAGGGTCTAGGGGGGGGGGGGTAATTCAATCACAAACAGCAACAAAAACAACAACTAAAAAAACAACATTAAGTCAGTCATTCAGCCCAGTGTTTTTCTTAAGAATTATGGAAATTAGTCACATCGTTTCATATAAGAAAATACTTACACACACAGAGGAATTGAAACAAAATCAAAGTAAGAAAAAAAAATTGCAAGTTTTGTAACTTTTATTATTTTGTTGTTTAATTAATAAATTATTATTTATTTTTTTTTTAATTCCAAATGTTTCCGTGTGTGTGCAAAATTGCAAGGCGGTACACGTGACTCTAACCATTTATTATTTCTCTTAATAATTGTTATTAATTTTTAAATGCCCTTATTGTTCTTACGTAAGTCTAGAATATTTTGCATTATATTGATCATGTGTATCAAAAAATAGGTCAATTCAAAAAAACTATTTATAAAATTAATTAAGCCATTCTTAATTAATTAATTTAATTTAAATTAGGGAGGTAATGATACGCCTTTTTGCCGACACGAGGCAGACACTCAAAAATAAGTATCGGCCATATCGCAGATGCGCAAATTAAATTTGATTTCAAGTCAATATTAACAAAACTCAAGCAAGTTATTTTATATTTGCATATACATACTTATTTTAAATTTGTATTAATAATACTTGCTTAACCCGGTGCGCTTTGACACCCCCATCGAAATTAAATTAGAAACGTTTTTTTTAAAACAGATCTCATGTATTGATAACAAAGCTTCTCGTACTAAATTTAAATGCAACCGTTCTGCAGATATACATAAAATTCAAGTGTATTCATGTGGGAGAGACCATTCATATAGACCATATAGAAATATTTATTGTTATTGTATGGGAGGTGCCACGCCCACTTGAAAATTAAAAATATTAATAAGCAATATAAATAAGCCCCGGCTAATAAGAAAATTGCTGTGCAAATTTCAGGAAAATCGTTTCAGATGATTAGGAGTCGTTAGGGAACAAACAAATATACGCTGCTTAATTTATATATTATTTATTGCCCCTACCCCTATTTTAAAAGGTGTAGTTCACCATGAGAGTGGGTCCCACAAAGCTTGAAGACTTTTGCTTGCAGATATTCTGTATTTAATATTTTGGTTCTATGGAGGGTACTACTCTTCCTCCATCTACCCCACCCATTTTTATTTTAAAATGTATTGTTTACCATCATAGTGGATTTACCTACGTTGAATATTCTAGACATAATTGTTCTTCAGTTAGGCGATATTCAGTAAATGCATCCTATGGAGGGTATTGCTTCACCTGCGCTTACCACCTTAATTTTTATATTCAAAGGTGTAATTTACTATAAGAGTGACTTCAACTAAGTTTAAACATTTGCACTATAGCTGTTCTAAAGATATGCGATATTTAACATTGACGTCCTATGGGGGTACCACTTGCCCTGCTGATGTGTTATTTAAATTTTTGCGGGTTAGAAGATCCTGCAGCAAAAAAGTAAAGTAAATGGGTTCAGCCGATTTTAAGATATTCGATACTTAATATTGGCATCCTATGGAGGGTACCACTTCCCCTGCCTCTAAAAAATAATAATGGGGCTCACGTGATGTTACTGTGAACTTCAGGAATATCGGTTAAGTAGTTTAGGAGTCTATAAGCCAACAACAAAACAGACAAACATTTTTAAACATAAATATATACCAACTTAGTCCCTATCGTACATGGGGTCCTCAGAAACCCCATTTCAACAGACTGAAGGATTATTGAGTAAATCTGCGATATTTGATTGTCGAAATGGCATTTTTCAATATAAAACATATTTTGTTCCTACTGTCAAATGTTAGTTTAGTTGTTTTGTATTTCAGCTAACGATATACCTTTTTTGATAAGATTTTTCTTTAAAAAAAAACAAGGTATTCTTAACATTTGCGGAGATAGACGATGTTGCGAATAGGTTTGAACCAGACCTACAGTGGATAGATGCTACAGAAATAATTTGAAAAGTTAAGAATATCTGCGCTATTTTCTTTAAGTTTGCGTTCAATGTCATTAATGTCATTGCGCCAGTAAATAAGCAGATCTGTGCCTCTTGCAGGCAGATTTCTGCCAAAACCCGAATTTCGGTAGTACAAAAATTGCTTAAGTCACTTTGTGTCATTGATTTTAGGTTATTATTGCTGTTTATACAAATTTCAATTCCACTACATGTTTCTAAATATAATTTAAAAGACAGCATACAACAGAGAGACAAACAATCAGACGGACAAACTCATTAAATAAAGACACTGATATGTATGATCTGCGACTATGTGAATGTGTATGATTTGGGTTATCAACCAGACAGTATTTATTTCTTCAATGTAAAGCCCATGAAATAATTAATCATACTGGCAAAACATTTGATTTTAATTAATTTAATAAATTAAATGCAAATAAAAATATATAAAACTAAGTAAATAGAAAACAAAAACTTACCATTCTCCTCTTGAGTCTCGTTCATAGAGTCCATTATATAGAGTTCTTGTTTCTTTATGGAAAGCAATTGTTCACTTGCAGTTAATTCCTCCTCAAGACCCTTCATAATTTGAAAATGAGTTCATATCACGACAACGAGTTTTTCTTTGAAACGAATTTGAGACCCACTATGCCGCCCTGTTCACACCTGAAGGAAAATTTATTGTTTGTAAATAAAATGTGCATTTGTTTTTTGTATTATTTTACTGTAAATGATTAATAAATATTATTGAAATGTAAGAAAAAGTACTCTCATTAAAAAACAAAACAAATTATGATAAGCAATTATTTGTGATTATAAAAAAATTATAATTGTTTAAATACAATTTGCAAAGTGAGCTTTTTTTTATTGTAATTTTTATTGCTCTAATATTTGTAAGAAACCATAACAGTTGTGGAATAAAATCAATTGTTCCTTTGTCTAATTGAAAGTGTAAATGTATGTGTCATAAAAACCGATAAGAAATTAATAAATCCTTATAAAAGATTTAAAGGAGTAAATTCAATAGGCAAACCGTCAGCTCATTATTGGTTGGACCTAACGACGATTTTTAAAAATATTTCGTTCGTATATTTTCTTTACGAAATTTTTTTTATAGTTTCTGAGATATTTAGCATTACTTTTGCTCCATATCAACTATTTTAAAGTTTATTAAGCATTGTTTTGCTCTACACGCCAGAAATTTTTCCATACATAAACGTACAAAATAAATTTTATTCTTGCTTGGCTTCATTGCCGTAAGATAAAAAGTAGTTAAAGCTGAAGAAAAGTAAAATGGTAAGAAAATTACATAGTTGGGGGATGTGCAATAAATATTTAATTAAATCAGCAGTGCACTATCACTAAATAAAACTGCAAAGAAATTAGTTTGAACTCTTTTTTTACCAGCTTTAGCGATGATTGCAATTTTTTAACTACAACTAAAAAAATTTTAGTGATATTGCAAATTTTTTCACTATCACTAAACGCAGATTGAATGCACAAATCTGCACTCAATTCAAATAGTGCAAAATTTGGACTTGCATTGAAAAAAGCTGCATACAAATGATGTATCACTAACATTTAAAAAATGTAACTTTGTATGTGCATGGTTTTTTGATTTCTTTAAAGGATGTGCATACGCAAAGAACATTAAACAAAATGAAATTTTGTCAATAACGGTATAATTATTGGCTTTAATCATGAAAAAACAAGGGCATGAGTGCCCCGGTAGGCAAGCTGGTAGCGTGCTAGTCTATCAGTGCCGGCGTTGCGGGTTCGATTCCCGCCAGAGACTCTGGTTTCTTTCCTGCAGACAAGCATAGAGCTTCGCGGGATTAGCTTAGGAAATTAAAAAAAAAAAAAAAAAAAAGATTTAGTTGAAAGAATTTTAGTTGAACTCAAATGGGTGAAGAAAAAAAGTTGTAATAGATTTATGATTGCTTTTTTTTAAATCAAACTTTTATTGATTGAGTGCAAAATTTTACATGTTTAGTGAGGCTGCACATTTTCAATTCATCACTCAACATCAACAAAATAATTGCAATATTTTTGCACTATCACTAAGTGTGAGTTGAAACTGCAAATTGAGTGCACTACCCCCAACTATGGAAAATTAATCCCTGCAGTTAACGAGACTATTCCATACATGCATGTAAAGAGTAGTCAATAAAGTAGTAGGAGTACCTAAAATATATGGGTAAAAGGTGGTCGATTTAACATAACGATGCCCTAGGAGTGGACCATATAACCCAGTTTTGTATAACAACGGAGTAGTCTTAAAACTACTCCATGTTCATACATACTCTAGTGGACTAGTTTTGAAACTACTTCATGGTATACTCCAGAGGATTAGTTTTAACTTTGTTTAAAAACGAAAACATTTCGTTTAAAAACGTTTTCCTACAAATATTTTAACAATAAAATAGTCCATGCTTGCATAACATTGAACCAGTCCAGGGAGTAGTCCATTTTATCAAAATGGATCACGTAGTCCAATATTATCTGCAGGGATGTTACTCTTGCTTTGCTTCTTTGCCGTAAAAAAAAGTAGTTACATCAGAAGCCAAGGCGAATTACTTTCTCAGGTGGCGTTGAAAGCACAGCTGTGTTACTTTTTTTTTTATTTAGAGAGACGAGTGTCAAAAGTTGTGTTTTTGGTGTGGTAATCGCCACCACAATCAGGTTTGTTAGATGTGATGATTTTTCGTCATTTTAACAATTTTTTTGAGAAAATACAGGAAAATGACGATTGACGATTTTTTAAATAAAACTAACAGTCTTATGACGATTTTCTGGCATTAATATTCGTGCTTAAAACTTCTTTCATGTTTCATGTTTAGAAACTCTTAGAAGAACTATTTACAATTATATTGGGAACAGTCCAAAACGGAACAATCGATTTTTCGAAATACAGAAATTATTGGAAACTAAACAAAAAAAATTCTTCCCCCATCTCAAGCTTCTAAGAAAGCCACATAAGAAGCTTTTTAGTAATTCGAATTCTAGAATTATATGAACCGCTAAAAATTTATTTTAGCTCAAATTCATAAAATGAGTGAGTCAAAACTTTTTAAAGAAGATTACTTAAAACATAATCCGTTTGATTAAATTAATTTTGTTGACACTTGAACTGTTTTAACTAGGAAAGAAGTAGAAGGAGTTAACGTTAAAGACAAAAATTTCTCAATTTACAAATAATGTCGAAGCTCACAATTAGTTTGTTGATAATTGTTTGGCATTTTATGTTAAATTATGCATTCAAATAAAACAAGATTTGATTTCGGAAATTTTGTTACAAATAATTAAAAATTAATAAATCCATCTATTAACTATTTTAAACAGAAATACTTCTTGACTTCTTTGCTAAGTTTTTCTAATTTTTTACCTAAAGAGAGATTCCAGTCAATAGAAAAGGATATAAGAGAGTTAAGATTTAAAAATTTTGACGAAAGGGATTTTGATATCATACAGCCCAATTATGAACAAAAATTCCCTGGGAGTTTTCTACCTTCTACCAGTTTTCCTTTGTAAATTCAATTGTTAAAATGGGAAATGGAAAAAAATTCAAATCAATGAAGTTGTTAAATATAAATTATGCATTCCCTTAGTGCCGGTTCACACAAGTCAAGTTTGACTCGTCAAGTCTTGAGCTTTTAGGAAAGAAGGGTAAAGAGAATGCCATTTCATTCCCTTCTCTCCTAAAAACTCAAGACTTGACGAGTGAAACTTGACGTGTGTGAACCGGCACTTACTTATGTAATTGTATGACGTAATGGTTTAACTAAATTCGTCAGCTAACGTTGAACGAATTTTTAATTCAAATAAAACTAAAATAAGAACTTGTTTGGAAACAAAAACAGTTGAATGCATTTTGTTTGCACAGGCTTTAGTGCAAATATTACAAAAAGTTTATTTAATAAACACCGAGCATCTGATTAGTATAAAACTATGTTGTCTAAACATAATTATACATTTTATCTGTACACCAATACCCCGGTTTGCGCCGTTTCGAAGTTGCGTCTTTTTAAAATTTCTGTGATTTTGAAGTTGCGTCGTTTTTGTTTCACTTTGCGTTGCATGGCTTTGAAGTTGCGTCGATAGTACTTCAATTTGCGTCGTTAATATACAAATGTTTTTACAACGCCAAAACAGTGAAGGGGGATTTCCGTTTAAATCTAATATGTATGTATGTGAAGGTTGCAAGTTGAACATCGTTAGTAGTTTTCCCGGTCCCAATTAGCGACAGAAAGTGGGGTATTGGTTCATCAAAAACCTATGAATTATACTTGCTTGTAATTCAAAGTCTATTTTTAATTGTCTAGTTTGAATAAAAACTGTTTGGCCCGTTTTCACAACTTACTGGTAGCTAAAGGTAGGATTTTATTTGCCGTATAAGAAGTGTCCCATTATTATAACTTTGCTTTAACTTGCCAAGTAGGATGAACCTTAATTTACTTTATCGCTCATTTTAGGTTAAAGTTAAGTTTTAATAATGAAACACGTTTTATAAGGCTGGTTAAAATCTATTGTTAAGTTGTGAAAACGGGCCTTAAACTGCTTTTTTACAATACAAAATTTAATTTTTAAACAAAAAATTAAATTGCCTCTGATTTGTAATATATTTGACGATTTTGTTTAATGTTTGTGACGATTTTGACGAATTTTGTTAAAACTTTTGGCGATTTTTTAAGAAAAAAGCATAACAAACCTGATCACAATTTACATGAATTCGCCATGGCAGAAGCAAAAGAAAGTGTCACCAAAATTAATACGCAGCAGTAAGTATACGTATGCTGCACAAAAAGCTACTTTTTGGAAATAAATTTAGAAAAGTTGCGTCTGCGGCACAAAACAATAATTTTCACTTTCAATAAAATACTATTAACTTCTAAGTTCATTCATGAACACCCACAACAATTTACCTTTTTCTTAAAAACATATGCCAGCGGCAGTTCAGAAAACTGCATGTAAACCTTCATTGTCGTTTTTCTCCACTACGACTTTTTGGCATATGCGCCAAACCAATAATGAACTGACGAATTAACAATTTATATCAAAAGATAATACCTAAGAAAGTTCTTGAATAAAACTTTTGCAATGGTGTTTGCATACCACAAGGTCGTCTAAAAAACTGTCTACTCTAAATGAAAGCTTATCCTTTAAGGTATTCAATAATATATTAACATTTTTGTTTAGTCAATTTAAAGACCAATGCTGTTAAACAGTGTAATATAAACCAGAGTTTTAAGAAATTTTTATATCAAATAAATCTTGAAAACTATCCTCCAAGAAAAATCGACTTGTCAATCACTTAAAATATTAGTACTAGAAGTTTTGTTGCAGTGCCGGTGTTTTAAATGTTATAAAATTTTAACTATGACGCCTTCTCAAAAAATGTATACAGCAAACGAAAGCTAATCATTTTAGGTTTTTAATAATGTATAGATTTTACTATTAAGAACATTCCAGCACCAATAACAGCACTTTAAATAACAAGAATTACTCAAACGATGCAGTATAAAAGATTCAAGCAAAAAACTTTTAAAGGTTAAATAAAATTTAATTTTGTATGTAAAATGAAGTTATACAAATCTTCCTTTGAAATTATAATATTCAGTTGTTTGACTCTTTGAAAGGAATACCTAAGCTTTGTGCAAGAAGCCAAGTCTTGGAGGCTGCCAGTTCAGGTATCTTAAAAGAAAATGCCATAAAGTTTTTTAATAAATTATTTTAAATCGATTAAGCTTGAGGTCTTCTTTTATAAAAATGTTATATTTATTATTTTTTCAATATTTCGCTAACCTTTGGTTAGCATTAACACATTTAATTTTCCTGGCGATGCTAACCAAAGTTTAGCGAAATATTGAAGAAATAATATATATAATATTTTTTATAAAAGAAGACCTCAAGCTTAATCGATTTAAAATAATTATAAAAAGAAAGGTAAAGTAATACTAAACAACGTTTTTTAATAAATTTTTTATATTAAATGAACATAAAATAGGGTGCCCCCAATAAACTAGTTGTAAGGGTTGGAAGTTCGATTTCCTCCAGAATCTCTTCACTACAACATGCTAAAGGTCTACATTTCTATTCCCCGATCAAGTTATGTAAAATTTTGTAACATCTCAAAAATTTATAATATATAAAAATTAAAATGATTTCTAAAACTTCAATTAAAGAGATCTCTTGAAACTGTCATAACCTTATTTTTAGACAGAAACTGAAGAAATGTGTAAATAAAATGTAGATAACCCGTTCAACAAAACTTAAAGCCAATCTTGTTCCCCCAAGAAATAGAGAAGAAAAGTTACCAGGAACTATAGTTTTAATGCAAAACATTTTGTTTTACATTCTCAATTATTTCTTTATTATACACTTTCATACAATAAAATTCACTTCTTTCAAACTTTTGAAAGCCCTACAAAGAATTCATTCCTTTTCTTTTCTGTTACGTCTGCTAATTTGAAGAAAAAAAAAGTGCAAACAATTGAAAGACACAATCAAATCATAATTTAATTGCAACTTAAAACCTCCAGTCATAATTACAATAAAATTAAATAATTTAGTAGTATAATAAATTAGCAAATTAACTGGACTTTGTTCTATCAACTAAAGAACAAATTTATTTTTAGACCATTTCTTTGCAAACGAAAACACACCCTTCCAGCTCTGAGTAATAATTACTGGCTGGCCTCTAGACAAGGAAGTGCTTAAGAATTTGATTTTATTTTGCGGTTTATTGATTTGCCAGTGAAATAAAGAAAAGGGAAATTAGATTCGTACGAATTTAAATACACACAGTACGCTAAGAGAAAAACCTTCGTAAATATAACGATTTTTCACATTGCTGCATTAAATTTTGTCATTATTTTAGAGTCAACGTAGCGCGTCATTCCAGCTTCGTTAAGTTCGAAATCTTTATAAACACAATGATAGAAATTCCTGTAACGTAAATTTTCATTACTGAAATGTAATATTTCATTAACGCAATGAACTTAGTTTTAGTTTATATAATGTAACTTGTCATTACCCAGTAAAAACTTCGCCACAAAAATATAACGTTTATACAAAATCGGAAACTTGATTAAAAAAAACACACATAAAATACATTTCATTAAATCCTTTTTGTATTAAGTAGTTAAGCTATGTTTACACATTTTAAATATTTGACGTCATACATGTAACCACCAGTTTTATTAAAAAAAAAAATATTTGCTTTCGCAAAACGCTTGGCTATATCAAACATCATTGAACAGTTTCTAAATTACATTATACAATTATTGACTTACAAATAAAGTTAAGTAAATCAATAGAAATTGTTAAAAAATTTAGCAAAATTTTTATCAATTATCTGGTCACGTGTTTTTTTTTTAATTTTATCGTCAAATATTTGTTAGGTCTGAACATACCTTTACGATTTTAATCAATAACAAAGAAAAGATTTCTCCACTAATTAAAGCATTAGTTCAAAATAAATTCATTTTTTATTAAACGTTTAATCAAGTGAATTAAATGATTAATTAAGTGAAGTTACGTAAATTAAACGTTTAATTGTTACTATTAATTTTTTTACGTGTGCAAATTTAATTAGTTTTTTTTTTAAATAATATCACAAATCGTTTAATTGAAATCAATTTTTGATTTTTTCTTTGAACCAATTCTTATGTACCTTTTTAATTGTCTTCTTAAAAAAAAAAAATAATATTTTCTTTGTCAACGTAAAAGTTCATTCGGGCTTCATAAAAATATCATTAAAATTTCAAGGGAGCTTCATTTCTACAATTATTCAATGATTAATAAAAATTAAGTTTAAACATCTTCTATGTATAAATCGACAAAGGCAAAACAGTTAAGAACACTTTCCTACTCATTATGCCACTTACTCACAGAAGTGCACAATAAATATTTTATTAAAAGCTGTTCACAATTTTCCAAGTTATAAGCGATCCAATTTGGTACTTAAACAAATGCAGAACAAAAATATTTGTTTTTTTTTCAATTATAATAAAAAATAGCGTTGCCGATTATTCCACATTTTTAGAATTTTCGAATATTTCGACTATATAAATCTTATTTTTAAATCAGCACAGGCAAAACAGTTAAGAACGCTTTCTTTCTTTGCTTGTCAAGCGAACCTCTATGGGTAGAAAAAAGTATCAAAAAGGGGAAATACGGAAAATTTAATTTCTTTCTTTTACTTCTCCGTGCATCATGTAATAATTTTTGAATTTTCTATTATATTGAACTTAGAAACATAATATTATAGGTGCAGGTTACTGAGTATATGAGAACCTATTAGATGAAAAATGTTGGTACTTTTTGTTTTTCATCTGGTACTTTTTGTATTTTTGTTAATATTCGACATACAAAGATAAAAATAAACATGCATTGTCTTGATTGAATAAGCATGTATAAGAGGGAGCTTTTTAGTACTTTTCCGTTCTACATCTGGCACTTTGATTAATTTTTGTTAGTGCCGGTTCACACACGTCAAGTTTGACTCGTCAAGTCTTGAGTTTTTAGGAGAGAGGGGAAAAGAAATGGCATTCTCTTTTCCCTTCTCTCTTACAAGCTCAAGGCTTGACTTGACTTGACTTGTGTGAACCGGCACTTAATATTAGACTTACCCTAGGTCTACACTAAAGATAAATATCTCAACAAGTTGGCAATAACATGGAAAAATGTATTTATGTTAACTCATGATTTTGAAGAAATCAACGAAGAAGGTGCCATGAAGAATTACGCCATCTTGCAAAAATTACTTAATTTTTGCTTTTATTTTTTTCTTTTTTACTTGTTTTTTCATTTGACAATTAAATTTGACGTTTTATGTTAGCAATAATTGTCAACGAAAATGGACTATGGATTATTGCAACACAAATTGTCGGCAATGAATATGTACAAAAAAGTGCTGTCTACATTAAAAATATCATAATTTTAACATTTACTGTAATATATGCCGCAATATTTATCTCTGGTATAGAAGGGCAGTTAGAAACATAAAATTAAACATGCAATGTCCTCAATGGATGACAATCCATAAAGGAGACTTTTTTGTTTTTCAATTGATTCTTTCTGATATTTTTGAATTGAACTTGCACAATTAAATTAACTCACGTAGAATATAAAATATGAACCGGAGGTTGGTCCCTCGCCAAATCGATCCACTAACACGGACAAAATGCTAGTAACATATAAATTCATATATACTTAGGTGAACTATGTTTCCTTTATATTTACATAATAATTTCTGGTCGAATTTTAGCCATTAGGAGAACACTTGTACAATTAAATTACTTCCTTAGTGAAAACGTAAATTTGTAATATTTTCTTGTGTACGTATTTTTAACTCAAATCGTACATCAAAGTTGTATTTAGCCCGATTTTAACGCGTTTCGTATCATTTCATAGTAAAAAGGAAAATTGAAGTACTGCAATGAACAGTTTTGTATCCAGCGCTGCCTGAAGTAAGATTTTACCTTATTTTTTAAGAATTTTT
This sequence comes from Pollenia labialis, assembly GCA_949318255.1. Taxonomy (NCBI): domain Eukaryota; kingdom Metazoa; phylum Arthropoda; class Insecta; order Diptera; family Polleniidae; genus Pollenia; species Pollenia labialis. The sequence continues at coordinate 39,528,854 of OX439141.1, read as the reverse complement.
AACCGAAAAAGATTTTAAGATTTTTTCCCAAAAAACAAGATTTTTTGTTTTGTCTAGACGAAGGTTATTTCCAATTTAAAAAAACCTTCTTTGTTCCCATTTAAAAATATAGCTAAATAATACTAATTTAGTATAAAAAATTAATTTTTTTGTTATGTTTTTAAAATATGAATTGTTTTTATTATTTATAATAAAAAAACTACTTTTTTCCAGAAATAAGATTTTTTCTTCAAAAATAAGATTTTTTTGGTGAAATTAAGATATTTTGCCGAAAATGTCTGGCAGCCCTGTTTGTATCAGTAATAAACATTTTCATTGCATTAATTAATAGGGGATAATGAAATGGTTTCGTTCCAGCAAACGAAGCGTTTTTCTTTCAGTGTAGTGAGATTTACATGTAAAATTCACTGTCCTTTTTTCTATTTTAGTTTTCGAAATATTGTATATCTGCCGGGTCGTAAAGTCAAAAGGACCAAGCTTATTGAAAATGGATGAAGAACTTTAACATGAATCTTAGCCGCATAACATAGTTTTCTTGTGGCGGATTCAATATTGCACATGGGTCCCAAATAATATACACTCTCGGAAATTTTTCTCTATATTCTGCGGAGTAGGTTATCACATGCTCGGGTTTAACCGGCTATACTTTCGTACTTGTTTTTATCACTTTAAATTTTGACAGCAATAAAAGTTTAACTAAAAATTAACTGCATAGAGCCGTTTTTATTATTTGTTAAAAGAAGTATAAAAACTAATATAAACACCAATTATTTCATAAAAATGCATAAAACCATTTTTATATAAACGAAATTGGGCAGCAACAACTTAAATTAAATCGCACTTTAAAAAAGATGTATAAAAACTGAATAACACACAAATTGTTTGATAAGAAAAACTTATTTTTTCAAGTGTCAACAATAATTTTAATTTCTTTAAGTTTTCTTCATTTTATCAGACACACAACTCATAAAGCGAGATACGGACCTCGTTGGTATAAATATTATAACTGGTATTATCTTTAGTTTCTCTACAGAAAAATATAAAATTAAATATAAAGATAACATTAAAAATGGGCATAAAGTAAATGAATTGAAATGAAAGTAAAATTGAAAATTAAACACTTGTAGAAATTTCTTGACGGGCTGAAAATAGAGTGTGTTTTTTTTAAGGCCCTTTTATTTGCTATTCAATAAATTAGTAATCGATTTAAAAGCTTATAAAATTTTAAATTGTTGTTAATGCGAAAAGATGTTATCGCAATTAGTTATAAATATCTGAAGAATGTTAATTTGTTGCAGAACAATTTTGTAAAGTTTTATTAGACTTCTTAAATCATAATTGCATCATTGACATATCAAAGTCCTTGTCTCTATTTTTCAGAATCGAAAACGAAAAGTTTAAATTGAAAAGAGATTAAAAAAAGTGTCATGGCTAAAAAACAATGTTAAATCAAAACAAGTAAGAATGTATAGAGGCCTGTCCCGACTATATAATACCCTACACCACTGTATTAACAGACAGTTGTGTAAAAGATTTACATGGATGCCAACACTGATAGAAAAATGCATCATCATATTGGTGATGCCCTAACATCAGAATTGTCACATCAATGTTACTACAAATGGCATCAATGATGCAATCCAATGACTAACGTCTTCGTACAATTTTGAAATTTTTTACGTGTCATCTATTTTATAACTTTAGTGACATCAATTCGATGCCAGTTTTTGTGTATTATTAACATTATTTTCATGATTACAATGTATTATAAGAAGCAAAAATTCCTATATTCTATTTTTTTAAATTATTTAGTTAAATACATCAAATTTTTAAAGTAGAATGATTACGAAAACCATATATGGCATGGTGGTGGTGTCTTATTATTGAGAGTTTTCCTGTAAACAAAGGTCGTAATTCAACAAACGTGAAACAAACATATGTAACGAGTAAGTAAATAATAATGTTCTCTCACTTTGACTTAAGTTAATTCCAATGAATTTGACTTAATGAAAAACTGTCATTAAATTGATGCTTATGTGTCCTTTCTCCGATGTTACTTTGTCATCGCAATTAGGACATGTTCGTCATTTCTATGATGCCGATGTGTCATCTCATTGATGACATAATTTAATTTTGACCCTGATGACACTTTGGCCGAGTGATGTTAAGGTTGGCATCACAATGATGAAAAGTGTCATGGGGTCAAAAACGAAGACACTTGTCATAGTACGAATGTCAAAATACATCAGCATTATGACGCCTTTTCTATCAGTGTAGCCTAGGGCCTTCTCCATGTAGGTCCATGCCTCCCGAGTTTGATTGCAACCAACACACCCAGGTAGCAATTAATACGGCAAGATTATACACTCGCACCTTGTTTAGGAGCTGGAGCTCTCTAATTTCCACTTACTTGGAAAAAAAATACTAGCAGCCTCTGGTAATTAGCAACAGCACCTGGGGATAGTGATAGCACTTTAGTGGGATTTTTACCAAGTCTGTGGAGTCGTCAAAAATTGTTGTTACTCTGACTCCGACTGCATCCGCCGAAATTTTTTATATACGACTGCGACTCCAACTCCTAGTCAAACCTTGATGCGAAATGTATATGCGACTGGTCCGTATTAAGAAAATGATTCTTTAAACATTTGAAATCGATATTTTATTTCTAACACATTCCGCATTGAGCTGTGATTTAGTTATTTACATGCGTAAAGTAGACTGATCCTTATTTTCTGACTACTTGAACATTTTTAAAGTAGACCCTCTTCAACATATTTTTTTTTTTGGAAAACTTTGGAGTCGGATTCGTGGGTTTTTGTGGGTACTTCGACTCCGGTACAAAAGTACCTCAACTCCGACTCCACAGCCCCAATTTGGGTAGAGAACCATAGCCACCACGTGGTGCCCGAAAGTTTATTTTCAACAAAAAAGCGAAACTTCCGCAAGACAATCTTCCTGAAGGACAGAAATCATTTTGCGCTAGAAGTATGCTAAAGAAAGTCTCAACCAAAAGTCAAGTCGGTGCAGTGCTACTGGCTCCCAGACAGGATCTCTGATCATTCACGATCGTTAAGCTGATTTCCCCGGTGGGTGTAACACCAGAAGCTGAAATATCCTTAAGATGATCGTTAATAAACACTCCCCATGGGGCGTATTAACATATAAATTCTTTTGGGACCCATGTGCAGTCATAGACCCACATACATAAAAGTTATTTGTGGCAAATATTATCTAGATACTAACGGGGTTTATATGGGAAAAAAGTTTAAAGTTATGGCATAGAACGAAAGGAAGCTTCCAACGAAGCAGGTTTGTAAGGGAGAAACATAAAAGTTTCGCTTACCATTGCACTTACGGAAGACATGAATTTTTGATGGCGAGTTCACACTTTGAAGCAATACATTTTTGACACATAAAGGTTGGTGGATGTAACGATCAGCTTTACACACTGAGTGTTTTGATACAGGTATTGTTTAGTATTCTCCCTTACAAAGGGAATGCACTTGAAATGTTATTTTTTTTATAAAAGTTGTTGAGAGTTCTTTCACTTACTTTACTGCATTTGTGTATGTCTTATTGCGTATTGCATAATTGTGCTCTTATTTTTTTTAATGTACCATAAGTGCTTCGCAAAATGATAAAATTTTTTATTGGGATTTGTTAAAACTGGACAATATCTAAAAAAAAAATTGGGAATTGGGATTTATTCTTGACACGAATTGAATCTCAATACGAGCTTTATTAGGCGGTTTATGGGCCCAAATACTCCATTCTGGGCTACCTTCCGAAGCGTCTGTATGCACACTAGTAAAAATACTAGCAGAGCTACAGGGTATAAAAATGAAATGCATCGAGTTGGAAAAATATTTTTGTTTATAAAAATCTATTGCGATTTTGCTGATCGAATTAAACATTAAGAAAATAAACAAAACTGTTTTATTAGGTCGAAAGGTAAACCAAAATAGATTAAAAGCTTTTTCTTGTAAAAAAAAGAAATTTGTTTTTTTAATATTTTACAAATTGATGAATCGGGTGTTTTTTTTTAGCTGCGATAATTATGGTTTGACAGCTGAGAATGTCAAACTGTGTTTATATTTATGTTCAGTTAGGTTTGGCAAGTAATTAATGTGAATCGTTTAACGCTAGAATAACGCTTCATTGTGAATTGTGAAAGTTTACTTTGAAGAAAAAATCAATCTGTTCGAGAAGTTTATAGACCAGTTCGTATATTTTACGAAGCTCATTACGTCAATAAGCAAAATTAAAGTATTTGGAGCGAAGGCAATCCTTAATAGCCTTTGTACACTTCCATACATTTTGTAGGAACGCATGGAAGAAAATATAAAATAAAAATACAATTTTGTATATTTTAACATGAGTGTCATTTCCTTATTTCGCCATAAATGTCATGAAATTATCTACCAGTTCCGATGTTCTGTAACTCTCGCGTCGAGAAACTTTTCGATTGAAATGTGTGAAATTAAACAAAAACCGCTAGGGCCGTATTGTTCTTGCTAATAAAATATCAAATTTTTTGGTTCGATGATTTCAAAATTTTGTGGATATTAAAGTTGATGCAATAAACCAGAATCAATTAAAAAGTCGATTTTTTAAATTTTGGTTAGTTAGGCCGTTCGAATTTTATGTTACGATATATCAATTCTTCTTAAACAAATTGAGAATTGGTTGCAACTTTTCCTGGTTCTAAATACAATTAGGAATCTGAGTCAAAGCGACACACCCCCTTTTTGGAAAGTGTATAGAGTTTTCATTCGGGGAAAAAAATCCCGGGAAAAATATTTTTAAAAATTTCCCGAAATAAAAATTTTTAACAGCGTTAAAAAAACTGCATTCGATGTTGAAAAACTGCAATTCCGTCCACTTTTTCATTTCTCATTGGCCAAAAAAAAAAACGGTTGATTTTACATTTGATTCATTAAATGTAAACAGTCGCTGTCAAACCAACTCAAAAAGTGAAAAGTTGTACATAACCCCCCGTTTCCACAAGCAGGTGCAAATTCGTAAAACTCAATACACTCACACAATTTTTGTTCTTGCAGCCAATCGGCTGTTTCCTCGATTTTTCGTTGATAATACGTGTTAACGCTACTCCCAAAATACCATAATTTAATTTAATTTTAATCTTGCAACACTATTTCAACTCCGAAAAAATGTATAATACTGTAAGACAAATGTCATTTATATTTTTTAACGAAAGTTAATTGTCAAGAAGCGTCTTGGCGCCTTCGCCATTCTTTTTCTTTTGTTAAAAATTTAATTGCGAGTTGACCCAGACGTGATACTTAAAGCCAAGGAAATTTTTTATACATCCAGTAATTTTCATACCAAAAAGTATGTAAAAATTATTTAAAATTACTATTCATATTTGAAAATATTTTATAATTATTTTTAAAGGAATTTTAATAAAAAATACAATTGCATGATACATCAAGTCTTTTATTGAGCCTTTGTATTTTATTCAAAATCCCGTGGAAATTGCTGGCTCGGCTGACAGCCTTCTCAACAATACGTTTACTTGCATATGGAAACGTAGGGTAAGTTTTTGTGTTTGTTTAGACTGAAGTTTTTTAAACCCTGATTTTTAACACTTTAATCAAATTTAGTTTTCATTAAACTATTTTATGAAGAAAGAAGTTTTTACAACATGAGATTAAGAGCGGGTTTTTTACTTAGAGTTTAAACCAGGATCAATAGTAAGATTTGTTAATCTTATAATAAAATTAATCTAGCCTTAATCTTCTGTGGCGTTTTTGAGTGAAAGATTAAAGCTTTTAGCATTGCCATATGAATTGACAATACTTTTATGTATAAGTATGGCAGTTTAAAACAAATACCAAAAATTGTCATCAAATTACTGTTCTTAACGTGAAAAAGAAGAAGAAAAGGCGAGAATTTTGTATTGTGTTATATAATATTATATATTTATAAATAGATATTTATTCTTATTTGACCTTTATTTTATAATTACTTTTAATTATTTAAGCTTGAGGGTGGAATATTTAATAAAACTTTAAATAAAAAAAAATATAAAAAATATTTCCTTTCATAGGCTGTTCGTACTTTTGAAAGTTCTCTCGCAAGTTTAAACCGCCAACTTTGGGCGTTTAAACTTGGAAACAAAATGAAATAATCGACTACCCAAAAACGAATTTCAAAGATTAGTTCTAATTTAATCGCTGATCTTTATGTCAAAAACTGGCTCTAAGTAAAATTTACTGATAATTTTTCATTCATGACTGCCCGGCGTCAGTGAACCCACGTTCACGGACAGGTTGAACTGGCATGTTTCGATAGTCACCACACTATCTCCTCAGATATCTTTGCCACTTAAAACTCACCGCCATTGATGACGGCTGGCAGCCAATAACCAAATATGAATCTTTAAACCAAATACATAGTATTTTTACTTTCGTGGACCGAAATTTGCTGTAAATGTTTTTTTTTTAATGATTTACAGGTTTTTCCGTACTTCTGTTTTTCATATATTTATTTTTTAACAGGAAAATGTGTCAATTTTTTTTTCAAAATTGTTGACTTACGCTTAAGTATTTGTCTTAATCGATTTTACTAAGTGTTGATTCACACGCTTAAAATTTTAATCCTCAAGTCTTGAATTTTTGGGAGAGAGATAGAGAAAAAAAAATTTAAACTCTTTTCCCTTTTTTAATTAAAAACTCAAGAGTTGACGCCTAAAGCGTGTGAATCAGCACCAACTGCTTCTTGATAGACACTAGTTGAACCCTCTAATGAATTACGGTGTTAAAAAAACAATAAAATAACCATAACATTTTCGTTAAAACAAGTGCAAAATGTTTTTTCTCTGGATGTTTGGTTTCTAACCAAAAAATCGCGAGCATGACAAGACAGGCAAGAAACATTTAAAGTTTCCCGCGTGATCGAATGAAAGTTCGGAAATTAAGATACCCTAAAAGTGAAGTAAAAGATCTCGTAAACAATAATTTTGCTTACTCACCTTTTTTTAAGGTTTTCTATAGACAATTTATCATTAGGAAAATGTTTGGCACTAGATTTTTTTTAGCTTAAATTGAATTAAATTGTTTTTTTTATTAGTGTTTTTTTTTGTAGTATTTATTGCTATTTAAGAATTTAATTTTAATTGTGTTGTTGCTGCTGATTTGCGTAACAATGACAATGTTGTGGTAAGAGAGAATTTTTTTTTTTTTAAATATTTGGCAAAATTGTTAACATCATCATTATCATGATATATTTATAAAAACTTGAACTTGTTTTTGTTTTTTATTTCTTAATATTAAAAATAAAAATTGTTTTCTTTTAAATAAAAATTTTTGGTTTTATTTTTCTATATTTTTTATAAAAATTTTCTTAATGTTGTCAAAAAACAAAAATTGTCGGTATTTTGTTTTGCTTTTTTTTTAATATTTTTGTGAAATTGTTGTTGTTTTTTTTTTTAATAAATTTGTTTTCACCGCACTACTACTCTGACACCGAACCAATAAAAATGATCATTTTAGTCTAGCAAAACTGAGACGACTACACACATTTACATTGAAAATTACTCTCACTTGACACAAGTACATTTTGTTTGTCGGACTGTTGATTGGCGACGATGGTTAAATGTTTATAATTTTTTTATTATTATTTTAAATAAATTAAATGTAGTTTATTCTTATTCATATACCTACCAGTATATAATAAAGTGTAGATTTGAATTTGTTTGTTTTCTTTGTTTTTTCTTGTTTTTTTTTTGTCTAGAAAGAACGATCTCGTAACTTGCGTTGATGTAGTTTGACTAGCTCTCACTCACTATTAAAACAGTTAAAGTGAAATAAATTCACTCTTTAAAAAATTAAACAGATTCACTCTGAACCAGTGTTGCCAGTGAAATTTCGAGAAAGATACATTTTAGTTTCCAAAAAGATACACTTTTTCCCAAAAAGATTCATTAAAAAAAAATTTAAAATGCATTTTTAACGTTAACCATAGCATTTTAATTTCATATTTCATGAATATTGTAATGGAAATGATCAAGTATATTCTAGGTTTCGACTCGAATTGCAAACAAAAAAATTATTGAATCCGCATAATTCATAAAGATCGCTAATTTGCAAACCGCAGCATGATAGCAAAGTCTACTATTTTTTAAAAATCGTGAAAGCTGTAAAGAATTAAAGGAAAAAATCGCTTCTTTCGCGAAAAATTGCAAACTTTTAAACAAACACTAAAATTTATTTGAAATCGTTAATGGGTTAAAAAATTCCAAAAATAGCGAAATTCCGTGAAAATTTTTCATATTTCAAACAAAAAAATCGGAAAAAACACAACGTCCCATCTTCGGTAACTACGGGATTTTTTAAAAGTTTCAGTCTGTCAAACCAAACACTTTCGAACATGTCGACTGCCGATGTTCTTTGTTGCGTACAACTTTTTGTTTTTTGCTTTCACTACGACTGTTTTCATTTAATGAATCAGAAGTAAAGGCAACAGTTTTTTTTGGACAATGACAAATGCAGATGTCGAAGTTGCAGCACAATCTTATGACTTTTACTATCTCAACTGCAGCTTTTTAAACGCTGTACCTATGCAACTATCTTTGGATGTTGTTCTTTTTGCGTACAGATTCAAGAGATACGAAACATGTCAGGATTATACTTGGTACCTGAAGTCATCAAAAGATACAAAAAATTTATCTTTCGTATCCTAATGGCAACACTGCTCTGAACAAAATAAATAGTAAATTATCCCACTCTGAAAATGTTTACTGACTCTCTATTTTGCAATTAATGTTCAACAAAATGTTAACTCGATAAAGCTCTGTAAACAAACATTAATCTAACAAAATATGTACCAATTTAATAACAATAAAACTTTATTAAGCAAAATAAAACTTTTTTTTATGAAATTACAATTTGTTATATGCATACAAGTAGGTATTTTAATTAAATAAAAAAAAGCATTTTATTTATATGATTTTTTTTTGCTAATTAACTAAAAAAAAGCTTTTCACTTTCATTTAAAAATGCCTTTAGAAGAAAACTAAAGAGCATTCAATTTTCTAAGACAAAAAAAGAGTATTAGAAACTCGAAAAACAACAAATCTGTCAATATTTCATTTTTATTATTTCTTCTACTTTAACTTGCCAGCTTGAAACTAAGAAATAGGAATTCATTGCATATAGTTGAGTGAACTCTGTATCGCTTTTTTTTTGCTATTAATATTTGTTTTTGAAGTTGTTACTGTTAAAACAGACAATTATTATACATTCATCAAACCATGTTAATGTAATAGTATGTAAAGAATACGAGGGCTCAACAAAAGTTACCAAAAAAAAAAAGAAGAAAAACTGGGAACAGTCACTGAAGCGGCCAGACATAAATGCTTACAAATACAAACATAATTATCTTCTTAACCCTAAAAATAATTTTTAATTTTTTAGGCTTTCAGAAAATGGACTTTTTTAGGACGTCATTTTAATACATCGTACTTCACAATTCCACAACTACAAAACAACAACGCTTTTAAGTAGGTACATATACAAATTTCCCTGATTATACAATTAAACACTAAAGTTGAAGGGCACACCAAAAACTTTGAGTTTTTTTTTGGAAATATAAAAATTTATCATTCATTAGCTACGACAAGCTGAATACCCAATATTTATTGATAAATATACTGTAATTAATTTTTGGGGTAAGCTTAGGGCTGCCAGATACCAAAGGGCACATAACTGGACAATCGAAAAAATTCACCTGGATTTTGAAAAAATAACTGGACAATTTAAAAAAGCACTTAACTCTAAGCAGATTTTATTTTGCAATAAAAAAAAATTTAAAAAGCGAGGAAACGTAACACTTAAAATTCAGTCAAATCATATTACAAAATTATAATCAGGGCGAATTCACTACAAGTGGCAGCGAAATGCCTGCTAACTTTGACAGTTCGAACCAATTTGTTTTGGTTATGAAATAGTTGACATTTCGAGCCGTAAGCATCTGCTATTTCTGTGGTTTTTGTTTTGTTGTAGTAACGCTGCCACCTTATGTATAATGGCATTTCCATTTTGGCATGTCGTGATATTTGTGCCACAAAATGTAAATAAATTAAATGAAGAAGCCAAATTTGTAAAAAGGGGTTTTATATATACAAAGTAATGAATAAAGTGCTAATATTCAGAAAAAAAATCACAGTAATCGAAGCTAAGGATTTGCAGATATAAGCAAAAATATGCGCTGGCGCGACGTTAAAAAAACGGAAATGGATTTTGACTCGCATAACAAACTGAATAAGGCTGCGAATTGAGCAAAATGTTTTGTATAAAACCTTTTTTAGTAAACTTTGGACTAAAACAGATTTATTTTTCAAGCTATAAAATTTATCAATCTTTGCTCCTTTTAAGGTAAATATGTGATTTTCAGAGAAATTTCTACTTTTTTTAATTTAACGCCAGATTACAAATAAGGTTTTATTTTCGGACCATGTTGTTCAATCGTTATCCCTTTTGTTACTAAATGTAGAGCTCGTTGCGCTTTACACCAAAATATAAAAAAGTAAACTGTACATATAAAATTTTTTGAGAAACAATTTAAAATATTTCTGGCGTTACGTTACAAAAAATAGACTTTTCGCTGGAAATGCCCATATATAAATTCAACTTGGTATTTATCATAGTACAATAAGTACCAGGTATGTTCATTAGGGAGAGTTTTTATTATTTACCTATGTAATGTCAAAATAATTTATTTAATTTTTGACGCTTGTTTTAGTTTTGTTCATATTTTCTTTTGTTTGACGTTATATGCAGGGCTGTGGAGTCGTCACTCTTTTTTAATGAAGTACCTTTTAAATGGTTAAATATAGCAAAAAAAAAAAAAAAATATTCTATAAAAATTTCAAATCGGTATTTCAATTTTAACATTGAGCTTTAATATAGTTATTTAAGGCGCCCGTACACGGCATGTTTTTGTCATCTGGCATGTCAAATTTCCCACTGCAAAATACATACATGTCGTGTGTTACCTTTTTAACTTTGCTTCTGTAAAAGTCAGATGCAAAGTCATCTGACAAAATTTCAATTAGAGCGTGCTCTATTTTCTTCTGACAAACCATCTGACTTCTGAAATCTATGCCGGGAAGAAACCGTCAGCGGCGTCCACTATTGACAATTTCATTAGCCGGCTGAGGTTGTTATTTTACAATACCGATAAATGTATGTTCTTTTAACATTTTAATAGAAATAACGTACATACATTATTATACCCAAAATTGGCATCTTCAAATTTAAAGAAAACAATTTTAATATGGCTGAACTCTTTTACGGCGCAAATAAAAATGTCTGTGGCGGCAGCACGTTATTTTCAAACCGAGAACTACTTTGGTTTCTGCAATTACTATGAAAAAAAAACAGAGACGATGTCAAAAGCAAAGTACATGTACGTTTGTGACCGAATATTATAAACCTAATGTAAACCAGCAATTTTGAAATTACATGTGACTTTAAAATTTGACATGTCAGATGACAAAAACATGTCGTGTACATTCAGCTTTACATATGAGTATGTGAGATGCAAAACTCGTTCGTTACACTTTATTCGAATTTTCGGAAAATGCAAAAAACATATAACGACCGATCAAATGGTGTTATGCTATTCTTGATTAATAACTTAACAGTTGGAAAATTAAAACCAAGTGAAATAGCTTTAATTTTAGAACTAAAGAGTTTTGCTACGAAGTTTCAAAAGTAAGAAACGGGTTATGATACAATTCTATGGGATCGAACTAACTAGTTTTGCAATACACTATGACCACCAGGAAAGTTATTCATTGAGCTTAAGAATATTTTTTTTTTTATTGATAATATAATTTAATTTTTAATTTTACATGTATTTTCTTAAATCTATTGATTCTTTTTACTTTATAACCAAGATTTGAAAAATCCCGCTAAGCCATTCGGCTTGTCAGCAGGAAATATATTTTGAAATTTATATTTATTTATTAAAATTATGCAAACAGTGCTAAAAATGTAACAATAGTTCTGTATGGGAAGGGATAAACTACACCAATATCACATATTTTTCAAAATACGTTTTTTCTACTGTTTGAATCTATGGATGTGTAAATTTCCAAATGTAGTTTTCGAGATAGAAAAGTTGAAAACAACACCAACCCCAACTTGCTTATACGTAAATTGCATCAAATTTATTAAGTGTGGTTTACCACTGAAATTGTAGTCAATTTTTATTTAAACATGCACCTTCAGTTTTTACTTGAATAATTTGTGTAACACATTTCGAAGAGAAAATTAAGGAAAAGAAATTGTTCTAAGCCTTGTATTATTTTTAGGAATTAGCAGACCTTTTGAGGTTGGACTTAGTACTGTTTTTCTCAAGGGATTGAACAGTACCAATACCATCATGGGAGGTAAAGAACGCCAATTTCAATTTAATACGCATAGGTATGTTACCTTATATGACGTAATTTTTTATGGATATCATCGACATAAAAACACATATTAGAGTCATTTAAAATATTCGTACAAAAAGAAGTATTTGTGATTTTCAACATCTTTTTTGGTCTGCTCTAAAGTTTTCCAAGTGTTGCTTCGTGTAGTTTATCTGCCGCCGGTAGAGTTAAAAAAATATATGAATTGTTCAACAAATAAATTGATATCTCTTTCTTCAGTGTACTCGTCATTATTTTTTTCGTCCCATAGTTATGTATTTTATGAACATCGCTACAAAAACATTTTTCAATACAAGTTTTATAAAAACCAATTATATCCAAGCGAACTTGTTTACAAATTTGAATTTTTAAATTCTCTAATTTGACCTTGGCGTACTTCAAACAAAACTGTGAACCAGTGAGTTTTGTTACAGAAAATGAAAAGAGATTGTTTTGAAAATGTCTGGTGAGTAGATCGAACCAGTTTTGCTACCACCTGCACTCATAAAAACATAAAAAAGGACATGCTTCGATACAATCTAAATATTTATTCTCATAAAGTGTTAAAAAAATTGTCAAAATTAATTGTTATCTCAATTTTTGATACTCCCCTACTCGTAACTTTAAAAGAGTCGCGAGTTTTTATGCGTACTACGACTCCGAATCCGGTACAAAACCTTAATTCCGACTCCACAGCCCTGGTTATATGGGTTTTGAAATTGAGAACAAAATTTCTAATGACTATTCATTGTACTTATTCTACCGTGAACATAAAGAAGGACATAAACGGCCTTGTTATGGATCGAGTGAAATTTGAAATTAAAGGAGATTTCCAGTTAAATTTTTCTTTAAATTGCCGTCGTTTTTTTATTTTAAGATTAGTTTTAATGAAGATAATTTATAATTTATAACAAAACTTTGTTAATCGGTTAACCGATCAAAACCTCGGTTAATTAATCGGCTAATTAAAGCAAAAGCCCGATTAAATGAATACCCTAGTATGAAGTATATAAAAAAAATTGTTTAATGAACTTTAAACACTGGATCGTTTTTAAAGTTTTTTTCGATAATTTTTATCACTCGAATTCGATTTCCCGAACATGGCTGATAACTTTTTGTTAAGCCACATATATTTTTTGTATTGTTATTTGAAGAATTTAATAACTCTATTACTTTAGTTGTAAGCAGCACAAATATTTGAAACATTTTGCAACTTTCATCAAAATTTAGTCTTATGAATGGATTCTTCGGAATAAAGATTATCAGAAATACCTTAAGTTCTTGCACAAAAAGTATTGCTAGTTTGCATGACTAACAAAAGACATCAATTTATATAAGTTTTGTACGTTATTGTTTCGCATTTTTGAAAAACTGGACCTCTCTCTCTCTCTCTCTATCTCATTAAATGGAATGTCTGTCGTCAAGTGAGAAATTTTTTCCTTACAATTTTTCATAGATATTGTTCTAAACATAAATAATCATAATTAACAAAAAAAAAAAGGAATTGTTCAAAATTAAATAAAGTTTTTTAACCGGACAAATTGCATTTTAGCGTGAACCTGGACAACAACAAAAGGAGCTAGGCATTCCAGGCCGTCTGTCTGCTTAGATGAGATCATCAGGAAACTCTTTCCCAAATATTTCGAAAAAGATATTATACAAATAAATCTGTAAAGCGCATATGTCCTCTCAAAAGAACTCAATGGTTTCTTTAAAGACCATTTTACACTTTAATAAAAGTCTTATGGCCATTTTCTCAATGTACCGTCAAACTGCCTGTTACTTAATGTCAACATAAATTTATTAGACCGATAAACTGTCTGTTAACAATTTTGGGTTTCTCAATATACCGACAAAAAACATGGTTTTAAGCTGGCAACACCTCTCAAAATACATGTAAAAGTTGGGAGTCAGCTGATTGAATTTATCTGTACTGCAAATAAAAGGAAAATAAATAATCGGCAGATGAGTGCTGGTTAGCTTTGCGACAGAATAGAAGCAAATGAGACATTGAGAAAACCAAATTTCTTTAATGTGCAGTTTTTCGTTGGGAAAAAAGTTAATCGTGTAATGAGAAAACGGCCATTAGGCATTATAAGAAAAATGCTTTTCTGATTTAATAATGTTTTGAAAATATATATACATATATAAAAAAAAACTAAGCTGGCAACATGCTTTTTTTTTGCGAGAACAATAAAGCAAGTTGTTTTTGTTTTCATTTTGTTTTTTTTTTAACCTTCTTACAACTGCAATTAATGATGGAAGAATTCCAATCAATTGTAGTGGGGAATGTAAGAAAAGATAAACTCACTGTTTATTGTTGTTGTTTTTGTTTAAGCTTTGATATTCGCACAAGTAATGCTGTTGCTTGTAATTCTTGTTTGCTTAACAGTTTTATTTGTTGTATTTCTTTAGTTTTTCCAAAATCTTTGGATGAAGTTTCCTTACGATTTGGCCTAAGCAACCAGTGAAATGCGCATAGGAATAGCGTATCCCTTCAAAAATAAATTTCAGTGTTTTTATCAAGAATAAAAATTGGGAATTAAAGCTGCGTTCACAATCAAAAAAACATTTTCACTTGGTGTTTATAATAGAGCAACTACACACCTTTTGCATCGAGAAACCATTTGCAAATTTTAGCCACAACAATATTAAGCATTTATTTTTATGTTTGTAAACATTTTGTTAAAATTTTCATTCAGAACTAAATACAATTATTTTAAACGTCAGAAACAATTTCATACAAATTGTTGCTGAAGTTCGAGTTGACTCAACTTTAGTTACATTTTTAAAAAAATGTTAGTTACATTTTTGTTCTAAAAATGAAAGGAAAATATATGAAATACTTTGGGAAGAAAAAAGGTAGAAGAAAAAACGAAATTGTTTTTTTGATTGTGAACGTAGCTTAAGCATGATAAACCAAATCTTTTAAATTAAAAATGTTTGCATTCCTACAAAATTACTTTGATATGTATAACAACTTATCATGTCGGGGTTGTATTTTCCTCAAAATACTTAAGACTTGTATGATAGTGCGAAACTGCCTTAAGGAACACTGCCCAATTTAGCTTAAATATTTTTTTCTTTATATTAATAAATTATATTTTTTGTTAATACGTTGCACCTACATGCCGTTCCAAACTAACCTCGCACGGAAGAGTAATAGATATGGTACATAGTTGTTGTTTTTGTATTATTTCTCCACTTACAAAGCACATTCGCATTAATTTAACACACAAACGTATGATTGTTTTAGTATTTATTTATTCAATACGCTCTTTATTTTTTTCTTCTTTAATTTTACTTTTGATTGCATTTTTAGTGCATTTTATGCAATTTTTCTTTTTATTTCTTGATTTCTTTTTATTTATTTTTTTTTTGCCAAATTTTAATAAATTTCTTGTATGTATTATTTAGTTATTAAAAAAAATTTGATTAAATTTCTTAAATTAAAAAATTTTTTAAACAAAATTACACTCTTTTTTTTTTAACCGCTCTCTGCAAAGAATTTCAGCTGTATTTGGAGAGTGCAAGATACGTTTCGAGCAAACCGACGAACTGCTTTAAAATTTAATATTTCTTTGGCCTCAACACGGTTTCGTTTTTGTCATAAAAATTTGTTTTCTACCCCTCTTGGGTATTTCTTTAATTTCTTTTCAGTTGCGTAAATTTTTATGCCAAATAATTTGATTGATTAAAGCCAAAATAAATACGAGACTACACCAACAATTTGTTTCGAAAATTGTATGGCGATCGGTAAAATTCATACATACATATGTACATATACACAATCACTTGTTTATCTCATTAACAAGAAAACACACCATACAAAACTATCAACCGCCCCGAAACGTAAAAGAAAGAAAAATAACAACAATCAAACACTTACTCAGTAGTCAACAAAAACGTCAATGGTAATTTACAGCCAAATTATTTATTGTATTTTATTTGACAATAGTTCCCCAAAAAGAAAAACAGAGTAATTGTTTTGGTTTTTTAGTTAAACACTAACATGGCCCCCATACGGTGCCGCACTATACGGGTTGTCTCTCTTTTTTTTAGTTTTACTTAATAAAAATAAATGATAAATGAATGATCTTCAAATTAAACCAGAAAGAAAGAGACAACTAATAAACAATCTCTAGTTGATTGATCTTGTTAACATAACGAAGCTTTACTGTTAAATGTAAGTACTGTTATTGTTGAAAAACATAAATTTAAGGTATACTTTTAGGAGCAACCGCACATAAATAAATATGTATGTACTATCAACTTAATTTGTATCTAGCGGGAAAACTATACAGATAATTTAGAGAGACGTTGACGAAAAGTTGGAATAGTGTTAAAATTCTTTCAGATTTCTGTTCCAAAAAAGTAGAAAGTGGTTCACACCAGTGATGCCAGCAAATTTTTTTCAAAAATCCCTACGCTTATGAAATAAAAATTCCTATTTTCGCTGCAATAATTATTTTCTTTCCCTTTTTCCCTGCATGACAAATTTTTTAGATAAATCACTACAAAAAGTGAAAAATCCCCACTTGGCATTAATGGTTAAAGCGAATTCCGGAAGACATGTCGGAAGAAATTCTATGTTGTTTTGGCCAGCATTTTTAATAAATATCTGAAAGAAATCTAATGAAAAAGCCATGGGAAATTCTGATGAGTTCGATGACATTATACATTAAAGTCGGATGCGATTATAATCGCTTTTTCGCACAGTTTTCTTACAGAAGTGATGAGAAGTGGTCGAAAGTTAAACGAGATGTTTATAAATTGTTTATTATTTATTATACCCTCCACCACTAGTGGTATACTAAGTTTGTCATTCCGAGGGAAACTTTTTTTATTAGTCATCTCAGACACTATAAAGTATATACATACATATATTTTTGCTCCTTGAGCAATTATCGATTTAGACATGTCCGTCTGTCTGTCTGTTAAAACACGCTCACTTTCGAAAACCTCAAAGGAAATAACAATGTTGGTGGCAAATTGCTTCTAGTTATTCTAAGCAGTTTGGGTGAAATCCATCATAATCGGTTCAGTAGGATAACAGTCATAAATCCAAATGTGGAGCCACCACCGTAAATTATTTATAATATTGATAAAGATTTTGCACAAATTTCGTGAAGATCCCGTAACACATAATGCTTTTTGGTACGTCAGAGTTTTATAGCACTAGAATTCACACTGTAAAATTTCGTGAAGATCGGTCCATAATTTAAAAAAACCCACTCCTAAAATGCTCTAACTGTTTTACACTTGCAAAACAGAAATAGATATTTTCCTTACGGTGAATTCCTCTATTTGAGCCTTATAAACTCCATGACTATATCAATTTAGTCTGAAATCTATTAGACATATCGGTACATAAAATCCTCATAAAATCAATATTTATCGGACATGTTCTAACAATCGCATGATTTTAAAACGCAAAACGCCACATTTATTTTGTGGTCTTCTGAAACTCGTGTTTTGCTTGTGGTCCGCCTTAGTTTCTTAAAAATATTCTAGTTATAAAAGAAATAATTAATTAATAAAAAGGTCGAATAAAAATAAACTTAAATAATATAATCAGGTATGTGATGAAAAACGATCGTTTTCAAAATTATCGTTTTTAGCAGGTGTGATGAATTTCGACCGATTTTAAAATCCATTTCTGGAGTAAAGTCTTAAGTTTTGTTGCAAATACAGTTCAATTAACATAAGTTATAACAAATTTAAAAGAATATACACAGGAAAACAGAGAAAAACAATATTATCGTTATCAAATCGTATTGTTTTCAAAATCGTTTTTCATCACATACCTGAATATTCTAGTTACGTACATTGAACATACTATTGCGATTTAAAGGCACTAAACTTTTTGCGATTGCAACACTTTTAATGCGATTTCATGACAGAATCGCAAATGTTAAGCGTTTTGCGATTGTCAGAACATGCCCGTATATTAAATGTCTGACAGAAATCTAAACGAAGTTTCTAAACGTATGTTTCACTTAACAAATATTGAACGAAAAAAAATGAATTAGAAAAAGGGGGTAACGCTTAAATTTATAAACCAGTAATATTCGTTCATGCCGCGAGACAAAACGGATAAAGTGAAATATCTGGCAGGGATATTCACATTGTTACCGATAGCAAGGAGGCCGTAAGGTCCTTGTAGAATGTGTTCATCACATCGAAGAAAGCCCAAGAATGCCGGATGTCTCCGGAGAAGATTGCGAGAAATTCAGTGCTTACCCTTAAGTGGATCCCCGGACACAGGGACATAAAGGGTGGTTAATTGTCAATGTTGAATGTGAACGTCATTTTTTTTTCATTTCTTAATTTCAGACTAACCCAATTTGAATCATGGAAAGATACACAATCGAGCAACGCGGTAAAGTTATTCAGGCTTATTATGAAAATGGGCGTTCAAATCAAAATGCATATCGTGCACTTCGGGATTTCTTTGGTCAATTTAATCGTTCAAAATGTGCGTACAATCGGAAAAATTTGAACAAAACGGGTCTGTAGGAGATGTGAAAACACTAGTGCATGCTCGCACAGCTTGTACTGCAGAAAGTTTTGCTGCAGTTCGCGATTTTGGCCATAACTTTTTCGTATCTGAACCGATTTTTCCGAGTTCTACTAAAAATTTCCGATATTTTGGTATATAAGTCATATCCATAGGACATATGGCAGCCCTAAAATTTAGGTTTTTATACAATTTTTTTTTTGTACGGGAGGTACCACGCCCACTTCTCCAATTTCACATTTTGAAGGACGGTGTGTATTGACAACCTAAATGTATGTACCTAATTTGGAAACTTTTGCTCTTGCCGTTCCCCAGATATACAGCAAAAAGTAATACAAATACAACAACCACAAGGGATTTTTGGGAAAAATTAGAGGTAGTAGTAGTTTTTTCCTCATATCTCAGCTATTTATGGACCGATTGTTTTGGATTTCAATAGCAAACAATTCCGGACCATATGTGACATAAATGTATAATAACCCGTCCCCATCATATATGGGGTCTTCGGAAAACCCATTTCAACGGACAGACGGACATCGTTAAATCAAGTTCGCTTTTCATAAGGACCCAGAATATATACACTTTACAAACGGAATGACAAACTTATATATATCCTTTTACCTTCGGTGAAGGGTATAAATATTGGTTACGTGTGGAACCGCATGAACTCAGACATTTGAAAGATACATATGATTTTGACTCAGACTCAAAATAAAAGAAATTCCCCAGGAGTTTTATGACTTCTTCTATTTTTCCTATGTTAATTCAATTGCAAAAATGGAAAAGGGGAAAAACTCCCGGTGAAATTTGTATTCATAATTGGGCTGATTATAAATGTACTAACAAACTAATAGTAAAGGAGACTTTTAGCCCGTTGTAGTGAAAGAGACCAGGCGGGAATTTAACTGACTACCAACTGGCCTACAAAATAAACTTATTAAACGTCTTGGTTTAATTGTATTTATTAATAATTTTTATTATTTAAATTAATTGTTTTTTTGTTTGTTTGTTTTATTAGCATTTTCTAAATTAAACTAAAAAAAATTTCTGGTAAAATAATGAAATTTGCCTGGGCTTGTGTTCACTTTCAATATAAAAATTAAAATAGTTTTTAAACTTTGAAATTTGATCAACTAAATCTAAAAGTTATTAAATGTTCTTCATTAAATTAAAAAAAAAAAATTAAAAATTAAAATTAAATTTGCTTAAACATAATTGTTAGTAAGTATTTACAATTAAGGCATTTGTTGTAGGTAAAATGTCAATTTTTCTCTTTCAAAAAATCACAAATCGTTAATGTTAAAGAAAGAAAACTAAAATTAACTAAACCTTAAGAAAAAATCTAATATTGTGTTTGAAATTTTTTTTTTGTTTGTTGTTGTTGCTTGGTTAAAGATAAATGTCACATTTTTTGTTTTTGTATAAGTAAAATTTCTATATGACACTGCCCTGCAGTTTCATTTATTCATAACGTCTGGAATTGTAGGACTGTATTTTTTCAACGGTACACTCGAGAGCTGCCTTAATATCATGGAAAACAGGGACGCCCTGGCGTTTGGCTAAATCTATCAAATAGGAACGACCACGATTATAGTCCTTAATGGCGGTAGAAGTGAGCTGAAATGAGAAAAACTTTTAAATTAAAGCAAATAGAAAAACAAAAATGTTAAAAAATGTTTTTTTTTGTTTTAAACCAAAAGTCCCTTCGCCTCTTAAACTATTTACCACACTCACCTTTTCATTGCCAATAACACAGTCATTGGGCAACATTTGGACAGCCAACACTACGTTGTACATCAAACCAATGCAGTGGGCTGCCAGAGTCATTGGAGCCAGAGAGCGTGTTTCGTTGGTGATCACAAACAGCAAAACGCGACTCGAGTCCAGAACTGCAGGATTAAAGAGATTCGTACGCACCGGCGACAAAGTCCAGCTAAGAGATTCCTCGGCAATTGTCATCTCCTCAACTTCTTCGGCGGTCTTAGTGCCACTATTTGTGCGGCATTTCCGTCTAGTGCGCATAAAATTAGCTGCGGATGATGTGGGCTGTCTGCGTACTTTCCAACTTGCCGACGATGTACTCTGACCAGCAATGTCTTCTTCTTTCGGTTGCAATTTGCTGTCTGGTAAATCCAATTGACTAGGATTGATACTTTCATGGAGAGAGGGTAAATGGTAGGAAATTCCTTTAGATTTTAAATAGGGAATGGCCAATTCTTGACGCCATTTGGTGCGCAAAACACAACTGCCACCCAAATAGACTTCACGAAAATCGGGCATGGCATAGGCCAAAGAAGGATCGCAACAATTTATGGAATTAATCGAACTACTGCTAGAGAAAACCGAATCATTGGAATCGCTTTCCTCTTCAGTGGTTGCTGGGATGTGTGAGGTGTTGTCAATGTTGAGCGGCGAGTGAGCTGTGAAAGCCGAAGTTTGAGGTTGTATGGTTTGAGTAGTTGTTACTTCGGTCGTTTCAATGGTTTCAACATTCAGTAGAACGTGTTGTTTTTGATTACCTAATTGAGCTTGCGAACGCGAACGTATAGGTTCTATGGGCTGCGGCGAAGAGGTTCCACTGTCACGATTGCGAGTTAAAAGATCGTTCAAGTTAAGAGCACGTTCCTCACTACCCGGTACACTCGTATTGCTGGAAGTGCGTGAGATATTCTTGCTGAAATAGCTAATGGCGAAAGAGTCCTCTCCTGTAGATAAAAAAAATATAACAAATTATTGGTTTATATTAAACACAACTCTTTCCTCAAACTCACCCTGCAAATTTGACAAATACACGGGCGGTGGTGGCACATTGGTACCCTTAATGGGCGAAATGCAGCCACTTTCGTGTATCTCTTGCTGTAGTACTGATAAATAGGCCGATATTACACAGAATAGATCAAAGTCAAGATAATCTAGTTGAGAGGAGCTGTTGTTGACTTTAGAATTTTGTTGTTGAGCACTTAATGGATTGTTGGTGTTATTTTGTTTTTGAGAGTTTGTACTATTTTTGTTGTTGCTGTTGTCATTGTTAAACGCAGCTAGTGCTTCTCTTTGAGCCGCTATAATTTTATTCAAATTATCCATATTAACAAGACTTTGAGCATAGCCTAAATATAAGAGAGCTTGTTGACACTGTTCGACAGTGATAAGATCGTAAATGGGATTAACACGATCAAAAGCACCGCGTATTACACTAAAGAAGAGATAAAAGTTGAGAAGTTTTAAAGTTCTTAATCTTTGAGGTTTGTCAAGAATAAAGGTTGGCATGTTTTAATGTCCAATGTCGTAATGTCCATGGATATTGTGACATACAAATAAGTTTCATAAAGTCCGTGAACATAATGTCAATTTAAAAAGTGTTTTAAAGACCATGTACGAAATGTCATTAGGTCCATGGACATTTCGACACTTTTTTTATTTTAGCTAACGAATCTTAAAATGTAAAGAACGTCACACCAAATGGAGCTTCTAGCAACAATTTGACACTTTTTTGTGTCATTTGTGGGTTCCATTATTATCAAGCTCTGAGACGAAAGGTAAAAATGAAAATTAATAATTTTGGATAGTATCGATACCGAATTTCTGAATTGTAAACCTCAAAATCACGAATTTTGAAATCCCGATATCAAATCCGAACTTAGAGGCTTTAGTTGGCGAAGCCGGTTTTTATTATATAATAGAGGAGATAACCCTTGTTCCTCGCCGAAGGCCGGCTATGCAGAGAAGCTTTACTTAGAGAGGCCGGTGTTTGTTATACCAACATCTTATTGCCAGTCAGACATGGTTTGATGACACTACCTGTGAGGAAGCCAGAAAAATCTGACTCATTATAGATAAAAAAGGACTCAGCGGGCTTAAAAACTGTCTAGACTACACCTTAGGAACCTAATTGCGGTTATAACTGGCCTACTGTGGAACACGTGCAGAGGCTTGGGCTCTCTTACAATATCAAGTGCAGAAGTTGCGATGACGAAGAAAAAGAAGAATCAACAGAACATCTTTTCAGTCATTGCCTGGCATCCGGATATCTAAAACTCGAAATGTTTGGTCGAAGCGCTCTTAGGGAAAAAACTCGTCTCTCTGACACGGATTTGATAAGGATCCACTGCTTCATTTAATCAAACTGATGGCCGAGGATAGGACAATTGAGAGACAAGGAAACGTGGTTACACAACGAAAAATAATTGTTGCACCCACTTCAGCTATGTTTGACTGCCGCTGCCAATGGAAGCAAACCAAAACCCTGACTTGACCCGAAGAATTAAGCAAACGAAACTGAAGCTTGATTTCAACTGAAATTTTGCAAACAACTCGTTATTATTTCAAAGCTAAATCGCAATACTGTTTTCTTTACAATAAAACAATGTTTGTCTTGTAACGAACTTTTACCGCAAAAAAAGCTTTAATGAGAAAAACACTATTTTGCAGAAGAAGCTTTCTTTTTATTTTATTTAATAACATTTTTGGATGAAGGTTGTCGCTTAAGCTAAAATTGTGTTTGCTATAAAATCGTAACGGTACCTCATGTGACCATCACATTTTAGGGGATGATGCAAGTGTTGCCAATAAATTCTTTTATAAGAAATGAAAATGGTGTCGCTGAAGTTTTTTTTGCGGTAAGGGCTCGACATATTTTGGAATTGTTAATCAACTAACTTAATTGAATATGTTAAAAATAAATTTCGGTTGTTTATGAAAGTCGGATTATCAGGTTAAGTAGTTGTATAAACAGCAACAAAATTTGTTAAAAAAAATTTTAATAAATGCGTTTTGTTATTGTGAATATAATCAAGTAACCATATAACCTGATAACAAGCCTACCGTAAGCAATCCAATTTATATTGGACAATGGAAACCGGTTGATCTATGGGCATTTTGGGAAACTTTAAACATTATCTTAAGAACTCTTTTAGATACAGAAACGGGATGCGTCTTTGAATAATTTTTTTGGCTAAATATTTATAAAATCCTGTCTGTGATCTGGATATCAATAAGATTGCTCGTCGTCCGAATTCTTTATCTTAAAGTTATTTTATACTCACACTAATATTGAAGCTATATTCGAAGGTGGATCTCTAAAACCAGCTAAAACTTCCTTTGTACGCTGGAGACCAGATGGTATATTGTTGAGCACAGGCAAACCACGGCGTGTCACCAATTCACGTAAAATCTGTTGATTGCGTGTTAAATCAATATATTCTCTGAAAATTAAAAGAAATACAATTTTAGAAACAAAATTTTCAACCAAAATCGCTAAAAAAAAACAACTTACTGCTGTGATATACGCTCGTTAAGAATGCACTGATTCGGTTTATACGGATGCAGCACCAGCACCAGCTGCTTGCAGTTTTGACCCGCGATATGTGCCGCCTCAATGGCACCAGCAGACGCGCGTGTTTCTGAATCCATAACGAAAAATAATACTCGCGCCTTTTCCTTGGCACGATGCTCCAATTCAATGAGATCTGGTGTCCAGTCGGAAACTTGCTGTAATTTGGAGGTTGAAATAAAAATAAGTCTACATGTTTTTCTGTGCATGAACCTACCGGATTATAAAAGGAAATGCCCAGTTCTTCTAAAGCAGGTATAGCAACGTCGGCTCTCCAGGTTGTGGGATTGCAGGAACCTCCCAAAAACACTTCTACTGGAGCCGATGAGGTGCTGGGGTCATTGGGCTTTTGCTTGCCAATTCTTTTGCAGTCTTCCACGTTACTTAAAGATTTTGTACTGCGCAACTCACTTCCCGGAAAGCTGCAATTTGTGTTTGTATGGTTGCTAACATCATGCTTTGTTTTTATTGTTGCTGATGTATTGGAGGCCGTAGACTCGCTGTCACTATCAGCCAAACTGTTATTATCATCATGATGCAGAGAGCCAAGTAAATTTGTTTTGTCACAGTAACCAGGCGAGGAGGAGCCAAAAGAAGAAGTTCTATTTGAAAAGAAGAAGAGATAAAAAAAATTTAATTTGGTTTAAGATTTATTTTATTACAGAGCAGTACCGAAATCTTTTGAGGTCTGCTGCTAGAACACAAAATTCGCCAAAAGTTAAACCGTTTGATTGTCGGCTGCCTTTGCGAGCCAACATTTTTGCTGTTTGCAACATATCGCTAACTGAAATTAAAATTTACGGTCAGAAAGATCTTCGTCTCCGATTTTGAGTATTCCAATACCTACTTTGCTTATCATTGGGATGAAAACTTAGCTCCTGAAAAAGTTCTTGAGTGCGCTCGGCTGGTACCACATTGCATCTTGCTTTGGCTCGCCAGGCTGCCAACACCTCACTGCAAACAGAAAAAAAGAGAAGGGAATGTTAACTTTAATTTTATTTTGTGTTTAGATCTTTTACTAGTAAATAATGGATATGAACCTAATAAATGCATTCGCATGTTTTCCATTTCCATTATTGAACTCTTTAGAATTGTTTGTTTTAAGTTTTACATTATTTGGTAGTGTAAAGGCCTGACTGTGGGAATTCGAAGTGAAGCCAATTGAAAGAACTATACAAAAAATCAACTGCATCATTATGGCCGACCAGCCAACACACTGAAATAGTGTTACGCCAACATGAAACATTTTTGTTTTTTTTTTTTTTTTTTTTTTTTTTTTTTTTGTTGCTAAATTGGGCTCTAATTTTTTTAGTTAAATTTAATTTTGTTTTTCGTCTTGTGTTTATTAATTTTCAAACGCCCAATGCGGGCCAACAAATTACTGAATATTTCCACTATAATAAACTCAACAACAGCAGCAGAGTCAGCTTCAACAATTGAAACGTAAAAATCATCAAAAGATTGTTAACAACGTAAATTCTTAAACATTCTCTGCCTGGCCATTTATTTATTTGTTTTATAGTTTTTATTAACTTCACTGCAGTTTCAGTTTAATAAACTACAAGTACTTGCACGCTTATTTCATTCTAAGGCATATATTTGTGCTATCTGCACTTCTTCACGCCTGTATTCGTACTATTATGTACTGTCTGCACGGAGGAATGAGATTTGAAAAGAGTAGAAATTTGGAAATTTCTTTTCAATTAAGCAGACAAATAATAAATTCAATTGCTTGTTTTACTACACAGAGCTTTTAAGGAAAAATTAATTTCAAAATATCTATAAGATTGTTTGCCAAATAAAATGAATTAAGAAAGCACGCTACTTGATAATGTAAATATCTCTGAGATATTACGAACTTGAAACTCCCCTTTTTTAACCAGTCATCTTTTTAAAGAACAACAGTCATAGAAAAATGCTTATTAATGATGCCCCAACATCTGAATTGTGACATCAATGTTATTACAAATGGCATCAATGAGGCAAAAAGTGACATAAATCCAATGACAAACGTCATCATAAATTGTTGTCATATTAAATGTGTTGTATATGCTGTGACTACATTGTCATCAATACGATGCCACATTTTGTATATTATTAACATTATTTTCATGTTTAAGAAGTAAATTAAGAATCAAAAATTCCCATATTCTATTTGTTAAAATTAGTTAGTTAAATACATCAAATTTTCAACGCAGAATGATTAGGAAAACCATATTGGTCATGCTGTTGGTGTCTTATAATTGAGAATTCTTCTGCAAACAAAGGGCGGAATGCAGTAAAAGTAAAACAAAAATGTGTAATGCGTAAGTAAATAACGATATTATCTCACTTTGACTTAAAGTCAAGTCCAATGACTAAATTTTATGACAGTTTGTCATTAAATTTATGCTAATAAGTCCTTTCTACGATGTTATTCAGTCATCACACTGATCAAATTTTTTATTAAACTGACTCAGATTCGTCATTTTTGTGATGCCGATGTGACATCCCATTGATGACATAATTGCAATTTTGGACCCTGATGACAATATGGCCAATTGATGTTAGGGCTGACATCACAATTATGAAAACTAAGACAAAATACATAAACGTTATGACGCCGTCTTTTCTATCAGCGAAGAAACATTCAATCAAAATTTGATGTTCATTTTAAATCAGGCTCTAGTTCATCAAATTTTACTTTCATTAAATTATTTTAATGAGGAAAGGAATTTTACAACATGAAATTAACTGACTGAACCAGGGCTTGAACTCGGGTCGAATTTACATGTTTCGAGATCAACGTTTTCATCATCAGAATTCTTGGCAATTTTACCCTTTCCGCTACTGCAACGACTGGCAGTCTATAGTCAATCGCCAATATTTAAACCAATTGGAAAATCGAAATTTGCTGTAATTAAATATTTACATCTGATTTTTTTACATGTTTCTTTTTTACTTCCGTTTTTTTTTAGAAACTTTTAGGGAATTTAAGAAAAAATAAATCTTTAAAGTCCTGAACTCTAATCTGGATCAAAAGAAGGATTTTAAAATACAGCATGTAAAGTACCATGCGTCCCCAAAAACGTACTAGCAGTTCCTAAAAACGAATTAAGAAACAAAAAAACGTAATAGAGAAATTTTATTAATAATTAATTTTGTATTCCCAAAAATAACTTTGATAAAAAAACTCGAACCTAAATCAGAAAAAGGATTTTCGATTTTACAATAAAACGTGATAGAAGTCCTCAAAGCGCACTAGGCATCCTTTGCAATATCCTCAAAAAAATTGCGGAACCAACTATTTCCTCAAAGGATTTGATCGATTAAACGTTTTGCAGATCACCAAACAATCATCTTCTGAAGTCTTTGCCGTTATTTAAAAAAAGGTTTCTTCAAAAAAAAAAAAAAGGATACAACTGAATTAAAATAAATAAAAAAAATTCCGACCTAAAAAATATGATTTAAAAAATCAGGCATTAAGTTTAAAATACACTCGACCTTCGGAGAGAAAATTTCGGGAATTAAAGGTTTGTTTGACATTCAGTTTTCAAGTCGTATTTAAAGACTTTGGTGTTTTGCAAAATCTAAAATTAACTTAATTCCTAATCATATTAGTTTCCAGCCTTTCTTATTGTGTTTGGGGATCAGTCCAAACTTAAGTGGCTTGATTTGTCTCCTAACAGCATGGCTAACTTTAAATTACCGCTCTTTCAAATGCAGCGTACAAATTGTAATAAAAATGATTTGCGTCACTCTAAAAATATTCGGAAGGAGATGTCAATTTCTTATCAGTTTCATTTTATTGAGAAATTACATACAGACCTGGGCAGTACACTAGATTAGCGAAAAATTAATAATGGCAATTTACTTTATCAAAAATCTTCCACAGTATAATTTTCGAAAAAAAAAAACAAATCGTTAATTTTCAACCAAAACAATAAGAGTGCTATATTGAGCTATGCCGAATCCTAAATACCCTTCACCATTATGCGTTAAGAACGGATAGTAATATAAATAAATACTCATATAGAGGGCTCAGATCTGAAGCGAACCTAGGCAAAAAAGAAAATTCAAAATGTTTTGAGTTTTTTTATTAAGTGAACTACCATTAATTTATAAGGAACGAAACACTTTTTGATTTAGTCCGTCATAGAACTGGATAAGATCAAACTTTGCTGAGAATTTCGCAAGAGTTTTGAAATACAAATGCATGTGTATTATATTTTATGACTTGACTTAATTCCGCTCCGAACCCGGTGCGCTTTGCTACCGCGTGACTAATTTCCAGATATAAAAAAATTAGTATTTGATGCCATATTGGTATTGAAGCAATTTGTACTTAATTTTGTAACTTCTACTCTTACTGATCTACTTTGTAATTGTATGGAAGGTGCCACGCCTATTTATCGAATAACACCCCCTTGACGGATGTTGTGCATTGACAACTTAGCTTTGTATACCAAATATGGACCATTTTTCTCATTCCATATTTTTCTCATACATTACATATAAAGAAATGTATTTTGTGCCACTCCCACTTAGCAAGGTGACCCAAATTAGATAAATTTGTTTAGCCGTTCTTTAAATATATATACATATAAATATATTTAATGCAACCACTTCTTCAATCCCGCCCCCATTTTGTTGGCTGTTGTCTATTGATTGATAAAGATGTTTGTACCTAATTTGGAAACCTTGGCTCTTGCCGTTCTCCATATAAACAGAATTATATATTTGTATGGGAAGTGTTACGCCCGCTTCTCTAATTAAAATTTTTGCAAGAATGTGTTATATGTAAAAAATTTTTTTTTTAATTTTGCCTGCAAACTCACCAGGAACAGAAAAATATTAAAATTGATTTCAATTAAAAAGTTCGTAATATTAATGAAAAAATTTATTAAATTTGCATTAGTAAACAATTTAGTAGTATCAATTAAATATTGATATTAATAACATTTAATTCACTTGATTAAATTTTTAATTGAAAAAACACGCCAGAAATTTTTCTCTGGACCTTCTTGTTTTTGTTAAGCACAACAAATTTAACGTATTTGTTAAAAAAATAAGTCTTCACCAGATATTCTTACAAAAAAGATGTGTTTAGATTATTATGAAATATTCGACCATCTATTATTTTTATTTCTATTTATTTTGGGCTCATGGCCTTTTATTTTTGAAAGATAAGTATTCATTTTTATTTATTATTAAGTTTTTGTAACTCTCTTATAGTTATTATCAATATCAGCCCAATTATGAATACAAATTCCTCAGGAGTATTTTCCCTTCCCATTTTTCCTATGTAAATTCAATTGCAAAAATAAGAGAAAACTCCCGGGGAATTTTTATTCATAATATTATTTTCATTAATTTTTTTCAATATCCTGCTCAAAATAGAAATAAAAAGGTATTTTTTACTATAAAATAAATTTTCACCAAAAAGTACTGTAAAGTACAAGTTTGCCAAAAAGTACTATTTTACACAAAAGTATTATGTATTTAACCAAAAAGTACTATTTACCAAAAAGTACTATTTTACCGGAAATTGTACTATTTTACCAAAAAGTACTATTTTACCAAAAAGTTTTATTTTACCAAAAAGTATTATTTTACCAATAAGTACTATTTCACCGGAAATTGTGATATTTTAACAAAAAGTTCTGTTTACCAAATAGTACAATTTTACCAAAAAGTACTATTTACCAAATAGTACTATTTTACCAAAATTTTCCACGAAAACTTTTTTTTATCCAAAAGTATTATTTTACCAAGAAGTAACATTTTACTAAAAAGTACTTTCTCAAATTTGTTCAGCAAAAACATTTTCACTTTTTATTAAAAAAATAAACTGCTTTTTGCCGTTAGTTATCAATTATTTCAAACTGGCCATCATCATCATCATTATACATAATTATCATTATCGGTAACTTCATAAAATATTTGTGTAACAAATATTTTCTTTTTTTGGTAAAACGTGTGGTTGTTGTTGGCCCTGTTCGACTTGTTTCGTTAATTTTTAATAGTTTTTTGCTGAAAAGTGGAGGTGTCTTAAAAAGTGCTTTTGACTCCAACTTAATTATTTAAAAAGATGAAAAGAAAAACGTTAACATATGCTGTTTGTTTAAAAACACAATTTGCATACATTTTTCTAAACAAAAAATAAGTTTCAATAGTTTATTTTGCAAAAACAACATTTGCGATCAAGAAAGTAATGCAAGATATTGTATCTATTCGACATTAATTTTGCTTCTTTATATCTGAATGGATAACATTGAATAAGTGACAGTTAAAAACTATTAGTCAAAGACTTATTCAATAGATTTTTGTTACTTTTCAATGGCATCACATAATCATCTTGTATTGGTTTCTTTGAAGTTTTGATATTTTTTTTATTTCAAACTAAATTCGAAAGTTCCACTAAGATTCATCTTAACATTTCACTTTTCTCTTTTGTTTGAAGCAAAACAAAAAAAAATCAATTTTTTTTAAATAATTTAATGAATTTGTAATAAAAACTAAATTTAGTTCGTTTCGTCTATTTTTACAATTTTTCAATAAATTGTCTCGTTTGTTTTTTTGGGGTATAGAGAGGATTTAATTGCTTTGGTGCCGGCGATTTAAGGCTAATTTTAAATTTTTGGTGGGTTTTTTATGGCCAAAAAAATTCAAGAATACATTAGGGCAAGTGCAAATTTTTGCACTCAGTTTATTTATTAGATGGGCAATCTGTATCAGCCTTATACCACAACTCTAATCTGAATTCAATGGACAAAAAAAAAACAACAAAAAAGGAAATTGCAACACACAATTTCTATCTACAAAAAAGTAAACGAACCGCTGCTCAATTTATTTAGGAATTAATTGTAATAATATCGATAGTTGTTGCTGGCTGGCATACTGATATTGCTTCTGCTGCTGCTTTTGGCGGAATGTGCTGCTACCATTTGTTGTTTGTTACCGCAGTTGTTTTTGCTGTTGTTGTTGTTGCGGTTGACTTGCAAAACAGGGGGGACTAGTTTCAATAGGAATCAACCACAAAATAATCAATGATGAGGTCATAACTAATAATAAAAATGACTTTAGACTCACACACATATTTACATAAGCAACAAAGTTATATAGCAAAAGTAAAAACACATATAGATACTACTACATACTACATTCATCCATAAATTTATACTCATATACATACACACATACACAATATTGCTAAAGAGCAAAACAAACCAGACCCCAAAGTTGTCTGGGAGAGTTCAAGAGCCACAAGAGTAACAAAAAATCGAAGCACGAAAATTATTTCACACAGATACTTAAAAAAAAACAAGACTCACACATAGTCATTCTAACAAAATGTATATTTTAATGTTTTCGTTTGTTTTTTTTATAAGTGAAATAGTTTTCGAAACCTAAAAACAGCTGTTTATATGAATTTCTTTCTTGCTGTCAATAGACATTTTACGGTTAATTAAGAACAGATCGGGATAGGAATGAAATCATTAAATAAGCTAGTTTTTAAAAGAAATAAACAATATAAAATTGACTTCAGAAAAAATCTAAAAGATTTTATAAACTTTTTAAGCTTTAAATATTTCTAAAAGTTAAGAAATAAGTGGGTCCATTTAAAAAGCAATTTCAACTGTATTTGTTTGAAAAGAAAACACTAAAATCAACAATGCTAAGTCGCAATTTACACTATGGACAATCTTGCCTAAAGCTTTTACATACATATGAAAAATTAGAAATCAGACAGAAATTTTCTTCTTCTTTCTTTCGTACAGTTTCGCGTCTTGTTCTTGTAGTTACAAGCAAAAATGCTGATGGTTTGAGAAAAACAATAAAAAGCAACAAGATGAAATCTACGAACAGTAAAAAAGATAAACGAAAAATGTTCAGTACAGATAGTCATGTACTGCACATTCCACCATTTCGACCGCTTGCCTTCAAACCTAGTCTGTACAGCAAGAAATGACCATAGTGTAAACTGGGACCAAGAAAAATCGAATCCTTAATTTTTTTTAACTTTTCAAGTTTTGTTTTGCAAAATTTAGTGATTTTTTAATTCAGGGTATTTTTAATGCATTTTTATTTCGTTCATTCATGAATGAGATAATTTAGTTTCTTCGATTTTTACAATTTTTCATACAAAAGCGAAAAAAAATACGTGAATACGTTCTTTTAACTTGTGCATGCAAAATGTTTAAAACCAAATAAACTAAATTATCTCATAGGAAATGTAAGAAAAGATGAACTCACTGTTTATTGTTGGTGGTTTGTTTAAGCTTTGATATCGTTGCAAATAAAATTTGATGAGTGTTTGTAATTCTCATTCACTCTACAGTTTTGTTTGCATATTTACAGCCGTATTCATAACAAAAAATTAGCCAAACGTTGGCAACTCGTAAACAATAGTTTATCAAATCGTGGTAAGTGTATTATGAATAAACTTTGCACTAACTTCATTCCAAATTTTCATTATGAATACGCCTGCTAATGTCTTTAGCTTTTCTAAAATTGTTAGGTAGAGGTTTCCTGATGAGCTGGCCCAAGCATCCAGAGAAATGCGCATTAGGAACTATAACTTATTCTCCAACAATAAATTTCAGTGTATTTATCAAGAATGAAAATTGCGAACTACGCACGACAAACAAAATCTTTGAAATAATTTTTAACATACATATTTTAAATTTTTTCACGGCTTTTTTTAATCAAATCATATTTATTTTAAATTGCTAATGTTTGGTAATATTTTTTTTAATGGAGATTCACCGACTCTGTTTTATTTTTGTGATTATTTAATTTTTATCGGTATTTTCTTAATGTGCTTAATTATTATCAGAGTTCAGAGTTTTTTTTTTTTTTTTTTTTTTTTTTTTTATTTATTTAATTTTAAGTTTTACAATCCAAAACAAAGATTAAATCTTATATTAAGTACTGGATAATATACTGGGTATACAAAAAGTGGTTACACATAAAAAAGTATAAAACTATAAAAAATTAAATTTATAAAAATACAATTTTTGAGTTAAATATAAATATATAATAAACGTTTAAAAAACTTTTAAAAAAAATAAAAAATAAAATACATTAAAAATGACTTAAAATAACAAAGTTATAAATAAAAGAATTTTGTTATATAAAATATTTTACACTTGCCTAAAATGTTTAAATATTTCAGTTTTGAATTGCGTTGCATTGTTTATTTTTTGCAAACGAAAGGGTAATTTATTCCAAATTTTAATGGCATTTATATAGAAATGTTGATCAGATATATGAGTTCTGTGTCGAAGTTGCTTAATACGGTTTCCTCTATTTGATCTAAGAAAAGTGATTTTGTTAAAAGTTTTTCGAGTACGAAAACTTACAAACTAGATTTTTCTCAAGGATGAAAAATCGTTATTCTTTTCTTTTGTAACAAGTACAAGTTAAGCTGTTGCTTATAATTCTTATTCGCTTAACAGTTTTGTTTGTTTAATATCTTCAGATTTTCTAAAATCTTTGGATGAAGATTCCTGACGATCTGGCCTAAGCAACGAGTAAAATGCGAATAGGAATAGCTTATCCCTTCAACAACAAATGTCAGTGTGTTTTATTGAGAAAGAAAATTGGGAATTAAGCACGACTAACAAAATATTTTAAATTAAAATTTTGTGTTCCCGAAAATTACTTTGATAATATGTTAAAAATATAAAAGATGTAATTAATAAAAAATAAACTTAAATAATTCGTTAAAATATTCCAAATTTTAGAACAAAAATGTAGAAAGTAGTAGGATGCAACGATACGCCTTTTTGCCGATACGATACCGATACTCAAAAAGAAATATCAGCTATAACAATACTGATACGCATATTGAATTCAATTTCAAGTTAAAATTTATAAAACTTTACAAAATTTTTGTGCTAGAAATTTTTAATATTTCAAAATTTTCATAAAAAATATTTAAAAAACAACGAATTGGGAATAATATTTGATTACAATTTGACATCAAATTGATAAAACATTGCATGCCAATTGTTTTAACTCAAATCATTATCAAATTGAATTTAAATTTTGAAATCAAACAATTAAAAATTTGGCATGATATTAAATTATAAAGTCATATCTTATCAAAGGATTGACTTCATGTTTGTTGGGATGGTACAGACCAAAAGGAGTTCAATGCTTTGATATGTTTATGCATCGGACAATAAAGTAGAATCGGTGTTCAATTCTATAGACAAGTTTTAGAGCAAATGCGTAGAATGCATATACTAACGTATTGAACGGATGAAGTAGGTTTACTTTCTTCTTTTGCATGCGTCGCATGCGTCTTGAAAAAGTCAAGAAAGTATCAATCGCATAGAAAGTATCTAATGCGTAGCCGTTATATTTAAAAAATTAAATTGGAATTTAAAAACTAAAATCGCAAGTTCAAAAAAACAATTTCGTTAAAATTACAAATTTGTAACATTTGTGATTTTTCATTGAACTTCGGATATTTTAAATTTAAAATTTATTAAAAAAAAGGCAACAAATATTGAGAATCGTACAATTATAAAACTCCAAAAAATTTTCTAAAAAAATTGTTAAAATTTATAAAGTTACCATAATCTTGTAAATTTTGTAGTTTCCAAAACGACAAGAAATAATAAGAACCCAAAAAAATACAGATTTTTTTTAAAATAATTTATATTAAATTTTTGTTTAAAATTCCAACACCCTGTGCTATTTTTCTGTTTCCAATTGCTTATTAAATTAATTAATAATCTCTTTCACTAATTGCCATATCATTTCATTCAACTACTTATTTAATTAAGAAATTCCTTTCATACTCTGTTACAAAAACAAAAAGAAAACAACAAAATTTCATTAAAAAATACACTTCTCGCAGGAAAATAAACTGGCAGAGAAGGCAAGAACCTGGGGAGAATTAAAAAGAAATCACATGAATTAAAAAGAGCTGAAATTTTTTCAACAAAAAGCACATTTTTGAAGGCTGTGATTGCGCGCACGTTCTGTTATTGCACAAGATAATCAAAATAAACAAAAAGCAGAGAGATTGACAAAAAAAACTAACAATAACAAAAACTGCTGTCTTTAGGCAACAAAAAGCTAATAAAACTACTTAATCAATTTTTAATTAAATAAAAAAATAAAGCAATAACGCACTTAAGATAAAACGGAATACACAAACACACACAAAACTTATTACTTTTTTAACAATCAACATAAAAATACAACTACAATTTTATCTGCCAGTCAGTCGTTTAGGAGTGGAGTAGAGCCGGTACCTTGTAGTGAATGACAAGCTGGACGGACATACAGATGATAATAGCATTTGCATTCATTCATTCCTTGAGACGTTCATTCACTCACACATCCATTAATTCATTTCTTCCCCTTGTAAAAGTTTTTGTTCTTTCTTTTATTTCAACTCTCGGAAGAGATAAAATTTATTCTTTACAGTTTGGGTCTCACAGGAAATAACATTATGGTGACGTTAAAGGCTGTATGCAAATTTGTTATTCTGTATGTTCTTTGTTTTTTTGTTTAGAAATAGAGAATTTCTTAGACTAAATGTAGATACGCAGCTAAAATTTGTTTCTTTTTAATTTTTGTCATATTTTTTTTGAAAAAAAGAAAAAAAAGGAATTTTTATGATATTAAGGATCAAAGCTTAATCGATTTAATAGGAAAAGGTCAATTGATTTAAACTATTTTTATAGACTCCCATGCTTAATTTTTAAATTGTCAAGATCAAGGCGAACATTCCTCTCTCTAATGGCGTTTTCTGTTCTGAGTAAAATTCTGCATTTATTCTGCCTTTTACATTTTTTTATGTTTTTATGTGTTATTTTAAAAGTGTAAAGCGTTCTTTTCTGATGATGTTCCCTTTAAAATTTAAAAAAAATTCTACATGTTTAACACTCATTTTAATTGAAGGGGCATGAGTGCAGGACTACATCAAGGCGAATTCAATACAAGGTAATGGCAAGTTTCGAGCCGTAAACACTAACAATGCAATACAAAAAACATCTGTTGTTTCTTTTGGCTTTGGAATGTTGTAGTCTTGCCTTACCTCCTGTAATTGAATTTACCTTGCGCTTATTGTACTTTATTGTTTAATGCCGAAATTTGTGTTCTTTTGTAAACGTAAAATATGAAACACTTCTTTAAAATTAGGGGAGCATTTAAAAATGTTGCCAGATCACATGTAACACTTATGCAACCTTTTTTTAAAGAATACGCCATAAGTAAGAAAAAAAGTAGCACAACTGTTCTTTTAATGCTACCTTGAATTCGCCTTGGTCAAGTTTGTTGTAGTCTACAAAGAACTGTGGCTTGAAACAAAATTGTACTCCACATAGACCTACAATTCGAGTAAAAAATTGAACCTTGGTTTTGGTGTAGAAACCCCTTCGATTCGAAACAAATTAATGTTCGAGACAAAGCTACACAAAAAGCTGTTGTTCTAGCCAAAAATTGTGGTCCACAAGGATTTGCGATTCAAAACAAAATGATTCGACCCAAAATTATGGTCAGCCAGGGCTGCCAGCAATTTTCAGCAACAAATCTTAATTTCATCAAAAAAAAATCTTATTTTCGAAGAAAAAATCTTTGGAAAAAAGTAGTTTTTTTTATTATAAATAATCAAAACAATTCATATTTTATTTAATACATAAAATAAACAAAAAAAACCTCACAACAAATTTAATTTCTTATACTAAATTGAATTATTTAGTTTAAAAATTTTTAAATGGGAACAAAGAAGGTTTTTTTAACTGAACCTAACCTTCGTCTAGACAAAACAAAAAGTCTTGTTTTTGGGGAAAAAATCTTAAAATCTTTTTTCGGTTAAAAAATCTTTAAAAATAAGGTAAAATCTTACTTCTGGCAGCACTGTGATCAGCAAAGATTTCCGAGAGATAGTCAGAGAGGGAGAGAGAAAGCCAATGAAATGAGAAACACAAATGGCGCATTCCCAGCGTTGCCAGAATGAAGATTTTATCTTATTTTTAAAGATTTTTGACCAAAATAAGATTTGCAGAATTTTTTCCTCAAATGAAGATTTTTATTTTTAGAAAAAAAGATTTTTAGCTTTAAATTTGTACAAATACATGATTTTTTTTTAAAGTTTTTTCAACAGTAAATTTTTAAAAGAGTGAGGTTTTGTATCAGCTTGTTGTCTATTGGTGGTTTTGCACACTTTTGTACCCATTGTCTATCATACATAAAAATGCATCATTATTTCTGGGCATACAAAATATTAAACAAGCATCTTGGATAAGCGTTTGTTAATTTTGAGAACATTGATGAAAAGTAATTATTTATATTAAAGAACAAAAAGGTTCATATATTTAGTACAAAAGGTAAAACTAATGGAACTTAACCCTTGTATTACCGACTTGGTCTGGCTAGACCAAATTTTTATTTTGCCTGCAATATTTTTCGAATATAAAAAAAATCAAAAGAACAGGGGCATGAATTCTATAAATGATATGTGCTGCTTAATCGAATGAAACTGAATTATATTCGATTGGGGAAAATTAGTGGGGTAAAATTCCATTTTTATGTAGAAGTCTATGAAATTTGTTGGCCAAAACAAGTTTTTTTGCTTGCAATATCAAATAGAACAAAATATAAAAAAACAGAAACGTGAATTTTAGAAATGATATGTTGTGAATTGAATGAATCGAATCAGAACACTACGGCCCGTTATGCTAAGTTCAATTTAACTACAAAAACAAAGCGCAAAATTCGTTTCAGCTGTGGTAGATGCGAAAAACCCATGTGCAAAATTAAGGACTACATTTTCGATGACTTGCATGTAAAATAAAATAATGAAATAATAAAATTATATAATAAATTCGTATAATCTAAAATAATAATAAGCATACGTTCATTAAAAAATCTATTTATTTACTTGTTAGTTATTGGGTTTTTTAGCTGTGCTAATTATGGTCTGACCAATAGGAAAACTTAGTGGTAAAAACTTCCCGAAAATCCTAGGGCATATTTTTCAATGAGCTTTTTTTAAATTAAATTTTCTCAAAATGCCTTCGATGTAGCAACGGTATCAAAAAATATAATATTATATTGAAAACCTTAAGATTTCATATCATGCTTCCAAAATAAAATCTTCTTGCCCAAAATGTTTATGTCTCTTAATTTTAGCATTTAATTACTTTCAGTGAAACTTCTTTATTTAGATGGACTTTTTTACGTTCTTATTTATTAGAAATTAAATAGATTTGAAGTGTATTTTTAGAAAAAATTTATGGAAAATGCAACTAAAAACACAATTTATACCTACAATCTAATTTTGTATAAATGCCGCAATTATGTATTTAAATTCCATATGTTCTTAAAAAAAATTAATAATTTTTACTTTTTTGCCCTTGTTATTTAACATTTTAAGATTTTTCTCTTCAAAATAAGATTTTATTTCGCCAAATGAAGATTTTCCTTCTAAATCTTCTGTCAACGCTGCGCATTCTTCTGTCAAATGACGTCGCAAAAGTCTAAACTATCACACACAAACCATCAACAAGATAATGGATTATACTCACATCACATCACAATAGTGGAGAGGATATTGTGCGTTTGTGCTGTTGCTTGTAAGACCTTTAAGCATAGATTACTAACAGATATGTGACGAGACAGAAGATTTTGCGTTTTTTAAAAAAAGTTTACGAAAATGACAGCAGCCTTGAAAAGCTAAACACTGAATTCGATTTGATATTCCCAGCAACGTTACGATTAAACCAAAAGTTTAGGCCTTGAAAGACATTTAAATTGTTTTTTACCTTTTGTTTGTTAAGATCTAGGATTGTGGTTTCCCACGATCAATAATAAAATTATGCTTCCATAGTCCAAGTATAGACGTAAATATTGGTGTAGCGAAAGACCTAGAAAAGTTAAAATTGTTAGAATAAAAGACCTGGGCCTTGTTTCTCAAAACTACAACTTACAAATCCACAAATAAAATACGTTAAAACAAGCAACAATTTCACAAGTTTTGTTTCAAAAATATTTTACTTTTAGATTTGGAACGTGTTGTATTGAGAAACTGCGCCCTGGGATTGATTCACCGTTAATGCGGCTTTTAAGGATTTACAATTTGGGTAAAAGTTGCGGTCTTGGAAAACATAAAACTAATGCCGGATTCACAAGGAAAGCACACAACGTTAGCGTTAATTTTCAAAGTCGGAAATATCTCCAAACTACCATCTGCACATTATAATTTATTTTATCTATCAATCTTCTATCTTCTATATATATAAAAATGAAAAATGTTTGTATGTTTGTTTGTTTGTTTGTTTGTTGGCTTATACAGGGGTGTCATGGAAATCGAAAACGTAAAACGAAGGAATTTGGCAGTCCTTTTTATTAAACT
The DNA here is from genome assembly GCA_949318255.1 of Pollenia labialis. Classification (NCBI taxonomy): domain Eukaryota; kingdom Metazoa; phylum Arthropoda; class Insecta; order Diptera; family Polleniidae; genus Pollenia; species Pollenia labialis. The sequence continues at coordinate 39,489,208 of OX439141.1, read as the reverse complement.
TTTAATCTAATTTTTACAATTTTTGTTAAAGAATTCTGTTTAATAGAGCATTATTTGTATAATAATTGCCATATAATTTTTTTATTACAGAAACCTTATTGAAAACGACTCTTAAAAATCTTTCGTTTAACGTTTTCGATTTCCATGACACCCCTGATAGACTCCTAAACTACTGAACCGATTTTCCTGAAATTTTTACAGTAACATTACGTGAGCCCTAAAAATAAAATAGGCTACCTTTTTTTGTCGATAGGGGCAGGGGAATTGGTACCCCCCATTGCATGCCAATATTAAATATCGCTTATGTTAAGAGCCCCTGCACGCATTTTGTTGAACTTTTGAGCACCAAGATTAAAATAAAATAGCAGCGGGGGAAGTGGTTCCCCCATAGGACGCCAATGTTTAATATCGCATATCTTAAGAACTGTTATAGTGGGAATAATCAAACTATGTGGAAGTAACTCTTGTGGTATACTACACTTTTGAAATTAAAAATAAAGCGGTTAGGCGCAGGGGGGAAATACCTACAATAGGATGCATATATTAAATATCTCTCAACTGAAAAACTATTAAAGGGAGAGTCTTCAAACCTGGTTAAAGCAGTGTAGCGAAGCGCACCGGGTTAAGCTAGTTATGCTATAAAAACAGCTCTGACGAATGATGAAGTTCGTCCAACACGGCGAATTTATCGGTTCGCTTCGCTTTGCAATTTTTCGTATAAAGTGCAATCAATAATGGCGAAAAAAATTACCGCTGTTATAATTCAGAAAGTTGTTTACTGTTTGTGCAAAGACTAAATTAACACAACATAATATTAAAAAAAAACAACAATAAAAAAAACACAACTAGAAAAAATTTTTAAAAGTTCACTATTTGTATATTTATTTTAAATACTATAAACGAAAAACAAGACATGGTTTCGTTTAAATGTGCTAAACTGCCATATCATACTATTGATAAGCTGAAAATTATTGTTGATAGGATAAGCTATTCCTATGCGCATTTCACTGGTTGCTTAGATTTTAGAAAAACTTAAGATAAATAAAACTGTTAAGCGAATAAGATTTATAAGCCCCAGTTTTACTTGTAACAATATCAAAGCTGAAACAAAAACAACAACAATAAACTGTGAGTTTATCTTTTCTTACAGTCCCGACTACAATTGGTGGATTTTTTGTCAAATCTAAATGTAGTTTAGTATTAGTAAAGTCAAAGGTTACTTTAGATGCTAAAGCAGTTGAAAACTAAAACCAAACATGTCCAGCTGATACTGATTCGGTTATGTAGTACTAATTTAATCATAATCTGGAGAACAGTGACAATTGACCACGTTATATTTTAAGAGTTTCGTCAAAAATAGTTTTATCGAAGGTAACCATATTGAAAAATGTTTTTTCTCTGGGTGTGCCCTCCTCAAATTGCTACCTGGCTGCAGGGCTGTCAGATTTTTTTGAGCTACATCGCCAAACCTGATGTCAGAAATCGCCAAAAATCGCCAAACCTCAATTTTGTTCAGTTTTTGTAAAAATTTTTTTTATCAAATTTATTTTTCTTTTTTTTTTAAATTAAATTTTGCATACAAAAAAAGCAAGTATAATTTTGCAGCCAAAAATCGCCAAAAACTAAGAAAAAATACAAAAATGTCGCCGAATGTAAATTAAGTTTTGTTTCTCTTTTTTTTTAAATAACATAAAATGAAGATCATATATTCGGTTAAAAAACAAAAATTAAGAACACAAGTCTATAAGATCGTTCACTTCAGCCTCATCGATTTTTGACCTATTAGAATTAAATAGTGACTGAATATAAAATTTACTTCAAATGATAACAAAACAAAAATCATGTGACAAAAAGTTGCAAGGTTTTTTTATATTATTAATGATAACACAAAATGACAAACTGTTAAAAAATTGCTGAAATAATAACCCTTGTTGTGTTTGGCTTATTTAAAATAGCCTACGACTGTTTGGTAATCTTTGGTAATCTTTTACCAAATAGTCGTAGGCGTATGCAAAATACTCCAAACACAATAAGGGTGAATATAAATGGTAAACTTAGCCAAGTAAATCGCCAGTTATATCAAAAATCGCCAGTCGCCAAATGGAAAATCCTGCCGCCAAACACATTTCAAAATCGCCACGTTTGGCGAGAAATCGCCATATCTGACAGCCCTGCCTGGCTGTGTTGCTTGTGCTCACAATCGGAAGCGGCTGGTAAACGCATTCTTTGCAACCGGATGGTTAATATCCAACTTGGAATACGCCCTATGGGAGGTATCCTTGTAAATCTTTTTCACAGCTTTCATATTTAAAAAAGTAATGGTTTTTTAGTCATAGTATGTTACTCTTGGAATAAGAATACCTCCAACCATACTTTTTTCTGCGGGTTTTAATCTACGATCAGAATCAAATTTTTGCAATTAAGGATTTTTGAAAAAGACTAAACTCTAACCAATTTTTGTGTTGCTAAGGATCTTGGAACCTTTCAGCTTATAAACACAAGTTTTTTTCTGCATTTCATTTGACATTTCTCAATTTCAGACTAACTCAATTTGAACCATGGAAAGATACACAATCGGGCAACGCGTTAAAGTTATTCAGGCTTATTATAAAAATGGGCGCTAAAATCAAAATGCATATCGTGATTTTTTCGGTCAATTTAATCGTCCAAATGTGCGTACAATCGAAAAAATCGTGTAAAAGTTTTAGCAAACCGGGTCTTTAGGAGATGTGAAAACACCAGTGCATGCTCGTACAGCTCGTACTGCAGAAAATGTTGCTGCTATTCGCGATAGTGTGGCTCAAGACTTGCATTTACACGCTTACAAGGTGCAATTGACTCAAGACGTCGTCAATGGCCAGAATGGTGGCAAGAAATGGCAACAGTGGATGATTAATTTTCGAAGAAAATCATCTTTAGTGATGAGACACATTTTCACCTCAGTGGATTATTTAATAAGCAGAACTGCCGCATTTGGGCGAATGATAATCTAATAGGGATTGTCGAAAATCCAATGCACCCACAAAGAGTGGCTGTTTGGTGCGGTTTATGGGCTGGCGGATGATAACGAACTTTTTATGACCCGAATTGGAAGATATGGATATGGACGATATGTGGTTTCAACATGACGGTGCCACTTGCACACAGCTAAGGAAACAAAGGCTCTTTTGCGTGACAAATTCAGTGGCCGTGTTATCTCACGTGTTGGCGATGGCCAGCAATGGCCGCCAAGTTCATGTGATTTGACACCGTTAGACTTCTTTCTTTGGGGTTATTTGAAAGAAAAGGTGTACATCGATAAGCCAGCAACAACGGATGAGATAGTGCCGAATAATCTCATTAACGGCATAGAACCTCAATTATGCCTCAGCGTCATCGAAAATTTGGACCATCGAATGGAGGTGAACCATACCAATATTATCATAATAAAAAAATTACAAAAATCTCCTAAATAATTTGTGTTTAATTCGAAATTAACATCGGCCCTTAAAATTTAGTTTAGTTAAGACTCTAGAAAAAGTGAACGATTTTCATTATTGATTGATTTTTAATTTTTTTTTTTAATTCCGCTCTTTTTAACACTTTTCTACAGAAAAAAACGAAATTAACACACATTCAAACGTAGCCTTTTGCGGAAAATCAAGAACTCGGACACACTTTTTTAACCAACTTTAAACGTATTTTTTTCAAACTTATCAACCAAAATGACATCAACTTCAGTTTTGTTTCCAAATATGCTTCCATTCATTCATTCAATACTGTCAAAATTTATTTATTTTCAGTAACGTATGGCTTTTTTAGTTTCTAATTGGGCAGTTGTATTTATGTATTCTGAAGTTGATGATGATATCACGTTTACTATAAATATTTATGTTGATATTTTTTACAATCTTGTTGTTTTTGTTGTTAAATATTTTGGCACAAAGAAAAAATTAGTACGACGATTTGAAAACAGAACCATTTGTAAATCAAATCAAATGGCTACTAAAATAAACCTGACCAGAATTCTGTCTACCAGACTCACTCACCTGCAATTAACTACGTTTTGTTGTTGTTGTTGTTGTTTTTTTTTTTTGGTAGTTTCCTTTTCGGGTTAGTTTTGCTTAAATAATTCAATAGTTAGATAAATAAAATATTTATTTAATGTAATCAACCGATTTGCACAATTTATGTTAAAACAATAATAACAACTGCAAATATTTTTTAAGCGATAAAAATGCTTAATGTTAATTATTAAAGTTAACAAAACAAAATCTGGGAAATTAGCAGCCAGTGATGTTGACTTTTATAGACAATTTTTAATTCTGACAAAAATATTTATTTAATTCAAAAAAAATGTTTTGTAATATTAGCTAATTAATTGTGGCAACAACAATAAAATTTGCTTACTAATACTTTTATAAGATAATCGTGGTTAACAACAAAAATGTACAAAAACAACAACAACTCATGATCTCTCATTTGTCACTTGTATGTATTAGCAATAATATTTTTATTAAAAGCGATTAAATAATAATCTGGTCTGTAATTTGAGTAAAAGAGACAAAAACCTTTCGTTAGACAATTTAATGGAAATTCTTAAAACAACAACAACAACTTAATTCCATTCGTCTACTTACAGGTAATGAAACTTTTAAATATTATATTTATTAATAATATTGACAATTCGCTTAAGTTTACTAACTAATTCTTTTCTGAACTCCCCTGCTGCTCCCCCTTTTTTTTTTGTTTATTAAATTTTACATCAATTGTTATTATAGTTGATGTATTTCTCTGTGTTTATATATTATTGCACTTGGTAGTCACGAATTGATGTCATAATTTTTATTTTTAATTTATTTATTTATTATTTTGTTTTTAGAAGCAACAAAAAAACAAACAAAATTGTTAACAGAAGAGCCTAATTAAAGGGCACAGAGTGTAAAAAGATTAAAGTTTTTCGAAAACTGCAATCTAAATCGTTTTACAGAGGGGAAATAAATAGCACAATCTTAAAATGGATTGGAGCTATATTTTTTTCGTGTCTAGGATTTAACACAACAACTATTAATCCTTTCAATATTATAGGCGACAGGCGTTTATATAAAGGGTGGTCCAACCATAATGCACGATATTAATTGTGAGTCACACACTAACGTCAAGTTTTTTGCCCAACTTAATTTGACATTTCTTTGTTTCAGTACTTGGCAAATTCAACCATGTAGAGGTACACAACTACGCAGCTCGTTAAGATTGTTGAATACTTTTACGAAAATGGGCGTTGAAATCAAAATGCATTTCGGGCACTTCGATCGATTTCACGAATCAAAATTATTTTTTCACAACACTGAAAAAAAAATATTTAGATTTGATCAGTAACGACTGTAAAAATTATAAATAAAATTGCTTTTGAATCAAAAAAGTATTCGAATACGACTATGGCGAAAAACAGGGGTTTTAAACTTTAAGCGATAATATCGCGATGTGATGAAGAAGCTCTGAGTACAGATTCGGATTAAGTATATCTCAAGCCTGTAGAGCGTTCTGCAATGATCAAATTGTTTAATCAAAATCGAGGTTTTGTTTTTTAATTGGAAATTTATCTTTAGCAAAAAAAATGAATTTGTTAAGTTTTTTTGTTTGTACCTTTATGAAAAAATGTGTAAGCAAGATAAATTTGTAATTTCAAAGTAAAATACCAATTTCGAAGTTATCTTCGAATATTCTAAGTTTCATAAAACGTTGAAAATGTTGTATATAAATTTATTTTATTGACATTTTTTCATTTTTCTTGGCCTTATTAAGGTTTCAAGCAATAAAATTTTGCGAAAGCGGGTGAAATCCAATTTTAAAAAAAATTTGGGGCGATTTGCCTGATTCCTTATTTTCGCTTATTACTAACTACTGTGCACTTCATTTTGATTTCGGTTTTTGATAGTACTTATCGAAACTAGCAAAAATGCCTTCGGGGTTTTCTGGCTTAGCTCGAATTTAGATTTTATAGTATCATTATTATTTTGACTGAAACTTGATTTTGAGAATTTCTTCACAGAAAACGTAATATTTTTCATGGTTATGTCTCGTAAGCCGATTGGAATTTTGTTCTAATATGTTTAAAATAGCAAAAAAATTTTAAACGACGATTTCTCACGAGTTCTCAATCAAAATTTGCGCTAAACCACAAAAAATCCAAACGGTTTTTACTAGTTTTGATTAGTACTTTTAGATACTGAAGTCAAAATAGAATGCACATTTTATGTATTGCACTGTGCTATTTATAAGCAGTAATTTTAACCACTAAAAAAATTTGTAAATAAACTAAATGGGAATTATAAAAAAGTATGTCATATTAATATTTGTGCTATTATTTTTCCCTATACTGTTAAAAGTTTTATTAAAAATCATTTAGTAGATTGTTTATTAATTTTTTTTTTAAATTTTTACAAATTACCACATAAGCAAATTCCTAATGCACAACTCAATTTCTAACTTTGTGGAAGTTATTGTAAAAACCTTAACCGCAAATGTGCTATATATTTTAAACACCTCTGTAGACTGTTTAAATTAACTTAAAAACGTTACACAAAAAATTAAATTTATCGACTTAGATCATTTGGAAAATAAAAACAGCACCAAACGACAATCAAGTAACTAAAAGAAGAACGCCATACGTTCAAAATAAAAGCATAGTAAATAATAAATAAATATTACGTTTTAGCATTTTAAATGGAGTGTTGGTTGTTGTTTTTATTAATGTTGTTGTTGTTTTTGTCTTCATTTTCATTTGTAGGAAGAAGGTATGGTCTGAAACTACTGGGTCTGGTTGATTTGTTACCATTCAACCAAACAACAACAACAATAAATGACAACAAATAATTTATAAAAAAAGATATTTAAAAACAAACATGATGTCATACAAAAATACTTAAAAGAATTCACTGAATGAATTAAAATCAAGTACAAGAACGGTACTACGACAACATTTTATTTTATTTTTTTTTTAAGTTTAAAAAAAGAATTCAAAATTTCGATTTGTTGAGCAGGTAGAAAAATCTAAAGCGAATTTACATACACACACATATGTACATATCTTACTATGTCCCACAAGACTTACTTTGACGAAAGCGCATCTCTGATCTAATGATTGTTTGAAAATTTTCAAAAAAACCAAATACGTAAGAATTGTGTGATAGTGTAAAGTAGGGATTGCTGTTCGGTTTTAACCGAAATCGAAACCGCTGTTTTTTGCGGTTTTTAGCAAACTCTAGTGTAAAGCACCCTTAAATAGTCACTTGCGTCCAACTTCTAGGATAGTATTTAAATCTAAATTTTGTTTGAAGGAAGTTAAAGAGCAATTTCTTTTTGGACACATTAGCTATACATTTTTTACAAAATAGGGCCTCGAGGAGAGGAAGTGGCATTGTCTGCCTCTCCGAAACTATCTAACAGGTTTTAATGAAATTTAAAACATATATAGCTCCCTAGTAAGATAGACTCATAAGCTTTTAATGTTATCACACGTTGGACTACAAGAGGGGGGAACGTAGTTGCACACGGCGGGTATCCGCTAGTTTTTATATAAATCGTATTTAAAAAAAGTTTGGTTTTTCAGTGTTATTTAAGATTTAAGTAGTACTAAGAAATATAAAAAAATATCATAAAAAATTGTATTTATTTACAAGATGGTTTAAAAAAACAGCTGACTGTTAATAAAATGTCAGATAAAACTTTATCGATTCGCGTAACTTTATCGTTTCGCGAATCTCTAATGCAACGCGAAGCAAAAGTTTTATCTGACATGGCCTTTATTGCTTTGCCTATTGTTGTTGTATTGTTGTGATATTCAGGCCACCTTGCTAAGTTATACACAATGGAAACTTAAATTGAATTAAAATGAATGTACCGGCTTTGTGAATTAAGTTTCATATAAGTGTTTAATTAAAAACAGAATTCTTGTATTTAAAAAGATTTTAAATATAAATGTCATTTAATATCAAACCTATAAATTGGCCGTTACTTATCCTATAGAATTTCAAAAAAAAATCATTTTTTTACTCAAAATTGCAGTGAGCATTTGTGTAAAATTTTTTAATGGGTGCAAATTTGTTGTGTTTATTATAAACATTTTTAATAAACAAAGGCAATACATAAAATAAAATTATGTTTTTTTTTTTTGAAATTTTTTGATGTTAAGTACGTGGGTGGGTGTGTTAATGACTTTGAAAATAAATAAAAAAAAACGGCGTATTTAAAAATTTCAAATATTTTTTCTTTAATCGCACACATGTAACCTTCCTTCCTTCTTTCTTCAGCTGACTAATTATGGCATTTAGTATTAATTAATTTATCTCTAGAGACAACAAAAACAAATTCACATGCTTTTTAAATTTACATATTTAAGGAAGGAAGAACAAATATCTATTTTAAGCAAAAAAAAGAGATATTGAATCAATTTTGCATAAAACAACCAAATTAATAAATTAAAAAAAAATAGGGAAATTTTGAAAATTTTAGTAAATTTGTTAAGATTTCTTAAGCTTAAAAACATTTTGCTTAAAAAAACCAATTTTACAAATTAAAAAAATAGGGAAAATTTTAGTATTTCAGTAAATTTGTTTATTTTAACATGTTCACTTTATATGGAATGTAAATGAAAATTGATAGAAAATTCGTGAAATCTAAAATTTTTCTTAAAGGAAAAATAATAATTTTAAGAACAATTGTGGTTTTTAGTTGAACTGTTAATTTTGAATTTTGATAATTTTTTAGTTAGGCTTGAGTTCATCAAATTTAATTTTTATTAAATTATTTTTACTGAAGAAAGGAATTGTTACAACTTCGAATTTTATTTAAATTTATTGATAATTTTCTTGGCTGAGCTGGGGCTCGAACCTGAGTTGAATTTACATGTTTCAAGAATCACCACATTCTTTCATCAGAATTTTTTGGGTTCTAACCTCTGCACCACTGCGGTGCCTGCCAGCCAACAGTTTAATATCAATCTTTTAACCAGTGATACTGGTGGTTCGAAATTTGCTGTAATTATCATTTTTAATACATTCACATGTTGCTTTCATTCTTCTGTTTTTCAGTAAAAATAATTTAATGAAAATTAAATTTGATGAACTCAAGCCTAACTAAAAAATTATCAGTATTTTTAATTTTAATTAATTTCATAAAAACTCTGTAGAGTTTTCAAAAAAAAAACTTCTCAGAGTCGATATAACCGCCCGTTTCCACATGCAATTACAAGTTCGAAAAACTCAATGCACTCACACTTTTTTTACTAACATTCACAAAATTTTTGTATTTTCAGCCAATCGGCTGTTTCCGCGATTTTTCGTTGATAAAACACTACTTGCATGTGGAAACGTAGAGTAAGTTTTGACACTCCAACTTGTTATTAAGTCTGGCTTTACACAATGAAACTTTTCTTTCAACTTTTAAGAAATATTTATATGCAAATTTTTGTTAGTTTTTGACATTCTACAAAAAATGGTTTTTAATTTTAAAAACTTTTTCCGATAAGAGATTAATATCGAACTTTAATTTGTTATTTCTTTAATCGCACAGCTAGCTATATCGATTTTTCGTTATCGACTGAAGTGTACCTTTTAATTATATTGCAATTTGCCCTTTAGTATTAAAAATTTTAAATGGGTTTTATTTAATACTAGCACCAGTAAATCAACACTTATAAGTAAATGTGTATGGGCACTTCCACAGAATAAACTTCTTTTTCTTGCAGTCTGTCACCAAGCAATTAAGCTTATAGACCCATGTTGTTAAAATTTGTCCTCTCTTTCTATAAATGTAAAGCTCGGTGGCGTAACGTGTCAGAAAATAGAGACTTTTCTGTGGAAATGCCCATATACAGAATTAAAACAATTTATGGGTGCTGGCCGATTCTATTCCTCCACCGAATCATGACATTTGAAAACAACTATTGTATTTTTTAATTATTAAGAAACTGTTTTGATTGCTGCGTCGTCTCAGATACCAGTGTTCGTAATGGTTCCGGCCCATGCTATTAATATCAATATTGTGAAGTGAATTATAATCAATAGCTGCAAGACGTGTTAATATTATTTGGTGAGTGTTATGTAAAGCTGTTCCTGTTTGCCTTTTTCTTAGATGTTATTCTTCATTTTGTATTTTGCGTAAATGCTATGTTAGTTTTTTATCGAAACGATTTGTCTCTCACGTGAGGCGACCAATATTTTGACGTTATCGTGGAATTTGGATTAAATATTTTCGTAATTAATAACGTTTTTGCAATAATAAATTTAAATTGACTTACACATGTTTATTTTTTGGACTGTAAATGATAAAAGCTAATACACATCAGCAGCATTTTAACGGGGTTTGATTTGGCATTTAGTTTTTTTTTTAGTTATTGGCTTTTAAGGAGTACCTTTCTTCCCACCTGTAGTTTGCCAGGCTTTTGGTTGCCTGCTCCTTATGCTTGACAACTAAAATTATTTTCAAAATAACGTACACCAAATATGAAGCCTTTACCTATTGGAGTTTTCCTAATGCTGAATAACTTTTTTTATATAAGCGGTGAGAAGGGTCATATAAATTGAATCGCTAAGTGCAAAAATGGAACTTCTTCAAAACATTTATTTTGAGATAATGAGAACAGTGTAGTTGATTATAAAAAATGCATGATTTTTGTTCTTAGATCGTAGAACGAAGAACTGACTTTCATTTAAAGTGTTCTAAGATGACAATTTTTACACTGGGCGCCCATTTTCAACGGACACTGTTGCCACGTCCTTTAAAACCAACAGATCTTAATGTTTCCTTCAGTGTCCGGTCATCAAAGACGTAGCCTTATCTTTCCCATAAACTTTTTTTTATAGAAGAGTGTAGCGTCCTTAAAAACTGCATCATTATTTCAGCTTTTTTCACACAGAACTACGAAACTTTTCAAACTCTTTGTACAAAGATTTTGTAATATATTTTGTATTTAATAAAATAAAAAGGGAGAGAGAGCGTGGATAGTAATTTATGGATAAATCAAAAATATTAATCGTTCGTTAACGATTCCAATATTCCTCTTTAATAATAAAAAATCAACGCATCACAAGTTCATAAAAAGGATTTATTTTTAATTTTCACTTTTAAAAAATTACAAAAAAAAAAAAGTGAAGAAAGGTCAGTGATCACTGAGCAGTCAATGAAATTATTAAAAAAAATTTTTTTGTTTCTTAAATACGACAAAAACAACAGCAGCGAAACAGGAACTTAATAAAAAAATCTTTTTAATTTAATGTTTCGAACTTAATTGAAATGTCTTTTTAATAAATGTTTTTATGACAGATCATTCATTTTATTTTAACCATTTTTATTAAGCTCAGGGGTCAATGAAATCTTTGCTTCTGATTGAAATTAATATTTCAGCATTTTTTTCCTTTTCTCAATTAATTTTTTTATTGTTGACAATTTTGTTTTTACAACATCATCAACAAATTGTTGGCGTTTTTTTTTATTAATGCATTTATCGTTTGCTTTTCAGTTTTTAAGCAATATATTTAAAAAAAATCTATATCGTAGTATTTTTTATATTTAAAAAAAAAAGATATATAATAATTTTATTTTTATTTAAATTTTTTAATTAAAATGCAACACGCGCTTAACGCCTAAAAGATCAAGTTCAATGATTTTGTCGTCGATCATTTTTAATAAATTTTTTGTTTGTTGTTGTATCGAATAAAGGAAAAAATTGTAAAAGAAGAAGAAGAAGAAGTCTACAACAACAATTTGTCTGCTATATTGTTTTTGTGATAATGATGTTTTTGCTGTTGTTGTTGTTGTTCTGGTGGTGATTCTAAAATAATAAATATGAGAATAATGAAAAGAAAGCAACAACAACAGCAACAAAACGTTAAAAACATGATTTAAAATAACGATGACAGAATAAAATACCACTGACGACGCTGCTGCATCATTTTAAACGAGCACTACACATTGATACGCGAACGTCGCTACGGATTACTCGATAATGCAGTGATTAAAAGGTATTGATTCTTAAAAGTTAACTAAGGCTAACATCTCTGATATGTTAAGGTTTTCTTACCCAGCGGGAAAACTAGATAGACCTTCTTATTTCGCACCTCATTAAAGCACCGATTACCATTTTTTTGATTCAATTACCATTCCTATCTAACATCTAAAGAATGCCTACTAGAAAGTCTCGGCTCTTTCGTATAAAAGATAAAATACACATTCCCCTCTATGAGAAGGGAGTCAAAATCAAAAGAATTATTTTTTTGATCCATGATACCATTCTTATATTACTGCAACAGTAGCCAGAGCGGAAGGCTTACCACCAACGAAAACGTGTGTGTTAAAGATATGAGTAAGGAATGAAGCCAGCAGGCCCTGTACAGGGTGGCGCAGAATGAGCTATATGGTTACAACTTTTTTAATTATTTTTCTTTCTTTGTTTTTTTCAGCATTTTGTGAAGGAGACTTGGAGAATTAATTATAAATCATTACATCACATTACATCGAACAACGTACAAAAATTATTGCATTTTATTTTTCACCCCCAGCGTCAGCAATTGGATTGGAAATTTTCTTCAACATGGGTATGTAAGAACCCCAAGTGTACGTTAACAAACCAAGAACCATACTCCAAATAAAAACCAATATTCAATCATGTCCATTACACCCGACATTTTGCGAAAAGTTAAAGAAAATATGCTAAAAAGAGCACGTATGTACGAAGCAGAGAATGGACATCACTTACAGGATATAATGTTTCAAAGCTAATTGGAAAAAATTCCCCAATAATATACCCAATAAACATTTTTATCATTTTGCGAAGCACTAATGGTACATTTAAAAAAATAAGCGCACAATTCTGCGCTACGCAATAAGACATACAGAAATTCAGTAAAGTAAGTGAAAGAACTCTCAACAACTTTAAAAAAAAAACAAAATTTCAAGTGCAACGGCATTCCCTTACTACGAAGCAGGTTTGTAAGGGAGAATGCTCAAAACATTCAGTGTGTAAGGCCGATCGCTACATACAACAATTTTTATATGCGCCGAATAATGCGCTTTGTGTATCTTTCTCCCTAACAAACCTGCTTCGTTGCAAGCTCCATTTTTTATTTGGCTACTGTATTTAAAAAAATTATAATAATCGGACAAATAAAAAAGTTATAAGCCATTAAAACTGTTTGGCTCATTCTACTCCACCCTGCACAACCAAGAAAAGGAATACATACGCATTCTAGTAGGCTGTCGTATTTCTTTTTCCCGTTGGGTAGCTAAATATCCTGTCTTTTTGTGTTTCAAAAATGGACTACATATGTACATATTTGCTGTTTGATATTAAAAGGGAATTGAAGAACTTTTAATCGTCAACGTTTTCCCGTCATAGTTTTTTTTTTTTTTAATTTACAATTTTTTAAGGAATAAGATTTTTCTTTCTAAATATATTTCAGTGAGTTAAGCGTTTTCTATCTTTTGATTAAAATTAAACAAAAGTTATTTAAGATATCATCTAATTTTTATATGTATATTTGTTTAAAGGGCATATCGATGGCATTATGTATGGAGAGTTACCTTGCGCAAATGTCCGCCACAACTTCACTGGGAGGTTCGCATCCGAAATTTGCAATTTCCCATGACTTTGGAGCATCAATCAGGCCGCTTTTTGGCTTAAGCTGGAGTTCCTTATCACACGTTCTCTATGCGTTTTATACTTTCTTGACTTTTTTAAAGACACATCCGACTCATGCAAATGTTGAAAGTAATCCTACTTAATACGCTCGATACGTTTATGAATTCTACGCGTTTGCTGTGCAACTTGTCAATACAATTTTACACCGATTCTACTTTTTGACAGAAGCATAAACACATTGATATATTGAACTTGCGGTGTGGCCCTCCAGCTTTATTCGCATCGACATGCGACTTAAAAAAAGCCCCTTAAGAAACTGGGTCAAATCGCGCGTTCTTGGTGGACGGTTTTATCACCTTTAATTATGCCGTCATCAAATAGCTTGTGCTTAATGTTTAACTTGGCATGAGCTCTGCTAAAAGCTTCCAATCACCAACTTATAAGGCTCGCCGTTGACAGTGATGACTTGGCCAACGTCGTTCTCAAAGAAATATGATGCCGCCAGCCCAAAGTCCACACAAGCCAGTGACTTTTTCACTTAGTAAAAATCGTAAAACTGAATTATTTTGAGAAATCCCTAAAAAAAAGTTTCAGAACTTCCAAAATCGTATAAAAACCTTTAAAATAAAAATTGTATGTATTTTTCACAACAACAAACTAAGACGAAAAAATAATATTGCAAAATAATTAAAAACATCTCAGAGAATATAAAACCTGTTCTCGAATTTTGAGTCCAGAAGAGTGTATTAGGTTTAAGGTAAAAGATTTTGTAAAATTTCTCACATTTTCTAAATTCCAAATTTTAGATTCTTTGAATATTAGACTCTAAAACCGATGGGGAAATAATACAGGTGACAGCACTAGGACAACAAATAAAACATTACAACAAAACTGAAAATTTGTCTTCCATAAGTAAAAAAATATTCAAATCCAATTGTACCGCTGAACGTGAAGATTGTTGAAGCCTTTTACGACAATAGGCAAATAAGAAAATACGAGTGTTTGTTAAAAGGCCAATGCATCCACATAGAGGGACTTTTTGGCGCCACGATCATATGATTGGACACCCTTTGCCTTCTTTTTTTTGGGAACATTTTAGAGAAAAAGTTTAAGTCAATATGCCATGAACTATTCAAGAGCTAAAGGATGAGATAATTTGGAAAACATATAACCTCAATTATGTCTCAGAGTTATTGAAAATATGGACCATCGTATAGAGGTATGCCACCGAAGCCGTGGCAATCATTTAGCCGATATTTTGTTTCACACATAATTTTCATAAATCCTTCTATCATAATAAAAACTATTAAGATAATTCTCAGAAAACACTTCGTTTTATTAACAATTAAGATCGTGCATTATGGTTGGTCCATCCTTGATAATTATAACAATGGGAGAACTGGTCGGATCACTTTCAATTTCATAAGTGGATTTTTAAACTACAAGCTAAATTTGAATTTGCAGGATTGTGCGAATTAAATTACGACTAAGTCTTTGTAGAACCGAACTAAACTACTTACTGTTATAAAAATTCTAAGAAACTTGTTAAAAATTCATCTTTCAACTACATACAACCGCGGTAGAAAATCGTTTAAAGGGTTACTACAAACTCAAACTGACTTAACTGTTCAGTAACGTCGGCATCTTCAATTTCTCTTTTGAAAACGAGATCTAAGAGAAAAATTATGTATGGGGCTTAAGAATTGGCAAAAGCTTTAATTGCTCGTATATTATTTTTCAATGATTGCACTCCTTCAAGCCACTGCTGCTCTGGTCACAAGGAAAAGCACACAACAACAGAAAATTGCAATAAAAAACAAAAACAAAAAAATAAAACAATATTCATAAAAAAGTTCAAAAACAAACTTTACAAATAAATTTAAGTCTTTGGAAATGGAAAAACAAGTGATGGTGATAAAAAAAAGCAAACAAACAAACGAACGTAAATAAATTTTAAATAAATAATAATAAAGTTAAAATTGTTTTTTTAATTAAATATTTTGAAATATTTAATTGGATAATAAATAATAATAAGAATTGTTAAAAATAAATAAATTAAAAGTTAAATAAATAAAAAATCAAAAACATTTAAACAAAAAATTAAAATAAAGTAAAACATACCCCAAAAATAGTTGTGTATGATCCGTTGGTGTTTCGAGATGATTGTGGACATTTAGAGTTTGTGGACGCATACAGGATGATGGAGGCGATGGTGAAGAAGCTGCTGCAGCAGTGGCCAATAAAGCTGAAGTGGAACTACTGCGATAAGTGGTGCGTATGCTGGTTATACTGCAGCAGGTGGTTTCGGCCACAGCTGATTTACAATTTAAACAGGGTGGCAACACTTTGGTCATTAAATTGGCCGCGGAGGAGGAGCAGGACGATATTTTATTAGCAGATTGTTTTGTTGTGTTTTGTATTGGCATTAAACTTTTATTGAGTTTTTTGCCGCCATTTAGAAATTTACAATTACCACTTGTCATAGAAAGTTTAGAGCCACCACCATGACTATTAACAGCTGCACTGGAGGAGGTTTTAGCCCTTAAGCCCATTTTCGATTTTATTTTTCCTTTTTTTTTAAGATTAATGTAGAGGGTAGAGGGGGAAAAAAGAGTTTGTTTTAGGATTAAGTTTATGAAAAAGTATATAATTTTCTTTTAGAGGCAGTTTAGTTTTTTGATGAAGGATTTTGAATTTTTTGTTCAAGGTTCCCCTAATATTTTGAGTTTTTAAATTTTTTTGCTTTTGTTATATTTTTAAACATTGTTGTTGTTTGTTTTAAATGCCTTTTTAAATTTAGGAATAGGAATAAATATATTTTCGTTCAAATTTCTATACACACTTGTTATTAAAATCTTTCTTAATTTGTTAATTATTTTCCATTTTATAATTTTTTAAAATTTTTTTTTATTTTACTGTCAAAAGTATTAAAAAAATATATTAATAAATATTATTTTTAGACAAGAACTTAATAAATTATCAAAACTACACACACACACACATACACTGACCGAAAAAAAATTACAACAACTAAAAGAATAGTGTCAGCATAGAGATTTGGTGATTTGTCTTGGTATGGGTAAGCAGTGAACGGCGCCAAAGCGCCAGCAGTAAAGTCAACGTAAATTACTTTAGAATAATCAGAAGGAGACAAGATTTTTATTTTTATTTTTTTGTAAAAAAAAAAACCGTTATTAGTATGTTTATTTTTTTATTAATACATCCGAAGATTTCTAATTTTTCATTCACTCATTAGAAGCGTCTTGACTTTTACACTTTTTAAGATTTTTTTTTGCCTTTACGTTGAATTTTAGAAATGATTTTAACACTTTCAAAGCCCGACAAAAAATCCAAGTTTTTTCTTTTTTTGTTTTAAGTTTTTTTTTTTAAGTTCAACCTTTAAACAAAAAAATAAATAAATAAATTTTAAAACGAAAACCAAAAAATAATAATAAATAGTGGTAAAAAATTTTGCGCTTTAATGCCTGAAGTATCCGAAGGCAATTTTACGAATGGGGCTGACAGTTGTTTTGTATGAATGAAGACTGTTCGTAAACAGTAAAATAACAACAAATTTATGTTAAAAAGCAGAGAAACAAACGGTGTGTTCATGGCTGTGAGAGCAACGTTTTTTTTTATTTTTGGCAAGATGGTAGTGGTTAAAGTAGAAATGCCAGACTTATTTTTACTCGTAAAGCCCCTTGTAGGAATTAAAAAAATATGTGGAAAACGAATTTATGAGGCTCCGATCTATGTGAGCTATTTTATTACGATATAAGTTTTCAAATTGACAGCATCTCAAGGTTTGATATTTTAACTTGTGTCAAGCGAAGCGATTTTTAAAGGAAAAAAAATTTGTTTATAAATTTCAAAAATAAAATTAAAGTTAAGCATGACCACGAAGGAATTATGGTTGGTTCAAAAAATTAAGCTTTTGTTTCGCGCGGTTTCAGCCCACTTTTTTTACAAGATGCATTTTACCAACCTTAGACAACCATAAAATAAACCAAGGTAATAACGAATGTTGTATTAAGTATTGGAAAATAAGTTTTTAAATTTTATTTGCAGCAACGAAAGCAAAAATTGTTTTCGTTAAAAAATTCGACGCACAGCGAAACCTTCGACTGTACTGTCAAGATTTAATGCAAAATTTACATTCGACAATAGAATAGCCAGCGAAATTCGTTTGTCGAATGCAACTCTTATTGGGGCCTATGATGACTTTGACATTACATAATGTAAAATCTAATCAGTAGTTTAGAAAATATTTTTTTAGGAAAAATCGATTTAAAGTTTTGCAATAATTTGGTGGCATGTCATAATGTCCATGGGCGTTATGACACTTTTTTAGTTATCGAAGACGGTTTTTGTTATTCAAAGAATATCTCTTCTATGGTATAACAAACACCGACTTTGCCAACCAAATCTTCTCTGCAAAGTCACAAGGATTTCTTACACTGTGGTATAACACATACCGGCTTCGCAAACAAAGTTAAACTAACGTAATTTTCGTTCGAAATTATTGACCAGGACTTTAAAATAGTGTGAAAGGAGCTCTGACTATGTTAACCCGTATTTCAGTATATATACAGTAAATGCAGACAATAAGCTCGATTTCCAAGTATTCATGATTCTTCCGGTCGTGTATATGATAACGAGGTATTTACAATGGTTATTTTCTAAAGGCTAATCACCTCTTATCATACTATTTAGCCTGAAGGTCTATATTTTCTGGAATCTAAGGCCTTTCTTACTCCGGATTCACACGATGAAAGTTTTCTTTCAGAAAGTCTGAGTTTCTTGATGAGAGCGGTGAGAATAATAGTATGTTCTCTTTCCCTCTCACCAATAAACTCAGACTTTCTGAAAGAAAACTCTCATTGTGTGAACCCAGACTTTACGATTTTTAGAATTTCAGAAAGAACCATTGTACTTTCTTAAGGCTAGTTTACACTATTATACTTTGTATTAATACATGTCAAAACCCCAAGTAATATGTAAAAGTCTAATAGTGTGAATGAAAATTACAGGTATTATGAAATAAAGTTTGACATCGTTTAAAGTCGTATTCATCGTTTTTTGAAAAATTTCTAAACAATAATACTTTACATTGGATCAGGGTTGCATTTTATTTCATAAGTGAGTGTTTGTAATTTATGTGATGGTGTGATTACAACCTGTTATGTTAAATTAGATTTTTTGACAGTCCCAACAAAACTATTTAGATTTCTATCCCACAAAGTATTATGTAATACGTAAGACTTGTTAAGCCTATAGTACACGGAATGTAAAAAGCTACATGCGCATGAGGTTCTGACGTAATTTTGTCGTCATCACTTAACACGAACTTGCTATTGTTGCGTTGTAGTGTCGTCAAAATTACGTCAGAACCACATGCTCATGTGACTTTTTACATTCCGTGTACTATAGGCTTTAGCCTTTAGCAACATAATTTCAGTCCGGGTTTAAACCTCTAGATAACCATAATTTATTTATACATACTTTGCTTCTCAATCGGTTCAGAAATCAAAAAGTTTCGTATTTATTCGAGTATTTTCTGATATTACCCCCCATTGTGCTTTGTTACAAAATATTGTCAAATTCTAGCATTTAAAAAATAATAAATTCTTCTATAACGATTATAAAGTGATTAAATTTTTCCAATTAACAACAAAACAAAAAAAAATAAATTTAAAACACATGTTTGACCCAGTGCACAATGATCGGAAAGTCAAAAAATGTGGGAAAAATATTGATTTTTTGACTTTGCAATAAGATGTCGTTGTAATTCTTTTTGGGCAACATTTCAATTTATGTAAAGCATGTGGTTGCAAGTTATTGTTCACGGTTATTCAGCGTAGCTATTAAGTTGATTTGCTCGTCTTAAACTATGTTCAGACCTATCAAATATTCGACGCCCTACACGCCACTACTAGTTTTATTGAAAAAAATTTTGATTTGCAAAACGTTTGCTAGATTTAAAATCATTCAACAGTTCTTAATTTATAAAATACAATTATCTTTTTGCAAATAAAGGTAAGAAACTCAATAGAAATTGTTAAAAATCAAACTAATGTTTGATACATTTACTGGTAATTTTCGTCAAATATTTGTAAGGCCCGAACATACCTTAAGGTACAATATTGTCCTGAATTATTGCTTTTAAATGCAGTTTCAAGTGGCATATTTTAGATTTTATAAAGAAGTTTTTGAAACATTAAAATAATCGATAGTAAAGGTATTAGTATGTAGCGATTGTTTTTGATCAGAAAAAAATCAAATACATATATGATTTATTAACCCTCTAACGGTCGGAGAAGAAGTTTTTTTAAATACATTTGTTTAATAAGTTCTCCATTTAATAAGCTTGAAATAATAACGAGTTTAAGGGCCGATGTTAAATGTGAACCACACTAAACGTCAAGACATTTCTCAATTTCAGACTAACTCAATTTGAACAATGGAATGATGCACAGGCTTATTATAAAAATGGGCGTAAAAATCAAAATGCATATCGTGCAATTCGTGATTTTGTCGGTCAATTTAATCTTTCAAATGTGTGTACAATCGGAAAAATCGTGCAAACATGTGAGTAAACGGGTTCTGTACGAGATGTGAAATAGTGTGGCTGAAGAGCAGTCCACCTCAACTTGTCGTCGTGCCCAACAATTGCACCTCTCAGCCTCATCGTTGATGAACAATGTGCATAAAGACTTGCATTAACACGCTTACAACGTACAATTGACTCAAAACCTAAAGCCTCTTGACCATTTCAAACGTCGTCAATGGTCAGAATGTTAAATACGATTTATGTTTATAGGAAAATTAACAATATCTACATTTAAGTACTATCCTCGAGACATAATTTTAAATTGTATTTAACTCTTTTTGATGAAAAATTTCAAAGATTTTCAACAGACACACAATCTAACAAGGGCATTCCCAATATGGGCATTTCCTTTTTGACGTGTCGTGTTATTTGTACCACAAAATGTAAAAAAATTAAATGAAGAAGTCAAATTGTAAAAGGGGTTTTTATAACTATATACAAAGTATATTCAGAAAAAACATTACAGTTATCGACGCTCAGGATTTGCAGATATAAGCAAAAATCCGCGCTGGCATGACGTTAAAAAAACGGAAGTGCATTTTGATGCGAATTGAGCAAGACGTTTTGTATAAAACCTTATTCAGTAAACTTTGGACCAATACAGATTTATTTTTCAAGCTATAAAATTTATAAATCTTTGCTCGTTTTAAGGTAAATATGGGCAGTTTCAGCGAAAAGTCTACTTTTTTCATTGTAATGCCAGAATGCAAATAAGGTTGTATTTTCGGGCCATGTTGTTCAATCGTTATCCCTTTTATTACTAAATGTAGAGCTAGATGCGCTTTACACCAAAATATAAAAAAGTAAACTAAACATATAAAATTTTTTAAGAAACAATTTAAAATACTTCTGGTCTTACGTTACAAAAAGTAGACTTTTCGCTGGAAATGCCCATATGTAAAATGTATTTGAAAACAAACAACATGAAAAACTTTTTAAATATTTTGAATATATAATAGAGTTTTTTATTATTATTGGTTGACTTAGGCCCAGATCACTCGGTAAAACGCAACTGCAACGAAACTCTTTAGAAATTATTGTTTTGAAACTAGTTTCAAACGTTTTCCATGCACCCTGCAACCTAAATTGTACCAAAATGTAATGCAAACGCGATTTTCCTGCACGCTGGTTTCAATGCGACTGATTTTCAATGCATTTCAAACCGGTCTCAAAATGATCGCGTTATGTGTGGTCCCTCAAAGGAGCCGATGGCATAAACTGAAATAAAACTCGAAAATAACTAGAAGTTGCAGTTTCGTTGCAGTTGCGTTTTACTGTCTGTTCTGGGCCTCATGCTTTAGGATCATTATCACTCTAAATAATTTTTTTTTACACAATTTAATCTATTTCAACATATTTTAAAATATTTCCTAGATTTCGAAAAGTCGGACGTGTGGCTTTTTATACACGGCCAATTTTTTTTTTGACATAAAAACGTATTAGCCTTAACCCTATATCAGCACAAAATGTAGTGTGTCTAGCTGTTTCTAAAAATATGTCAATAATTATTTCCAAAAAAAAACATGATTTCCGACCATTGTGCAGTGTAACAAATTTAATAAAGTAATTGCGTTTTTAAATTTCTGAATAAATTAATTAAGTCATTTAAATTATTGTTTATCTGACAATGAAATAAACTTTTCAAAACATGTCATTAGATGACAAAGCTCAAATTTAAATTAAGACATATGTATTACTTAATGACATTGACATTTCCAAATAAAATTCAAACAACCAAAAACTATATAAAGAATATTATTTGATGGAAAGAGGCACAATATAGAAAAGGCAAGAGAAAAATAAAAATAAGAGATAGAGATAGATTAGTTAATTTTGATATGTTTGTCATATAGACATGCATGTGATCAGTTTTCATTTAAATTGTATGGTGGTTAATAACGAATCTTGTTCCGGCATTTGCAGATTTAAGAATACGCAGAGGAAAAACGAAAATTTTTAAACAGTTGACGCAAAGCTGCGAATAACGTTGTAAAAGCCACTTTTTCAAGATAACCGTTAACATAACTCTCTTACACAGGTTAAACATCAAATCACCCAAAAAAGGCACCTTAACGCCTTCAAAATGGCATACAAAGTGGCAGCCAGTGGAAGAACGTTGTAAATTACTAAAAAAAAAATGATGAAACCGAAATGGTTTTGCAGCGTGGAATAATGTTTTAAAAGACTTTTGCATAAAAGGTTTAAATATCATTATCTTCAATAATAAAAAAAAAATGTTTAAATTATATAATTCTGCCTGAAAAAAACGTTGTTTTGGTCTCCTGAAAAACTGTTATTTAGTTATTCGCGGCTGTGCTTCAATGAATGGTAATTTTAAATAAATGATTGTCACTGGTAACCTGATTATGAATAAACTAGTCCTCCATTTAAAAGCCACAAACATATTATGGTTGCCTCTAAACATGTTATTGTTAAATATGGCAATAGTTTGTTAAACATTTAAATTTTTGCAGCAACTATGGTTTAAAAAAAAAAAATTTTCGTTAGAACAAGTTTTTTTGGAAAGTTTTATTTGCTTTAATTTTTAAAAATTCCTCAATTTTTTTTTTTTTAATTTTCCGGGTAACACACGGGAACCACAACGAATTTTTTCCTTAAATCTTTTACGCGTTTTCCCTCTTCTATTAAACAAAAACGCTCGTCTGGCATCTTTGCGCATTAAATAAACTCTTATTAAATCTCTTACCTTTGCTGTCTTACTCATTCAACTCAATAGTATTTTTTTATAGGTACATATATCGACTATATAAGCGTGTGCGAGCATTTGTTGATAATAGAATTTGAAAATCTGTTGTACCATGACCGCTTGTACCTTTTTGTATCTATCTAATCGAGAAAAGAAAAAAACGTAAAAAATTTCCCAGCAGTTTTAAACGAACTCTTGCTGTGCAACACAACTTGATTCTTTTAGAGGAAAACACTTTAGATTTTTATTATCTGTCTATGCCCTAAGAGTTGATCCTTTTTTTCATAAAATAACACCAATGAAAAAATAAAAACTGGCAAGTGTTTCAAAAGAAACACAGGATCCATTTAACACCATTTGGTGATAAAAAGAAAATGTTGTATCTTTCAAAAAAAAAAAAAAAAAAAAAACTAAAATTTTTTGCCAAAGATACCTGAGGTTGAGTTTGAAAATGACTGCAACGAGGGCTAATTGCAAAGTTTTTAGAAAGTCTAGGGGTGGTTAATTCTTAATCGTAAATCTATATATATAAAAATGAAAAATGTTTGTATGTTTGTGTGTTTGTTTGTTGGCTTATAGACTCCGAAACTACTGAACCGATTTTCTTGAAATTTTTACAGTAACATCACGTGAGCCCTAAAAATAAAATAGGCTACTTATTTTTTCGATAGGGGCAGGGGAATTGGTACCCCCCATAGGATGCCAATATTTATTATCGCATATCTTAAGAGCCGCTGGCGGCATTTTGCTGAACTTTTTGTAGTAGGATCTTCTGAGCCCCGAAATTGAAATAAAATAGCAGCGGGGGAAGTGGTTCCCCCCATAGGACGCCAATGCTTAATATCGCATATCTTATGAACTGTTATAGTGAGAATGTTCAAACTTTGTGGAAGTCACTCTTATGGTATACTACACGCAGGGGGGAAATACCTCCCATAGGATGCATACATTAAATATCGCTCAACTGAAGAACTATTAAAGGGAGAGTCTTCAAACGTAGTTAAAGCTACTATTATGGTAAACTATAAATTTCAATATAGAAATGGGCGGGGTAGCCAGAGGAGGAGCAGTACCCCTCATAGATAGAAATATTAATAAGAGCCGCTGCAAGCAATTTGTTGAACTTTTGGTAGTAGGATTATCTGAGCCCCAAAATTGAAATAAAATAGCAGCGGGGGAAGTGTTACCCACCATAGGACGCCAATGTTTAATATCGGATATCTTAAAAACTGTTATTGTGAGAAAGTTCAAACTTTGTAGAAGTCACTCTTATGGTATACTTCACGCAGGGGGGAAATACCTCCCATAGGATGCATACATTAAATATCGCTCAACTGAAGAACTATTAAAGGGAGAGTCTTCAAACGTAGTTAAAGCTACTATTATGGTAAACTATAAATTTCAATATAAAAATGGGCGGTGTAAACAGGGGAGGAGCAGTACCCCTCATATATAGAAATATAAATAAGAGCCACTGCACGCATTTTGTTGAACTTTTGGTAGTAGGATCTTCTGAGCCCCGAAATTGAAATAAAGTAGCAGCGGGGGAAGTGGTTTTCCCCATAGGACGCCAATGTTTACCATCGCATATCTTAAGAACTGTAATAGTGAGAATGTTCAAACTTTCTAGAAGTCACTCTTATGGTATACTTCACTTTTGAAAATAAAAATAAAGCGGGTAGGCGCAGGGGAGGAAATACCTCCCATAGGATGCATACATTAAATATCGCTCAACTGAAGAACTATTAAAGGGAGAGTCTTCAAACGTGGTTAAAGCCACTATTATGGTAAACTATAAATTTCAATATAGAAATGGGCGGGGTAGCCAGAGGAGGAGCAGTACCCCTCATAGATAGAAATATTAATAAGAGCCGCTGCAAGCAATTTGTTGAACTTTTGGTAGTAGGATTATCTGAGCCCCAAAATTGAAATAAAATAGCAGCGGGGGAAGTGTTACCCACCATAGGACGCCAATGTTTAATATTGCATATCTTAAGAACTGTAATAGTGAGAATGTTCAAACTTTCTAGAAGTCACTCTTATGGTATACTTCACGCAGGGGGGAAATACCTCCCATAGGATGCATACATTAAATATCGCTCAACTGAAGAACTATTAAAGGGAGAGTCTTCAAACGTAGTTAAAGCTACTATTATGGTAAACTATAAATTTCAATATAGAAATGGGCGGGGTAGCCAGAGGAGGAGCAGTACCCCTCATAGATAGAAATATTAATAAGAGCCGCTGCAAGCAATTTGTTGAACTTTTGGTAGTAGGATTATCTGAGCCCCAAAATTGAAATAAAATAGCAGCGGGGGAAGTGTTACCCACCATAGGACGCCAATGTTTAATATCGGATATCTTAAAAACTGTTATTGTGAGAAAGTTCAAACTTTGTAGAAGTCACTCTTATGGTATACTTCACTTTGAAAATAAAAATAAAGCGGGTAGGCACAGGGGGGGAAATACCTCCCATAGGATGCATACATTAAATATCTCTCAACCGATAAAGTGGTTAAAGCAGTGTAGCGAAGCGCACCGGGTTAAGCTAGTAAATATATAAAAGCCAACTTTCGGTAAATATCTAAGATCTCTCATTATCCGGAATCCTAAAGGAATCATAGGGACGAGAATTGAAATTACTGCAATATTTTAGTCGATATATACCAGAATTGAAAGAAACTAAACGTTGTTTACACTAATAGAAAAGGCGTCATAATGCTGATGTGTTTTAACATCAGCATAAGCTGTCATCAAAAAGCGTCATTGTAATTGAATTAACCGAAGAACTCTCAATTATAAGACTTCAGCAGCAAGCTTGATATGAGTTTCGAAATAATTCTACTATAAAAATTAATAATTAAAAAAAAGAGTATGGCAATTTTTGCTTCTAATTTTACTTTTTAAAAATTAATTAATAATATATTATGACATAATACTTTATGTCATCGCACTAATGACAGTTTGTCATCGCATTGATGACATGCTTTATACAACTGACTTCGATTCATCATCTTTGTAATGCCAATTGGATGACAATTGATGACATGATTTACATTTTTGGCCCTGATGACAATTTGGCCAAGTGAAGTTAAGGCTGACATCACAATGATGACAAGTAGCATGGGGTAAAAAACAAAGACGCTTGTCATAGTACTGATGTCAAAATATATCAGCATTATGGCGCCTTTTCTATCAGTGTGCACAAAATATGGCATCGAATTCGAATAGATATCAAAATTTAAGGATGACGTTCGTCATTGGATTGATGTCACTTTTTGCCTAATTGATGCCATTTGTAATAACATTGATGTCACAACTCTGATGTTAGGGCATCATTAATATGAAGATGCATTTTTCTATGAGTGTAATAGCAGCCAGTCTTATGAGCTATTTGCGTTAAACACGACTGCATGCCGGAATAAAATTATTATTCTGTTAAACGGTGTTTTGAGGAAAATCTAATTTATAAATAGTAAAAACTGCGATTAAGTTTCATATGATGTCAAGTTTAAGACCGATTTTGATTAAGAAAAATGGGATTGTGTTTCTAAAAAATTGGGAATTGTTATTTTCAATTTAATTAAGATTTAAATCGTACTTGTAAAAGATGGCCGCATTTCGTCAATATTCTATATGTGTACATTAGAGTGCTACAAGATTGTATGCACGAACAAAAAATGTCGTGGCACACTGTTATTAAAAATTTCCCAGATCATAAAAGTTTTTCTGGCCACTTGTACCAGATATGTAGAAACAAAATTATCATATTTTGAGAAATATTTGAAAAAGACAAAATTTTAACTTAAAAATATACCCGTATTTACTTGTATATGAATTATTGTCTTCGTAGGATACCGTTGAACTATTCGCAGGTATGACAAAAAAAAATAGTTTCTTTATATAATAATAATACAACTCTGATCGCGGTTTAAAACTCCGTTTAAAAATTTAAATTTCGTTAAACATATTTCAGAATTTGTTGATCATCACATTACGGTTGCTTGAGGATATAATAAGAAATAAAAATATGGAAAAATTATCTTTATACCTCCCATTGTTTTTCCGTACCTGGGATTAAAATTTGGCGTTTTTCAAGAAAAGAAACCAATTTTTTGACTACATTTTGGCGAATGAGCCCAATTTTCTTACTGCTACGAATTTTAAGTAAAATTTGTTCAGAATTTTATAGTCCAGATAATTCTAAATATACTCTGATGCTGTTACTAAAATAGAAAAACATGAACTCAAAACTTGACAAAAATATACCCTTAAGTTATGCGAACACAAAACAGTGCAAAATGGATAGGAACCCTTAAATAAACTTGGGGTCAAAATGACCCCCTAACTTTTTCAACTTTGCAGAATCGTATGTACATAAATCTATTCTATAAAAGATGACTATTATCAGATGAAAATCAATCGGTCAATCTGCAATTGGTAGTATTTGCCTATAAAGGCTGAATGGGATTCACTATTCCATACAATCGTACGAGTCACTCGCATCAAATCTGACGGAATTCTATTCGACACAAAAAATGTCTGAAAAATCTGCCACACTATCCCACAAAAAATATGCAAATTCATATGACTCAGCTACTTAACAAGAAAATACAACTCTGATCGCATTTCTTTCTATTATTTTATAAAAATTTTCATAAACATTTTCAAGTCGGACAGACTTGTCACAAAAATCTGTTACCTAATTTAATTTTTAAAGCACATGCGATTATTTTGACAAGTCATACGACTAAATAGGATAGTGGATCGCCGGCTTAAGTGGCAGCATTTAACATTCCGATCAATATTTTGGGACAACCCAAATTAAGTGGAAGTTGTTTTCATTCATCGTTGTTGTTTAATGGACTCGGAGAAAGATGAGAGCGAACTTAAAAAAATAATTCTTTATTGGACATTTTGTTGCGTGAGTTTATGCACCGAGGATAAAAGGCATGATGTTACACAGGGTGAGCCATAAGTCACTGAACATTGTGTTTTTGGTAAAATTTTTTTTTTATTTTGTATTCAGGAGATTCAGCAGCCATAAGAAATAAAGCGAAACATTTTCAAGGAATTATCTTTACAATTTTTATTATTATACAAGGATTTATGACAATTGTGTGTAAAACAAAATATCGGCCAAATGCTCGCCACGGCTTCGGCGGCATATCTCTATCCCATGGTCCATATTTCTAATGCCTCTGAGACATAATTTGGGTTCAATGCCGTTAATGTCCAATATTATCTCATCCTTTAGCTATTGAATTGTTCTTGGCTTATTGACGTTCACTTTTTCTTTGTAATATCCCCAAAAAAGAAGTCCAATGGTGTCAAATCACATGATCGTTACGGCCATGACATGAGATAACACGGCCATTGAATTTCTCGCGCAAAAGAGCCATTGTTTTGTTGGCTGCTGGCACCACATACCGTTCAGGTCCATATCCTTAATTTCTAGCAACACTGCTTGGCCGACCTTATTTTTTAAGAAGTATGGCCCGATAATTCCGCCATCCCATAAACCGCACCAAACATGCAATTCTCTCGATTGTGGACACATTTGGTCGATTATACTGACAAAAAAAAATTACGAAGTGCAGGAAATGCATTTTGATTTGAACGTCAATTTTCGCTCAATTGTGCACAATTTGTCAAACACCGAATCAAAGAAATGTCAAATTTAGTTAAGGCAAACAACTTGACTTTAAATTGTGACACAATTAACATCGTGAATTATTTTTGGGTCACCTTTTATTAAGCCTCTTATTATCACTGCAATCCACTAAAGGTAATTTGACCCGAAATCTTGGCCAACCATCATTTTTTGCATTAACAATAATAATGCTTTTGAAAGAGACGTTCGATTTTAAACATAACAAAGCAGATAACTGCATATCAGCTGATTTATGGGCAGACGAAGTTGACATTTGCAACCAACGTTCACAGTGCAGCATAAAAAGTGTAATATTGATATAAGTAAATTAAAACTTTTTAATAGTTATTGAACCAATAGAAGAAAATCGTGCATAATATGGTGAAGAGAGGGGACAGTAAGTAATTAAATAAACCAAATATTTTTGTGGACGTTCCTGATTTTGTTAACAAAACGTGTAATTCTAACTTAACCTCAAATAAATGACTTTGCCATTAAACTTCGCATAAGCTTTTGATAATATTGGCCGTGGACTGCCGTGTTTTTCTTTGATGAAAGGTGTTATGAAAAGAATTCTGAATTTTTTTTTCTATTTTCGGTTGCCATTTTTTTGCGTTTTTTGATTTATACAATTTTCTTTCAGACAGCCTCAGCTTAAATTATAGCAGACTTTCTAATGTTTTGATTTGTAAAAAAATGAAAAGAAAAAAACTGATGCTGTTTACAATGCCAATATCAGTAAAATTGATTTAAATAAAGTTTAAAAAAAGATTTGGCTTCGTTAAAGCAAAAGGTACAGACTTTTTGTAAAAACTTATCTTTAAGTTGACAAAAGCAAAACTGGTTTTGTCCGCATGGCCCCCTTGCGTGTTATAATCGTGCCGAAAAAATGTATCTATTAGTTATCGAGATATTATGTTGTTTCCTTTTTTTAATACGATGTAAGCCCTAAAAGATTCCACTATACCAACATTTAAAAACCCCAGTGTTCCTGCCCTTTACAACTCTTTAATTCCAAATGTCAGCCATATCGGTCCAAAACTTTGCCTTGAATTATTTTTGGCCTAAAAACTGAAACGATTTATTAGAAATGCTGGGCCACCGTCAACCTTTTATTAGTGGATTATTAAAGAAATTCTCTTCAAATCGAGCTAGTTATGTGTCTTATTACTATTTACATTGAAGTTAGTTTATTTTTAACTTTCACTAGATTACCTGGTATTTAGTAAAGTAATCAGTTGACTGCTTTAGCTACTTAACTTCTGACATCTATGCAACAGTACTCTTCTTGATATCTGATTACATGACTGATTATTTAGTTTTGGCTCATTGATCCCTTAATTTTTGTTTGTAATGCAAGAAGGGTGTTAGCTGAGTCTGCTATAGATTACCAGGAAGTGCGTAAAGTAGCTTACCATCTGTAGCCATATGTTACCTATGAAAATTAATTTATTTTATTTTAAAAATATGCAGATGTTTTAATAACCGATCACTTCGATAAAGTATCTAATGGCGAATATAAAAGAATTCCTTATCTAAATGTTTTTCACCTACACATTCCTATAAATCTCTACAAATTGTCATACACACATTTACATACACACAAACATATCTGTTTAAATAAATACGGCCTTCGTGAAATCGTTTACATTTATTTGCGGTATTATTTCCGTTTTTGTTTTTCAGTTACCACATAATTTATATATTTGGCCTTTTTTTGTTTTTTCAAATAATTAATTTTATAATTTTTTTTTTTTACCCAATTTTCATTACATCCATCTAACAATATGCAAATTTAAAAGTTATACACAATGACTATTGGCTATGCCTATAAAGACCCAGCACAGAGCTACACATAGGGTTTGCCCTTAAACTTGTTGGAAAATGTCAAAAAATACTACCGATATTTGTGGGGAAAAATCGGAACAAAATATTAAATATGTATCTGTGTACAGAATACGGGTGCAACCATCGTGTATTCTAAGCCTAATGACAATGACAAAACTATACCAAAACAAAAAACGTGCGCCATAGACCCTCTAAAAAAATTTATTTTTGCAAGGAGGTTTCAAAAAGAGGTGCCAGCCGTACGGTTCGCCTTTTAACATTTTCGTTATATCTTAGGCTCCTACGGTCCGTTCTAAAAGTATGATAAAGCAATGTTTTTGACTCGATATGAGCAATGTTTTGCCCTTAGGACCCATTGACCTTAAGTAGCTCGTTCTAGTATTTAACCACCAGATCTCTATTCGTGCCGCCCTAAAGTACCACCCAAATGCAAGAAAATTAAAGCAAGCAAAAAACTATTAAACTTTTGCTAAGGAAGTAATTCAATGATTCCAACAGAAACATTTTTAAATTTAATCAGAAAATTAAAGCTCGCAAAAAATCATTATAGTTTTTCTAAGGAAGTATTTCTATAATTCCTGCAGAACAGTCATATTTGTATGGGGTGAGCCGCCCGAAGGGGTGGAGATAAAGGGCAAGTATGTATTGAGAAAATGTTAAGGACAAAAAACTAATTGAGGTTCGTCATACATGTTATCCCCCTAGGGGTTACTCCTAAGCAATTATTGGACTTTTTCTTAAAAATATTTCTAGCATGTATTGAAAATATTGTATGGGTGCCCCCTTAAGAAATGAAAATAGCGGGTAGGTATGTAAGAAACAAATGGTGAGGATGGAAAATATAAAATATATAAAATTTATAAATTTCAAACATACACATATGGCGGATTAACAAAATTCTTAAATTTTGACCCTGCATCGCAGCGAGTATTATAAATAAAACTTTATATTTTTAATCGTATAATTTTTTTTCAAATACGATTAAAAACTGCGAATTATCACAAGAAACCCTAACGGCACACAATTTCTGCTCTCTTAAACAACCAGCAACAATAAACCACAACTTTAACAACCAAAATTGTTTAACAAAAAACAAGATGAAACTTAAACTATTTTTGACTAGAAGTTTTGATTACGCCTTCGCTAAAATATCGTTCGTTCGTTATTGGAATTGAGACGAAAAAGTAAAACAAGAAAAAAACCTGTTACATTTTTTTAATTTGGAACCCAAAACAGCCACTTTTAGAGTGGTTTATTGTTGGCGGTTTTTTGTTTAGACTTGTGATCTACTCTACTTAAATTTAATCAAATAAAATTTAATCATTTAGAAATAGTAACGGTAGACATTTTGTACTACATATCTTGTTCAAATAGAATGTGAGTGTGTGTGTGTATGCGGTTGTTTGTGTGTTTGAAGGACAACATTATGTTTATGCCTTATCTTGCGAATGGGTGACACATAACGCAATGAATTTTTAAAATTTTATTTTATAACGAGAGAGTTTTATTTGCGAAACGTTAAAAGAATTTTAAAATATAAATTTTGTTAAAATTAAAACAAATCGAATGATTTAAAAATGCTCCTAAGAGACGAGCGAGCCCCCTATTAAAATCGAATAATGAGATAAAAAATTATTTTTTATCCTTTTTTATCCAATAACTTGGAAAATGAATTAATTTATGTAGTTAAATGAATCGAAGTCCAATCAAAAAGTCTCTGAGATTCTTTAAAAATCTTAAAGGAAATCTCTTTAATCAGATAAGGTATATGTAGGGATGCGATTTCGATGCAAATGCGTGATTTTGTCGATAGTCTAAGAACGATGTCGACCTTTTTGAGTGATTTTTTTTTTAATTTCCATATTATAAAAAAAGTTCCTAAAAAAATGTTTAAATATGTACACAAAAAAAAACCTTCCAAACCAAAATTTCAAAATCAATAAATAAATTCTCTCGGAGCTTTGTTTTAAATACATACAAGGTTTTCAAGATTTCGACAAAAGATCCTTCTATTTTGAACCGATACAGCACCTTACATGGTTAAGGCTTCCAATGCGTTTTAAATATTATATCCAAAACTGTTGCAAGTTACTTGCTTGGCATATGGATTTAACTGCGTTGAAGAGGAAATAAGAAGCCAATTCGATAATATTGCAATTTTTAATGAAATGCATCCCTTGATTCCCCTTCCACCGCAGCCAGTAGTAACAAGATTGGGGCCTGGCTGGATGCTTCAGAATTATATTCTAAAAACTGAGTAAATTAAGAAGGTTAGAAAAGCTTATTGATACCGATGACTATTCAATTAAAAATGTAATAGAAATATGAAATTTAGAAAACATCAGCAGTCAATTAGCATTTGTATTTTTCAATTATGGAAATATTAGTAGCACAATAAATAATCAGGAAGGCCTTAGGTCAATTAATGTTCAAGTCAAATTAATTGATATTGCAGAAAGTAAAATTTAGAAAATCCAAAACGTTTTGCAAAAAATAAATTGCATTGGCATTCTTCAAGTACAAGACAAAGTTATACTTTTAATAAAACAGTACTTATTTATTTAAACAAACAAAAATTTAAATAAGTTATTTAAGTTTTTTAAAGATATTTGAATAACAATAGACTGAATTTTATATATGTGACCTTCACCGAGAAAAGGGACCCAGTGTGTGCAAATGAAGTTTTGAGAAAAACTAATTTTATCTTATTCTACGCCCTTTTAGGTATCAGAATCCACTCTTAAGACCAAACCCGTTTTTAACGCTCTGTTCTCGGCGAAGGTCACATATTTTTGTTTTTAGTTAAATTGCGAAACAATTTTTTACAAAAATTGTTTAAGTTTTTAGTGCATATTTTTAATTTTTTTTAGTGCATATTTTAGACTTTTTAGTGAATATTTAAAGCGCATATTTTTGATTTTTTAGTGCATAAAAATCTAATCCCTAGTTATCTATATATATAAAATTGTAACGTTACTGACTGACTCACTGATTCATCATCGCACAGCCTAAACGCCTGAAGCTAATAACTTGAAATTTGGACCAGAGATTGGCCACTCCACTAAGACGGGATTTTTGGAAATTCAAATGTTTAGGGGGTAAAAAAGGGTAAAAACGGGAAAATACGGTAACCTTATATCTCCAAAACTAAAAGAAATACAAAAAAAAATGTAAAAATAAGCGGACAGGTGCCTGGTACTTTTTTGAAATTTGGCCCTTTTAGGGAGTAAACAGGAAAAACCTGAATTTTGGTACTTTTTAGACACCCAATCTATCTTTTGAACCATAAACATAGAACCAAAGTTTATACCACATTCGAAACTTACCAAAAAAAATACGAATACGAATTTGGTACTTTTTCGAAATTCGAACATTTAAGGGGTGAAAATCGTAACTATTTTTGGTACTTTTTTTACAAAACATTTTCCTCCATTCTTTGACATATTCGCACTAAATTATGGGCTCCCACTACAATACTGAAATTTTTGATACTTTAATGGGGGGGAAAATAGTACCAAAAAATTTCCGTTAGTATTGGACCTATAAACATAAAATCAAACTTGCAATGTCCTGAGTGGATGAGAATCTATTTGAGGGAAATTTTTGGTACTTTTTTATTCATTAATTGGTACTTTTTGAAGTTCGGTTAGTATCAGACCTGGAAAGATAAAATTAAACATGCAAGGTCCTGAGTGAATGAGAAAATAAACATTGGCATACAGATATGTCCACGAAGAAAAAGAAAACGAAGTAGCTGGTTAAATGCTAGTAAGTAATAAACCGATTTTTAGTCTCTCAAATATTATGTTTACTAGAACAATATATATTTAGTCCCGTTGTTCCTTTTAGGAGCATAGGAATTGAGCGAATGTCTTTCATCTGTGTTTGTCTGTACGAATACATTTTATTTCATTGCAGGATACGCCAGCCTCCACTGCTTTCACCTCCAATAATCTGCGCCAGGCTTCCTTGAGGTGTGCATTCTGTACCTTCCCTTGTAATATCATCTGGCGGTTTCCGTAGGATGTGCCCCAACCAGGACCATTTACGCCGCTTTATTTTAGAATAAAATCTTATTAATCAATTTGGATTTCTAATTTATGTGTTTTTGTACTAGAAGACTCCAAAAATGCGATATTTCACATACTGTAGGTTATTTAGACTGAAAGATCTCCAATTAAAAATTATAAAATCGTATTTGTTTACAGTTACAACAAACGATTTATGAAAAAATGCTGGTATATTCCAAATCCGACGAAAACTACGTTTTGTTTAATCAATCTAAGAAAGGTCAATGTTTAAAACTTATACAACAATCTTTATTTGAACAAACAACTCCCTGCTAAATAGGATTTTAAGGGTTAGCCGAACTTAAAAATGGGAATTTCTGCTGGAGGGCAGCAGAAGCCAAAAACATATCGCCAAGTTTTCTTTCCGAAAAATGTCATACAAAGAGAGTAAATTCTAAATATATTCACCCTTATCGTGGTTGGCGTATTTAAAATACGCCTGCGACTGTTTCGTAATAGATTAAAGAGAAGGTGAACTTATTTTCTTTAATCTATTACCAAACAGCCGTAGGCGTATTTTAAATACGCCAACCACGATAGGGGTGATTGATTGAAGAATGAGCGTGAATGACCTTTTCCTTTTTCACTGGGCAAATTAATAGTTTTAACAATTTCCTTGTAAACTAAGGCAGAATTTAAGAATTTTTAATCGAGAAGGTTAAGAAGCAAAAATCATATGGTTTACTCAGAGTTTCCGCAATAATAATTACTACTTAAAATATCGTCACAGGCTTTTATAGTGTTTTCAAAATAAAGGTTTTATTACAAAATTTGATTTTAACATTAAAATCATTAATTAAAACCTGGTTTTCAAAATAATTTTGGTAATGCCATTCTAAAAGCTTTTTTTAATTTGGTTTTAAGGTGATTTTATGAAATACAACCATGTGTTGGCTGCACTAAATTTAGTGCTACCAGTTTAGAAAGATTAAAAACAGCTGATAAAGTTTAATTCCAGCAATAATTTTGTCATGGGGAGTCATGGTCCTTCCTTGGTCTCTTCGTGCACTGGTATACTTCAATCGTAAATTGGGTTTCAAGGCTATCCGCCATTGTATGCATATATATGTATAATGATGTTGAATGTGAACCACGCCTAAACGTCAAGTTTTTTCCTGCCTTTTATTTGACACTTCTCAATTGCAGACTAACTCATTTTGAACCATGGAAAGATACACAATCGAGCAACGCGTTAAAGTTATTCAGGCTTATTATGAAAATGACCGTTCAAATCAAAATGCCTATCGTGCACTTCGTGATTTTTTAGGTCAATTTAATGGTCCAAATGTGCGTACAATAGGAAAAATCGTGCAAAAATTTGAATAAACCGGGTCTGTAGGAGATGTGAAAACAAAAGTGCGTGCTCGTACTGCAGAAAATATTGCTGCTGTTCGCGATAGTACTGCATTAGAAAAAGATTTTAAAGTCGAATAAGGACCATTCTTTTATACATTTAGCATCAAGATTAGAGTAGGAGTCGAAGTTAGAGTCGGACTTAAAAAATATCAGCGGTTGGAGCCGGAGTTATAACTATTTTGGACGATTCTAGAGGCCTGCTCTGAAGTCAGGATTTTTAAAAATTGGTTCAATTGGCACAGCTAAATATAACATTTCCACAGGTTTTTTTTAACGCATTCACCCGAATGATTTTCTCAGATATTTAAGCGGAGATCACAGAATACTAACAGAACTGTCACGAGACGAAGATTTCGCGTTTTTTTTACCAAAACACGAGAAAATAATATTTAATTAACTAAATAACATTATAAAATAAAACAATATTACTAAATGAATTTTTTCTGCACAAAACAAACGTTTGTTGAACTAATGTATTTATTTAACGTGGTTTGTGTTTTGTTATTTTTATTTTGATCCCGCCAATTGTGTTGATTGTTGCGTCCTTTTTTTACACATCGCCACTTCACTACCAAAAAAAGCTTTCTGTCTTTTTCTTCGAAAGTTGCCTTCGCAACTGATTTGGGCCGTTTTCACACGTTCTGTTAGTATTCTGTGGCGGAGATTGCTTTTAAGCGTGGCGCAAAGTGAGAATGTTATAATAAAATATATATTGAGGATATTTTGTTGCCAGCATTTTTTGCGAATTAAAACGGGGAATTCATTTAAGCTGGTGTCACTGTATCTAGAAAAAATTAATTGCTATTTTTTATGATTGGTTAGGTTAGGTTCCATGGACAGCCATCGAGAGACAGCTCTCTTGGGTCTTTTGCTGGTCCCTTTGTGATACCCAGCGTCCCTGCAAGTCCAACCACTTCGTCTTCCTAATGAAGAGAAGGAGCGATTTAAGTTATATCCTAGATAGATCCCCAAAAGCAGGCAAACACCGGTTTTCCCAGGTATTTTTCCCTGATGCCCCGCAGACCGGGGCATTGACAGAGAAAGTGAAGCACAGTCTCCTCTTCCTCCTCGTTCTGACAACTTCTGCATTAGTCGTTAAATTCCAGACCGATTCTTCCAGCATGAGTCCCCAGTGCCCAGTGCCCAGTCATAACCGACACCACTGTCCTAATCTGGTCCCTGTTGAACCCAAGTAGAGACCTAGTTCCCCGTTCGTCATATCCAGGCCATAGTATCCCGGATATCGAGCAGGTGGACTCACCGGTCCACCGCGTCTGCGCAACCCTGTATGTTTCGCACCTGATAAGTAACTTACAGTGAGCCATTGGAAGGCCAACTTTAAGTTAGATTGCGAAATATTCAAAGGTAATGCTTATATGGATACCGGGGCACTCAGAGTGTCCCGGCAATCAGGTAGCAGATGGGCTGGTACAACAGGGTGTTCGTTTGGATGACGCATTAATTGATAAATTTTTTGTGTTAAGCTTTTTTTGGAAAGGGTCTTTTTCTGCTAGTTGGAAGTCAAGTTTCTTACATCTTTAGGTTTTTGTCACTTCCGATTTCTTTTGCGTATAACTAGTGATGCCACATTGTTAATAACCCACAAACTATTGTACTTCGAAGATTATTCTCGTTGTATTGACATTGATTAACGTAAGCGTTATGGCATTGTCAATAAAATTTTTGGAGAACTAGGTAGGTATTTGACCAGTATTGACAAAGTTTACACTGTGAGCTGATTTAAATCTACCGCATTTTCGATGCTTTTAAAGCAAAAAAAAGTAATGTCCTTCAGAACTGTCCCATATTGCAAAAGAAAAAATAGAATTCATTAAGATAAATTCAAACGACCATATGGACATGTATCGGAAATGACGATTTTTTTTTAAGATTGTATCGTTTGCGGCACTTTCAACAGAACACTTTCGCATTTAATTATGCAAATTAATGGTCACATTTCTACGTCTTTTGTTATGAACAAAGAAACGTTTATTAATAAAATTAATAACAATTTGACATTTCCTATGTATGTATATGAAAAGCTTACACATTTTTAAATTTAATTATTGATTTCTTATAACAAATTAAAAAATATGTTGTTGTGTCATTTTTATATTTAAACTAATTTTATGTCATTAAAACAGAAAAAAAACATTAACAAAACAAAATTATGTGTATGAGTAATTTACACAGATAATTTTTAGGCTTTGCTGATGGGTCAATGGCCCAAAATCTGTGTAATCGGCCTGTGTTGCTCCACATTATAATGAGCACTCGTTTTATTTACTACTACGCTCGTTTTTTTTTTGTATCTTTTTTGAATTTATTTATTTTTTATTGTGACTTATTTTTTCAGTAAATATTTTCACGACGTGCTCTTATAACATTTAACTTTATGGTAGGTTTTTTATTGTACGATTAGGATGACTGTCAACATAGTTTGACAAAAAGGCGAAAAGTGTGTAGTGGTGGTACTCTGTGAGGTACCAAGTCTTTTCCTATAGTTTTTTTTTTACAACTTTGTCTTCTTATTTTTGTTATTATTGCTCACAGGTCTTTTGACATTTTGATATTTTTCTCTGTGCTTTTTTTTTTTTTTTTTGTTTGAAAAGCCGTTTTAGCGCTTACGTCATTTACGAAAATAACACCAGCAAAAACCGTCGATTGTTGCTGTTATATTATGATAATTTTTTTTTATTTTATTTTTTTACTCAACAAACAACAAAATACAGAGAGTTTATATTTGTACTAAATACAACGTGAGAGCAAGCAAACAGAATGCGGTTGGCATCGTTGCCACTTGCTGAAAAATTATCAAAAAAAACTTTTAAAAAAGTTACGAAATCTTTAAGGCCACTTCTTCGCTTTGCGTGACGTTTCTAACTTTGACAGAAAAGCGTAACGCAAAAGGTGTATGTCACAATAAACACTTTGACAACACACACGAATTGTTTGTTAAAAATAAATAAATAAAAAAAATTTTACCAGCAGACTGTCAAAGCGCGCAAAAAGATGAGAGTTGCCTAACTTTTCGCTTCGCTGTGCGTTAAAAGTTCTTTATGTGACATGTTTCATATATGTATGTATGAATTTTTCATCTTGGATGTCAAAGCGAATCTCTAACGCAACGCAAAAGTTTTATCTGACATGGCCTTTAAACTATTGTGCAGTTTTTACAACACAAGTGACTGAACTTATAGTAAAATTTATATCGAAAACATTCAAAAAACTGAGTGCTTTCATTTGTGTTGTGAAAACAGCTCATATGTATTTTCGACAACACATACATATTTAATCCGCCTCGACTGTTATTGCGGAATATGGCACATTTTAAGAAACATTTAAGTCTGTTTTAGCTATATTTTTTAAATTTTAAAGGTTTACAAAACAAATTTTGTATGCCACATTTTCTTAATAAACGTTTGTTAAATAATCGTTCATGATTACAGGGTAGAACTATGTACATACCTGCAAATAATAGGATTAGTTTTAACTTCGTTTAAAAACGAAAATATGTCGTTAAAAAACGAAGACATGTCGTCTCACTACAAACACTTTTTAACAATGACATGGTCCATGCTTGCATTACATCGGACCTGTCCATGGAGTAGTCCATTTCATGAAATTGGATCAGGTGGTCCAATAATATTTGCAGGGATATATTTAATGTTAATAGTACCATACACGTATATTTAGATAAAGTACTTTTGTAGAGGTACATACATATTTGGCTTGCTACGAACGGATTTTCGGTATTTTTTACCGATATTGTTTTTAAAGCCTGGCATATAATAAAGCTGACAACGTTATAAGTAGCGCAGCAAGAAAATATGAAAACAGAATATTGAAGCTTTCTATATGATTGCCAATAATACACTAAAGCCTAGTATTCTGTTAAAATTTGTAAAAAATGCTGAGCCACATTTATTATTACACACGAAAATTTTGACATGTATCAATGTTACCTATCATGCGAGTTTGTACAATTTAACGTTTTTATTCCTGCAAAGTATGCGACATTGTTTTGCGTATGTAAACAAACCCCACATGTATTTTACTAAAAATTATTTTTTCTTAATAAAAAAAGTAAATATGGATAAAAAACTGTTACCAAATGTGTTTTTTTAATTTTTTATTTCTTATTTAATATAAGAAATATTCGCAGTTGTAAAAAAATGTTGCCAGACACATTTCGAAACTTTTTCACAAAAAAAACAGAGTACAACTCTATCAACATTATTTCATAGATATTCCGTACAAGTTTTTTTTCATATGCGTTTTGACAGCATTTCACGTGAAATGTTGAACAGAGTACCAGGCTTAAGAGAAAAATAATATGTGAATTTTTTTAACAAAATATTGATACGTATTGTTGTATGAGTTGTTTTTTCCGTGGAACCCTGCTGTTATATCAACTTTCCCGTAATGCTCCTTGAACTGTTTTTGGATGAGCATGTTTATTCAAAGAATTAGCGATATCATCCA
Organism: Pollenia labialis; assembly: GCA_949318255.1. Taxonomy (NCBI): domain Eukaryota; kingdom Metazoa; phylum Arthropoda; class Insecta; order Diptera; family Polleniidae; genus Pollenia; species Pollenia labialis. Next base: position 39,448,861 of record OX439141.1, on the reverse strand, counting down.
CTGTTTTGGTTGCGCTTACTCTGGGATTTTTCTTCACTTCTCGTGGGTCATGGCTAGGATCTCGATTAGAAAGTGTTTTTTGTTGGCCGCTTCTAACAATATTTTCAATTGAAGCTGGTTGTTTATAATTTTTAACGATGAATCGTTTTACGCTAATTGTGAAAATTTACTTTGAAAAAATAAATCTGTTCACGTAGTTCATAGAGCACTTCAATAAGCAAAATTTACAGTATTTGAACCGAAGACAATCCCTAAGTCGTTAACGAATCACCATTATTAAAATTGACTTTTTGGTGCGGCTACAGGGTACAATACAGATAAGAAATAAGTGACGTGTGAAAAAGGCCCAAATCAGTTGCGAAGGCAGCTTTCGAAGAAAGACAGAAAGCGTTTTTTTTTGGTAGAAAAAAAAACAAACAAACACAAACATAAACAACGCAATATCTTCCATCTCGTGGCACTTCAGTATAGTAATCTGTGGGTGCGTTTATTTCAAAATGAGCAAGGAACTGCGGTTACGGTGAATGGCGAGCGCTATCGGGCCATGCTAACTGAATTTTTGTTTCCAAAAATTAATCAGATAAACATCTACGAAATTGGGTTGGAACAAGACGGCGCAACTTGCCATACAGCGCGCTTTACAAACGATGTATTGCAAAATCTGTTTGGTGACAACTTTTCGCTGGCCCCCTCGTTCGTGCGATTTAACGCTTCTGGATGACTTTTATGGAGCTTTGTTAAGTCATTGGTTTATGCCGACAAACCAGCAACTCCTGAGGCATTGGAAGCCAATATTCAGGCCACCATTGACGCCAAACGGCAGGATTTGTTGGAAAAAGTAAAAAATTGAACTGATCGAATGCGCCATTTAAGTCATAGCTGCGGCGGAGATATTTAAATATTTAATGAATTATCCACCATGTTATCGGTCATGTTCTAGAAATCGAAATCATATGAAATTTTATTCGCTGAATATTTTCAATTAAACTTTTTTTAAATTAACTTATCTTTTCCTGTGCCCATGTTCTGTAACTCTTGCGTCCAAAAAATTTCGATTAAAATGTGTAAAATAAAACAAAAATACCATATATTAAAACAAACAGCTGTTTTCCCCACAAAACTGTGTCTGTTACTTTTTTGGCGAATACTAGCGAGTACTGTCACGTAAGGAAATTACTCGCCAATTCATAGAAAAAGTGTGTCTGAAACATTTGCCTAAGAAAAGTTCCCGCTTTAAACATATTTATACATTAACAATCGAATGTTTTGATATGTGTTACCGGCGTTCTCAACGTCTGCAAAGACACAGAGGCTTCGAGTTCAATGTTATGACCAGGGAAACCAGAAATTTGCTCTAAAAAAAGCGACATGCGCATTAAATATGCAGTAAAAGCTTGAAAATATGCCCTCAAAATTGTTAAAAATATGCCCAAAAAAAAAAATCAAAAATTGCTCATTAAAAAACAAAATATGTATTCAACATTTGCATTAAAAAAAAAACAGTACTAACAGTATAATCGATAAAGCCCTTTGGTGTATTTTAAAACCAATTCGAAAAGAATTTAATTTGTGTAACATATGTGTTGGGTACCTGGACACTGCATGGTTGATGAAAATCAGGTGGCGGACGAACTCGATAGAGGGGGTTCGAATCTGGACTTGGTGGTAACGGACAGGGGGTAAAGCCCCCCTATGTTACTAATATGGGGTGATACGGAAAACATTCCGTGAGGACGTTAACCGATCCTGTAGGGACAGAATGGATTGCAGGTTGTCTAGGGCACTATGGCCCAGATTGGACGCGGGGGCAACCAGGGTTCTACTGGGCTTGGATAGGGGTGGTCTTAGAACACTTTTAGGATTCTTGACGATTCATTGTCCTGTTAGGGCTTTTTCGGGCTAATGGGACAATACCATGCCGCACTTCTGCAGATAATGCGATGATTCTGCGGAGCTGGATACGATCGAGCATGTACTGTGCCACTGTCCTAGAATGCAGGGTCTCAGACAGAAATGGCCAGGAGATAGATTTCACGACAAACTGGGGTGCATCGCTGGATGTAATCCGGCTGACCTACTGGGGCTTGTTAGAGAAATAGTGCGGTTGTTTCTGTTGAGTGGACTGTAGAGAGAGTAAGAGTTATACGTGGTACCTACTAACTATCTTCCTTTCTTAATTCTATCCACCTCTTCTTTTCTTTACTTTTCTCTTTCTCTAACTTTTTTTCATTGCAGGAATGCACAATGGGCCGCATTGGTCTCCGAGTGAAAGTGTGCCCTTTAGCACATAACCTTTTTTAACCTAATCTAGCATATTTTTTGGGCGAATTTAATCAAAATGCCAACATAATTAGATGACTTACATACACAAAAAGTCTAATTTGGGAAGAAGTTTTTATGGGGAATATATTAAATTAAAGACTGATTCTCACCATTTACATTGACATCGTTCTGGGTACGATTAAAATATATTTACCAAATTGGATCAAATTATGTACAAAATTGCAATTTGTACTTTGCGAAGAAGGTTAACATCGACAGACAACCAGCCAGACGGACGGATGGGCATCGTTAAATCACTTTTAATAGTGATTCACAGTCGATCGGTGTACTAAAAGATTGGTTCAGATTACTATGTATTGCACACAACGCCAAAAACGTATGTTTATAATTGGGTTTTCCTTAATTTTTGCTTTTATGTAAAATTTGAAAGTTTAAAAAAATTAATCTTTAATGACAACCTGCTTTTTCTTTATTTTAGAGTTAAAATAAATGTGGATGGCGAAATTCAAGCAACGCGTTGGGTATACAGATAGATATTCCAAACAAAAAAGCCATCTGTAAACCAGAATTTCGAAAAAAAAAATTTTTTGCTGCAAAATCTTACAAGAGGCATCTAAAAATATCGAATATGTATCAAAATATGCCTTAAAAACTTAAAACATGCTGCAAAAAGGCTATTTTAAACTAAATTATACAAAAATATGCTCTAAACTGTAAAATATGACAAAATATGCACTAACAAATCGATGCCAAAATTCATGAAAACCTCAAAAACGGATAGATGTATTATTTTTGCCTTCATTGGTCACACAAGGAAAAACATGCAATTGAATATTTGTGATTTCCCTGGTTATGACATTTAAAACGGAACGACGCGTCTAGCGACGTTCTCTCTTTTGATAGCTTTCGACATGAGTTACAAACACACTTTTTTCTTACTTTTCTAGAAACGATAAATTTCAGTTTCTCAATATGTAGTATGAAATGGGAATTTAGCACATTTAAAAGAAACCTTGTTGTTGGAATACTTTGTTTCACATCTTTTCGATGCTAGAAGTTCTCCCTACAGTCACAGAGCATGGGTACTGATTTCAAAAGCAGTTGTGTTAAAGGTAAGTAAGTGCTCCTCAAAGAATGGGGTATATAAAATTAAATATTTTCCTAAACTTTCGACAAAGCCTAGTGTTCAAAATATGTTCGGTTTCAATTTCACGTGATTTAGATTACCAGAACAGGCAGTATAATAAAAAATATTTAAATGCAACAATATTTCTGTCTTGTATTATCATTTTAAGTTCTCATCCAGCTAAAAATAAACAACCTGAACATAAATATTTTCTTTAAATGCGGTCAAGTTGGGGATTAAAGTGACGTAAAATATGTTTTGAATTCATTGGAAACCCTTCGCGATAATTCTAAATTTTTAATCAAATATCGTCGGCTTACTATGCATCAAAATCCCAACTTTGGATTGGTTGCGTATTAAGCTGACGATGTACACGTGTATATTTTTTTTAATCAAAATTTTACATTAAACTGAAAATTTTATTTCAAGATTTTTTATGTAAAAACCGCAAAATATTTGATAAATATTGGCATCTGGCAACTTTTCTAAGCAGAAGTTTATCTACTACACCATCCCCTTTTTCACCGATGGCGTTGTTGTTTCCACGTTTTTCTTTAACGAAGAGATTCCGTCCGCTCAAAATCGAGCGGGTTTGGTAGTGGGACCAGTAAGAATTGTGTATGTGTGTGTTTGTGTGCAAGTGTTTGAATATGGAGGCACGAGTTTTTTTATGCTCGTAGATGTTGTTTTGTTGATTTTTTTATATCGATTTTTTTCGTCTATTCCATTTCGGATATTTTTCTAGTATAACAATTTCTAAATCTGACTAGACTAAATATTTAAACATCAAAAAAAAAACACAATTTCTTTTTGCTAAATAAAAAAATTGTAAGATTTATTACCTGAAAAATATTTTAACAGTTTTCATGCCGTTAGAGATGTTGATGAGGATTTTTTTGTTCGATATTTTTCGCTGGCTTTTGATAATGAAGTTTGATGATTAATTTTACACAACAACAAAAATAATAATAAGCATATGTTACATACGTATGTTAAATTATTGTTAATCAAATTGTTTATTTTGTTTTAATTATTACCCACAATTTTATTCAATTAAACATAAATTTATTGACTGATAATGATTTATTAATTAAACATCCATTTTGTATGAATCATTAGTTATTTCTTTTTTTTTTTAATATACGCACCAATAAAAAATAATTGACAAATTTTTATCTCACAACTTAATTTTTTTTTTAATATTTACGTTTTATCATTTTTCTTTTTAATTCATTTTTTGTTTTGATTTTTTTTTATTATGAAAAGGGAAGTAAGATTTTCCTCAGAGCAAAATAAATTTCAGACAAGGAAATATTGTTTTGTTCAAAAATACAAATATATTTAATAAAAATAACAACACCAGCAGCAAAATAGAAACATTTTGCGATAAAAACTTTTGTAAGAAAGAAGATTTTATTAAAACAACAATAATCACACGCACACAAAACAAATTGTTTTCTGTACACAAAACAAGAAGACAAAGAGACAACGAACGATTTCACTTTGACAGCTAAAAAGAAACTGATTGAAAACGGGCTTATGGCAAGGGTGGGTAGTTGACAGCGTAAAATAATAATAAAAAACAGTGCTGCCAGCCTTTAAACTCTAGTAAACAGAAACAAAAAATGTGTAGGAATTTATTCAATTTGGTAAATACAGTGGTCGTCCAATAAATAGTAATTTCGCTTACACGAATTTACAATAGTACAAAGAGCAAATTGTTTGCATTGACTGATTGGCTGCTTTTGAATATTAAATACTCTTATATTAAATTTGTAAATATTTGAGTAAAATTTTGTCCTCCTGGCTCATATGGTATGGGCGCTGCTGCGCTAAAGCCAATATTTCGAGGGGGGAAATTGGTACTTACTCGTATAAAACTAGGTTATTTATGGACCGATGTTGTTAATTTTCACTACCAGTAATCTACTTAATTTGTTTAAGATGAAAGTATACAAAAAATGAGCTTATAAGTTATAAGAGGACTTCAAAAAATTAAGGTTTATGGGTAATAATTTGAGGTTTATGGCTAAAAATTAGAGCCAGTCGTAGTATTTTGCTCATGTCTTGGTCATTTATGTACCGATCTTGCTATGTTGCAATAGCAAACTTTAACGGGGCACATTTAACATGAAGTTACAACAACCTAGTCCCCATCGTTTCTGGGGTCTTCCGAACAGACAGACGGTATGACATAAAAACGGACATTATTTAATCAACTTCGCTACTCATATGGACCCAGAATATATAAACTTCATAAGATCTTGCACTTATTTTGTAATACACAATTCAGACCGTGATGTTTTCCATGTTTTTGTATGCGAACGGTGTAGAGAAGTAAGCGGAGTTGAGAAAAAAAATCAAATATTTTCGTCTCTGTATCTTTTTTTATATTTTTCTTGGCACACAACGTATCTTTGTTATGTTGCACCGTATCGTTTTTTTTTATTTCAATGTGGCAACAACTCTTAACAATACAAAACACGGAGAGCATTTATATTGTTTATTTTTACAAATAAGCAAGTTAAAAGATTTACCGAAAACGGGGAAAAACTCAATCATAAAAACATAAATATCTTGCGTTTTTGGAAACAACTTTTAAAGGGAATTAAAAATAAAACATGATTTTTATTTTTAAATCTCAATTGCGTGTAAAATTTACAAGCTGGAGGCAGTGTTGCCAGCGAAATTTCGAGAAAGATACATTTTAGCTTCTAAAAATATAAATATTTTCACAAAAAGATACATTTTTTAAAAAAATCCATTTTTAACGTTAACATTAATTAACATAACATTTTTATGTGTAATTTTTAAAAAAACAGTTAGCAAACTTTAAAAATGATTATATGTAACTTTCTTTGGATGTAATCAAAACAAAATCATTTATTAATATAATATACGAGTTAAGGCGTTTATATCAAAAAATTCATATGTATAAATTTCCTGAAAATAAAAACAATGTTCATAATTCCTCAGAACAACTTCGCACTACTAGTAATCATCGATTTAGGTAGATCGTATGTTGAAACATCCTTAATTTAGGTAGATCGTATGTTGAAACATCCTTAATGTTCTCTTTCACCATAATTAAAGCTGCTATTGTATTAGTATTGTGTCGGTTACGATGATCAGTCCTAATAAGTTTTAGTTGGCTAAAAATGCTCTCCACACATGCATTCGAAAATGGAAGTACAAATGCTAAACCAACTACTTTTTTCAAATTTTTAAACATCGGCACATTAACAACATTTTTAAAATTAAAATTTAATATTTTATTTCTGCACATTTTACGTACAGATTCAAAAGATACGAAAAATGTCAGGATTATACATGGTACATGAAGTCATCACAAGATACGAAAAATATATATTTCGTATCCTAACGGCAACACTGGCTGGAGGATAAAAATCATTTGTGTTAGAGTTCATCCATGGCCCAACTAGTAGGTCTGCGCGCAACTACAACAATCCAACAATAGAAAAAACAACACGCATTTTGTTTGTGTAAAAATGATAAAGATGTCAAGAACAAAAGCAATTGTTAGTGTAAAAAATGGTATAAATGTCAAAAGCAATTGCTACAAAAACAATTGCACGTAAAAAACACAACTCTGCGCAAAATCAGCAGGCGTTTCAAGCAGACCTACTAATTGGACCATGAGTTCATCAAAAAAGCCTTTTTTTTTGGTTTTTTGAAGTAATATCTTCTCAAAAGTTTCTAGCAAGTTTAAATAAAGCTCTCCCACAAGCTCAGCTCCTTATTTTGATTCAGCGCGACGCTTTGTGGTCGAAATCGCTAATCAATCGGCATTTAAGTAAACTTTTTACATAATTAAATTGGCAAAACTTTTAAATTTTATCGATTACTGAGGCCCAGAACAGACAGTGAAACACAACTGCAACGAAACTTCAATTTCTAGTTGGTATTGAGTTTCATTTGAGTTTTTGCCATAGACTTCTTTAAGAGACCACAAATGACGGGACTATTTTGACACCAGTTTGAAATGCATTAGGAATCAGTTGCGTTGCAATCGGCGTACAGGAAATACTAGTTTGCGTTTAGTCTGTTCTCAAAGAAACCCGAAATTATTGTGATAATTTCCTCACATTGTAGTACAATTTTGGGTGCGAGATTTGTGGAAAGCTGGTTTTAAACCAATAATTTAAAAAGGGTTTCTGAATGTTATTTTTGTCAAGCTAATAGGGCCTACATTTTTTCGTTTCGTTGCAGTTGCATTTCACTGCCTGTTCTGTGCCTTAAGCTGGGGGTCCATATTACGCGCTTTCGCCTCCACGCAGTGCATGCTTTTCTAACCTTACTTGCGTTCTACGATTCAAGTTACATGCAGCGCTTTTTATGCAGCAGCAGCAGCACAAGTAAAAATTAAATTTAATTTGTCAAATTCAGCTGATTTGTTCAAACGCTGCTTGTGACGCTTACAAAAGTAGAAAGTAATCCTACTTTTCGCCTCAAGGCATCTACGCTTTTGTGCATGTTACTTACTTCGTATAACTACACAGATTCTACTTTTTTGACAGCTGCGTAGATAGCGAAAATGCATGTAACGTGTGGTGTGGACCTGCAACTGAACACTCCACTAAATATCTAACCACTTTTACTTTTGTTTTTCTTTCAACATTTGCAGAGCTGTCACTTCTTAAATATAAAAAAATTTTCCCGCAAGTACATAAAGCAAATTTGTCGTCTATTCCGCAGTGTATTATTTGTGCCAACATTCAAACAATTGATTGCTTCTATATCATCGTAGAATAAGAACAAGGTGTAGCTCATAGAATAAATTCGAAAAAAAAAATGTTGAATATAATAAATTAACCTATGAAAGGAAATAATTCCCAGTTTTTTTTTTGTTAAAATAGTTGAGTTAAATACATTCAATTTATAAAGTATCACTATCCAGTGTGACACAAAGAATGCTGATGAAGGCTGTAGCGGGCCAGAAAATGCATTACATTCTGCTGGTGTCTAACAATTGTAAATTTTTCTGTTCATAAAATATACTTCATTGCTATCCAAAGGACAGCTAAGGTAAAATGTAACAAGAAGATACAATATAATAGTCTGGTAGTGTCATTCATGAAGTCATTCCTAAAAATTAGAGGAATAGTACTATTACAAAAAAGCTTTATAAAATACATAACTGAAATTTAGCTCATAGAACAAATTCGAAAAAAAAAAAAATGTTGAATATAATAAATTAACCTATGAAAGGAAATAATTCCCAGTTTTTTTTTTGTTAAAATAGTTGAGTTAAATACATTCAATTTATTAAGTATCACTATCCAGTGTGACACTATGAATGCTGATGAAGGCTGTAGCGGGCCAGAAAATGCATTACATTCTGCTGGTGTCTAACAATTGTAAATTTTTCTGTTCATAAAATATACTTCATTGCTATCCAAAGGACAGCTAAGGTAAAATGTAACAAGAAGATACAATATAATAGTCTGGTAGTGTATAAAGTCATTCCTAAAAATTAGAGGAATAGTACTAATACAAAAAAGCTTTATAAAATACATAACTGAAATTTTGCTCATAGAATAAATTCGAAAAAAAAAAAAATGTTTAATAAAAAAAAATTAAATTTAAAGGGCTATTTCCCTAACCCCGAAGCAGGTATGTAAGGGAGAATATTAAAAAATAACTATAGCAAAAAAAGACTGAGTAGATCGTTATAGTTATATTAGTTGAATAAAGCGCTTTTTGTATTGAAAATGTATTGCTTCAAATTGGGAACTCGCCATATAAAATTCAGGCCTAACAAATAAGCTATGCTTAAAGCTCAATTTTTTATTGGGTAAAGCGTAACTGTTTGTGGCCTGTTTTTTATCATTAACTTCATAAAACAAAGTGTACTGAGGAGCAAGTAAGAGAAAAAAAAAAATAAAAAAACCGAGGAGCTGCATTAGCAAACTTGTAGAAATGTGGCGTTAAAGTGGCTCATACACTCATACCTATGTACATATGTTATGTGTTAATCGGCACAATATATTGGGAAGAATCAAAATCCTTTTGATTTTTATTGCACAACGAAAATAAGTGCAATTTACTGTAAAATGTGTTGGCAACAATGTACGATGTTGTTTTGCTTTAAAGATTATGTTTTTTTTTATAATAAGAGTTGCGCCGTATTTAAATTAAAACCACTGTGCAACTTATTAAATAATAACCGGCAATTTACAATTAATATGGCGAATAATATTTACAATAATATTGAAAATGGATGGATCGCTTAAGTGGCTGGCTACATAGGAAAAAACGCCTTAATGTGGTTTCCATCTTAAACCCGGATTTTTAGGTATTTCCCCTGAGGCCAATAACGCTATAGTTTATAGTCCTGGTAAAGCTTTGGCTCTGTATGTGGATGAACATATTACGAAGCACCCAATGTTAGTGACGTACCAAAATAAGAAATGCATTATTATTAGCGAAAAAGTGTTATACGCCCGTAGTTCACTTTATCGATAAGTATGCTGCAGTACTCGAGTTGTCATTTATACACTAACAAGAATGATTTTATCGCAAAATGAGATCTTCTGCAATATATGTCTATACCTATATGTATTTTTTTTTTAATTTATACAATTTAAAATGGCAAATGAATTTAAGCCTGCCTTATAACACAGTTGCGAGTTTAATGACGCTCGATTAACGATTTCGACTACTGTGGGACGTTCAATAACTTTCAGATTTTCAATATAAATTTAATGGGAAATATTTTTTTTCGTATTTTGCAAATAAAACTACATAAAAAATGTTTCTTTATTATTTTGATGGGCATGATCTTATAGGAAATTAATTTTTCCACACAAAACCTTTAAACTTAACGGGTACAAAGTTATTAGACTTTGAATACTATTTTTTTTTCAGTGAACAGAAACTACTCTTAACAAATTTTGCTTGTGTACGTCACGTTTGTCATTAGGTCATTGAGCGGCACCCTAATTTCGATTACTTTTCTGGCATTTGGTTGCTCTTTTTATGTATAAATTTTGGTTAAACAATTTATTGTCTTTGCATTGCTGTTGGAAACAACATTACTACCACTATATTAGCGTCCAGACTAATCGATTAAAGACAACAACCTAAAGAAATCGAAAATCATCACTAGAGGGCATCACTAAATTAATTTTAGTCGGTAAAACAGTTTACTTTAATTATGTACCATAAGCGCTTTTATCACACAAACATTAGGGGATTTCCACAGAAAAAGAACCCTAAAAACTCAAAAATGATTATTATTATTATTTTGAATTTTTTTCCTCTAATATAATACAAAATAAATGTATCTGTCATTTTCCAAAAGCTTAATTTTAATTTTCATTATACTAACAAAAATATGATACTTTGAGTTACCCATAATAAATGAAATCAAACATAAAAAACTGTTAACTTTTTAAAATGTAACGACTGTTACTTTAAAAAAAAAAATTTTTTTTGGTAACTAATTTCTTTGGTTTGAAAATAAATTCATTCCTTAAACAAAACAATTCAAAGAATATACACACAGAAAAAAATCAAGTTAAAAACGTCGAAAACAAGGTTGATTTAAAATTTTTCGGTGGTGATTTTGCTTCATACGTGTTTCATGTTAATTCAACCTGATTTTATAATTGCTTGCGAACAACATTTTTTTCTTTTGAAATAACTATTATTCATGTTAATTCAACATTGCAGTAAAGTTAGAGCAAAATGTCATTTATATTGAAATCAAAATCCGAATCACGTTGAATGAAAGTTATTTCAAGTTGAAACAACGTGAATTTCATGTAGAATCAAATTGGTTTGAGTGTGTCATAACAGTGTGAAGAAGCTTCACAGACAACATATACATTTATTTAAGAATAATTCAATACACTTACCCCTGTAACACATGCTTCACTTATTTTGTATTCTCCTTTGTCAACAGAAGCATCAGCAGAATCGCCCGATATGGTTTTTGTCATCATTATACTTTGAAAACTTGATGTACTATTTAACTAAATATTTTTAATTCAAAGAATACGGGAATTGTCTTCATTGTATAACATATTTTAAGAATGAAAATTAAAAAATTAACATACTTAACTATGTATGCATGTTAATTTTACAAGATAAACTTTTGATTTTAATATAAAACAGGTTTTTTAATGGATTCAATATCGAATCCATATTTATTTAAATTTTAATATTTTTTTTTATTTATTTTAACAGTGAATAATAATAAATAGGCGTGATTTAGGATTATTTTAATATTTTTAATTTAAAATTAATATGAAATAATGATAAATTTAAATAAAAGGCATACTTTTGTAGAAATTTAACATGATTCTCAATCAACATTTTTCCAAGTTAATTTTACATTAGTATTTTTTTCTGTGTGTAATCAGGTATTTTACTTGACATATTCTGCGCATAATTTTACAATACATGATGTTTGTTGTCGACATTTGAAAACAGCACATTTATAAAGAAACGACCGTTACTTTTTTTAATGGTCAAAAAAGTATTGAAATTACATTTTTTATGAATTCTTTCGGTTGCTGCCGTTGCTTGAACTTTCGTAAGTCCAAAATAAAGCAATTTTCGTGCATTATTTGGGTAGGTTTTGTATTTTTTTTAAGAAATCTCCAAAAATTGGTATAAAAATTTTTTATAAAAAAATAAACTTCTCTTATTTAAGACCACAAGAAAACTAATAATGTTGTACCTTTTTATCAAAACGTCGTAACGAGTAAGAGACTATTGCAAATCGATTATTATCATATAAAATTAAGGGCCATTATTACAACCTAATGATAAAGTTCCTAATAGTTAGCGTGAACAATAGCTATCGTGAACGATACAGCGGTCATTAAGTTTTCTCAATTATTACAACTGTCTAATAAAATGAGAAAGGCCACAGTGTGCAACATTTAACATAAGTAGTGGCCATATTTTACTTTTTATACCCACACCACAATAGTGGAGAGGGTATTATGCATTTGTGCTGATGTGTGTAACGCCTTAAAAATTGGTCCTAGACCCACCTTAAAGTATACCGATCGACTAAGAATCAGAATCGAACTAACGATGTCCATCCTGGCTGGCTGGCTGGCTGACCATGTAACCTTGTGCGCAAAGTACAGGTCGCAATTTTGGAGATAATTTAATGGGACATAGTTTCTTCTTGGCACAAGGACCAAGCCTATTGAAAATGGACCGAATCGTAGGACCACGAGGGAAGATAGGGGGAAATTTCTTCCTCTCAGAAACAATCAAACCGATTTTAATAAAATTTAAAACATAGATAGATCCATATCTATATGGACACATTAGCTATACAGTTTTTCAAAAATAGGACCACAAGGGAAGGGGAGGGGAGGGGGCAATTTCTGCCTCTCAAAAACTTTCAAACCGATTTTAATGAACTTTATAAACATAGATAAATCCATATTTATATGGACACATACATATGCATGATGTGTTCTTAAATACTGTGGTGTAGGGTATCATATGGTCGGGCTTGACCGACTATACTTTCTTACTTCTTTTTATTTTTTTAATTAAAAACAGAAGTAAATTTTTGTGTTTTATAGTAAATTGTTTTGTTTTTTGTATTCTTTTCGAAAAAGTTTGAATAATTTAATTTTACATAAAACTGTCATTGAAGTTACCATATCTAGAGCACTAACGACCTACGCAAGTTCTAGTTAACTTGAAAAAAAAGAAAGTTGACGAAACCAACCGTTCGTAAACAAATAATTAGCCTACAATTAAACGGAAACTGGTCATGTGAACTTCGATTTGTATGAACCAGGATAAATCGAAACTTAAAATCGATTTTTTTTGCACAAATCTAAATTTTCTTTAAAAACGATAAATTAGGCAAGCAGACTTTAAAATGTGGCTACTTTTATAAATTTTTAATCTCTGATCGATTTTTCATACAACTTTCACTAAAACAACTATAAACTATTTTAAGGGCCGATGCTGAATGTTAACCACGCCTAAACGTCATGTTTTATTCTGTATTTCATTTGACATTTCTCCATTTCAGACTAACTCAATTTGAACCATGGAAAGATACACAATCAAGCAACGCGTTAAAGTTATTCAGGCTTATTATAAAAATGGGCGCTCAAATCAAAATGCATATCGTGCACTTCGTGATTTTTTCGGTCAATTTAATCGTCCAAATGTGCGTACAATCGGAAAAATCGTGCAAAAATTTGAGCAACCCGGGTCCGTAGGAGATGTGAAAACACCTGTGCATGCTCGTACTGCAGAAAATATTGCTGCTGTTCGCGATAGTGTGGCCGTCCACCTCAAAATCAACATCGGCCCTTAAAATTTTACTTGTAGACAAAGTAACTGGTATTAAGCTAGAAATATACTGGCTTGTATTTACTTTAAACTAGTTACTAGTTTCGATTTTTTATATAAAAAACTATCGTATTTAAAGTTGCGTTGTCATAGGAGCCCAACTAGATGAACTTAGCAAAAACTGGTTGCTTGCGGTAAAAATGAGTACACAGTAAGCAGGTCTTCTCGAATCCATTATTTCTGAGACACACACGGGCTTCTAGGGCTTCTGCGTTCCCTTCTTTAGCAGACATGATTAGAGACCTTGTTCCAGCAGTTTTAACTGTAGGCCTATGTATGTATGTTAAAGGGAGTGGGTAGGCCTTCCATAAGACCTTCCTGAGAAGGCAAGCAAGCGTGAGTACTCTTAGTTTTTATTTTTGTTAAGAAATGTGTATATAATTATTTAAAGAAATTCAATTAAAAACTAAAATTGCCAGTATATTCTTGAACGCTGCTGCAATCAGTTTTTTTTTCCTAAATTTTTCATCAAAATAAAATATTTTGATCCAAAATTCATAAGTTTTACTTGATATTTTTCATTTTTTGATTGTTCAGTTCGAGTCCTTTTTTGTCCTTTTAGCTGTTAATATTTAGTTTTTCTTTTTTTTGTAAATTATAATAATAATAATAACAGACAAAACAATTAATCCATTTGCAAAATTGTTTTTATTTTTTTTTTTTTTTTTTGAACAAAAAGGTATTAAAACAGTTTGACGCTGGTGCAGGACTATTGTTTTGAATTTCTCGTGCACCAACACACATGAGAGAAATATTTGTTTATTAGTGTGTGTGACTAGATGTTTTTATTGTCATTTAGCGCATTAATGTGTGTGTCTTTTATTTTTATTTTAGTAATTTCTTAATTACTAATGATGACGATGATGAGACGACAATTGTGTGTTTGTAAATTTTACAATAAGTGACGCCTGTTTGCTTCTTGGCCATGGATTAACTTTTTACGGAGACGCAACTTCTTCTTGCTGTTGATTGTATGGTGGGTGTATTGTTCTGTTAAGTCCGCTTCCTTAATTGCAATTAACTGCCAAATTAATGGCAGTCAGAAGAGCATGTGTGTGTGTGTAAGTTTGTGAATGAATGTGTGTGCGTGTGCTGCACGTTTTAGAGCTTTTACTTGGTTGCCTTTTAATTGTAGCATGTAAACTTTTTTAAAACCTCCTTTTTAATGGACTCAGAGCACTTAACTTGTTTGTTGTTGCAACAGCAACAGCAACAGCAAAAACAAAAACAAATTCATTATTATTTAGCAACATTATGCGGGACCTAAAACAATGCAAAAGAGAATAATACATAAAAACAAAACTCACACTTGCATACATACGTACTCACTAAAAAGCAACAATAGAAAGAAAATAAGGTGCCAAGATGTGTGTACTTGTTTTTAAGTTCCATGGAACAAACACTTTATTTATATGCTCTCTTTAGATTTACATTTATACTTATAAAAACACATACACACACACACACAAGCACACACATAAGTGTAAATGCAGTTGCATGGCTCAACAACGACGTCATCATCATACGAATAGCAGCAACACCAATTAACATTTTACACATGTTTGTATTTGTGTTATCCTTCTTATTAAGTCCCATGTACTTACACCTTAATGAAGTCTAATGACAAAGTCCTTTAGCAAAAGAATAGCCAGCCAACCTCCTCCACCTCATCCTCCCTAAACAATCCATCTCCTCATGAGCTGAAAAAAAATATAAAAATTATAACAAAAAATAAGAGAAATAAAATAATAGAGTAGTGATGTGGTTTAACGGTTTGTTATAAATCATTAAGACATTTTTAACTAAAAAATACAAGGTAGGTGGGGCTTTTGAAAAGGATTGAAGTTTTTAGGACAATTTTAAAGGTTTAGTTTTCTAGCGATTTTGTATGAAAAAAGCGATTTTTAGTGAATATAGAAATATACCGCAGTATGCAGACAAATTAAAGTTCACATTAGTTACCTAAATTACACATAAAAACTCATTCACTTTTGCTGGGCTTAATGTGTTGGTTAACTAATGTGGACTTTAACTTTTTTTAATTGCGTAAGGGGGGTAGAGGTATTTTTTTGAATTAAACGTATGTCAAAGCATTCACCGAATGTAAAAGTTTTAAAAATTTGCTACAAAAAAGACGTGTAGGATTTAAGTGAAACACGAATAATCACAAATGATACGTAAATTCAGGGTCATAGGATATTAGGCGGGAATATCCATTCACTTAATCATAGTAAAGCAGCCATCGGATTCCATGAGAAGGTGTACACTTCGAAAGTTGTTGAAGAATGGCAGGAGTCTCTTGGGGAGATAGTAAGACATATGATGGTTACCCTCACATTGTTACCTGGATATGGGGGGACATAAATATGGAAACCAAAGAGCCGACGCATTTGCTAAGCCCGCTACAACCCATATCAGAGTGAAGTCTACTGTGGCATTGGTATTCCTCTTACAAGGCGTAAGCAGCTAATTGCAGAAAGACTTTTAATTATTGCTTAGGATAGAAGATAGACTAAAGTTTACACTTGCACATCAACCAATAACATTTGTCCTACACTGATAGAAAAGGCGTCATAACGCTGATGTATTTTGACATCAGTACTATGACAAGTGTCTTCGTTTTTGACCCCATGACACTTTTCAGCATTGTAATGTCAATCTTAACATCACTTGGCCAACGTGTCATCAGGATCAAAATGAAATTATGTCATCAATGGGATGACACATCGGCATCATAGAAATGACGAACATGTCCTAATTGCGATGACAAAGTAACATCGGAGAAAGCACACATTAGCATCAATTTAATGACAGTTTGTCATTAAGTCAAAGTCATTGGAATTGACTTAAGTCAAAGTGAGAGAAGATTATTATTTACTTACTCGTTGTAAATGTTTGTTTCACGTTTGTTGAATTACGACCTTAGTTTACAGCAGACCTCTCAACAATAAGACACCAGCACCATGCCCCATATGGTTTTCGTAATCATTATACTTTAAAAATTTGTTGTATTTAACCAAATAATTAAAAAAAATAGAATATAGGAATTTTTGATTCTTATACAGTAGTTTTGTTTACGTGCACTTTTGACTTAACTGCACACAATTGATAATTTTTGGAATTATTCTTTCTAATTCCATACAAATTCCTTTTTTAAGTGCACTTTCTATACCTGCACATTTTTCATATTTTTGGGCAGCTTTAAAATATTTTCATACAAAACATCAAAGTTAGCTGCACACATAAAAATATGTTGGCCACTTTTTCACATAAATATCCAATTTAAGCTGTTTATAAAAATCGCAATTATTTTGTTTTTTTATGTTCTTTGTGAATTCTCATTGTTTTTGTTAATGTTTCTTTTGTATTAAATAAACATACATTCATGTATAAAATGATCTGTTATTTCCCAGCTAGCATAGGCTGTTTGTTAGACGATTATGTTTAATATACAACTCCTAAAAGAATCTTCTGGTGATTATCTGACGAGCAACAAAAACATCTAAATCTTTTCTTAATTTATTTATTTTTTTGTTTATTTTTTGACACGCTCGTCTGTAAATCTTGAAATGAACCTTTTGGGACTCTCTGTAAGAGTCGTATAACAATTACTGAGCTACCTAAATAAGACAGGTTTTGAAGTATGAAAATGCTATTGCCAATACAATTTTAATAAAACAAACCGGCATAAGGATCTGCAAAAAAGGATTTTCCGACAGGGTGGTGTTGATGTCGCGACCTTAAGGTTTGTTTTATAGAAATTTTATGAAAATTAGAAGTTTTGGCATGAAAAATACGCCTGATGCCCTTATTTAGGTAGCTTAGTCATACGGCTGAGTATTGCACGAGTTGTAAAATAATACCTACATGAGTCTCATACGACTCTTAGCATGCTTTTTGAAAGACTCGTTAGATAATCTCAACATACATCATAAACGACTCCCTTTACGAATAATATAAGCGTTTTTCGCTGCGTTATGGAAGAATCTCTCTTACGAATCAGCACGTGTAACAGTTTCTCCCGTGCTAGGAATCGTCTACAATTAAAAAATGAGCTCGTCGACGATCAAAAAGACTCTTTGTGAGATTCCCAGTAAGCTCCTGGGTTGAAATAAAATTTTAATAAAATATAAATTTATGTTTTGAAAAAATAATCTTTTAATCTTTTATTCTACTCTAAAATCAAACACTTTACTTTAGCTGCACTTTTGTGCAAGTAACCACAATTGTGTACCTGCACATTAAGGCAGGTAAATGCATTTAAGATAACTGCATTTTTGATTTACCTGCACAAAAAATCGTGCAAAGGAGATTGTGCAGCAAAGTCAAAACTACTGTATTACATTGTTATCATGAAAATAATGTTAATAATACACGAAATATGGCATCGAATTGATTTCACTATAGTCATAAAATAGATGACACGTTAAAAATGACAAAATTGTACGAAGACGTTAGTCATTGGATTGATGTTACTTTTTGCATCATTGATGCTATTTGTATTAACATTGATGTCACAATTTTGATGTTAGGGCATCATCAATATAAAGATGCACAATTTTCCCTAAACCAGAAGCCTTATAAGGGCGGTTTCTGCTCATTGGACAGTTGGCCAACACGGTAGATGGCTGAAACTGGAAACTGTTGCGGTTAAGATGAAGAAGATGAGGCGACTGAATATCTTCTTTGCCATGGCCCTGATTTTGAAGACTTCAGATGGAATATGTTTGTCCACCCGAAGCTTTTACAGATTACACTTGTCTATCAGAAGGCAATCTTGGCAATATCAACTCCTATATTACGGCCACAAAGTGGCTTAAGAGAATCAACTTGTAAGAGGGAAGTGGTGTGTTGAACAGTAGGTTATCACAACGGGGCTTATTGAGCTATGCCTTATGACGGCTGCCATTGTAACCTTAAACTTTTCCTAACAAAATTCAAGAAAATAATAAGGAGTTTTCAATGGAATGACCAAAAGTTTGGCTTATCAGCTCATAAATTTCATGGCATTTATTGCCTACAAATTATTTCTGGCCTGCGCGACTGCACCTTTTGAACCAATTTTGCACCACTTTTTTGAGCATATTTTGTCTTGTTTCGTAAATAGTGCGTCTAATGTTCGCTTCTCAATGATCAATCGTTGCTGGTTTATCAGTATAGACCAGAGATTTCACGAACCCCCACAAAAAGTAGTGCAAAGGTGTGGAATCAGTGCCAAGTTACAATTTTTATTGTTTTAGATAAATTACGAATGTGATATAGTTTTTATTTCTACGTTTATTGGGTCAAATTTAAAAAAAGTACCGGACACCTGTTCGATTGTTTTTAATGAACAACAATTAGTATTAAATTTCTTTTGTATCTCTTTTAGTTTAGGAGATCTGAGATGTTAGCGAATTTACACGTTTTTACCACCTTAACATTCGAACTTTTTAGCTTCAGGCGTTTAGGCTATTCGCTGATGTCAGTCGGTAACTTAACAGTTTTATATAACTACATATCGCACACTCAATCATAAGCAGGCTCAATTCAAAATTAAGAAATATTTAGTAGAGCCAGATAAGTGACTTCAAAAACATGTTTGCAATTTTTTTTAGTCAAATTGACTTTCACAATTGTTAAAGAAGAAAAGTTAAAGGAGACAGTGACGTAAACGAAATTTTCGTGGTCGCTATAGACTTAATTAATGAACTGGGCCCTATTCCACAAAACAACTTATCAACTTTGCACTTATCAAATTTAATTTTTTGGCAAAGTGATAAGTGTTTCTGTTCCACAACATTCTTTGCAAATCTCACTTTATACTTAGCTCAAACTTTGCTCTCTTTGCACTCTTTGCAAATACTTTGCTCTCCTTGCAAAATCTTTGCATCAGGGATGATAAATGACATTTTCTAAATTGTACTTAATTAAGTAAAGAATTGTACTTTTTTGACCCAAATTGTACTAAAAATATTTTTTACTAGTTTTATTATTGAAATAACAGAAAATGTACGAACATATGTACATTAAAATTCAATTGTACTATACACTAATATATACATACGTATTTGCAATACACCTTTGGCAGTTAACAAAAAAATATTAAAGCTTATAGTACACGGATTGTAAAAAGCCACACTACAAAGCCACAATAGTAAGTTCGTGTTGTGTGATTACGACAAAATTACGTCGGAACCACATGCGCATGTAGCTTTTTACATTCCGTGTACTTTAGGCTTAAGTTAATACGTAATAAGTAATTTAGACGATGCTTTTTTATCTGTCATTTTTAAATACTCAACAGCATATTTTTTATATTCCTCTAACTTCCACTGGAGCTTAGGGCCCCAAAGTAGAACAGGGTGTAAATTCGTTTTAACCCAGTAATAAGCCCAAAACATATTGTATAAGCGCCCTTATGCGGGCCCTATACGTTGTTACTGGTCGTACAATTGAGTTTACTTCGCACACTGTTGCTTTCAAAACGGCAGAATGAAAATTAAAAACGAAAGAAAAAATCGCCATCACACGTACCAATTTTAAAGCTCAAATCAAATTGATATTTTATTCAACCGATGACCAACCACACCTCTAACGTAACAAATTGTTGTACAACTTGATCGAATTGTGGGGCCACACTATATCCCGTTTCACTATACTTTTAGAAATCAAGCTTAACAGTTTTCGTTTATTTATACCAAGAAGATTCATTAGAATGTAGTAAATCTTTTGTCTGAATTAAATTCGATGCAATATTCACAAAAAGGCGGTTGCTACGCTTTGTTTTTATCATATTTTGCTACGATAAAATCCTTTCCATATTCGCCGACGAATGTTGTGTAGCCAATATGCCATTTACAATTCTTCTGATATTTGGAAATTTTTAAATTGTACTAAATATGTCATTGGAAAAAGGTACAATTGTACTGACTTTATCATCCCTGCTTTGCATTCTCTTGCAAAGTCTTTGCGTTCTCTTGCAAAGTGAGTCTGCAAAGTGTTCCACAAAGGATTTAATCGTCTTTGCAATTCTGTCTTATCACTTTTCACTTTGCATTGCTATATATAAAGTGTTAAAATGAGCCGCAAAGTAAATATGGGAAAACAACTTGCAGTATTAAATGTTATTAAAGAAAAAAAAGATATTTTATTTGCTAGTTTTATGCATAATAAAGTAAGTATTTTTTCTAAAATTGTTGTTAATATTTAAAACATATTTAAGTTAACTTGGACTTGATTTAATCGAAAGCATTCTTTAAAATTAAAGTTGTGTAGTCCCGAAAAATTAATTCGGTCTCTATAATTTCTTGATATAGCAACCTCTTCACTATCGTCGAACAAAAACTCACGACTTAACATTTTGTAAGCTTCACTAGTTTTAATAATATGAATATGCAAAGAGATCGTTTACCTTGCAAATTTTTGGCAAACTTATCAAAATTTGCTTTGCAAAAATAGAATTTACAGTTTTTGTGGAACGCAACTTTGCAAATTACACTTTGCAATAATAACTTTGCACTTTGCATAATAGAACGTACGTGGAACAGAAATTAAAAAGAGAATAAATAAAGTTTTGCAAATTGACGAAAAATTTGATAAGTGCAAAGTGAAAAGTTGATAAGTTGTTTTGTGGAATAGGGCCACAAAAGATTTTGATAACTTTTACGATGTGCCTGTTTATGATTTAGGGTACGATATACAGATGAAAATTATGATTGATGTTCTTTTTCTTATTTGAGCGATATTTAGGGACTACCGCTGCTTCTGCTTTCTACAAGTTTTTGAATGTTTTGTGCAATTCTGCGTCATTTTCAACCCTGCCACTTTGTCACTTATGCCTGCCTTTTTTTAACTTTTCTATACATTTGTTTTAGCACTTTTTTCTTAATTAAAAATTTTTAAATACATATTTTCCTAATGAGCGACAGCCCTGAAATTAATGACTAAATTCATACAAGATTTTATTTTGTGAAAGAAAAAATTAAGAATTAGAAGTTTTGCTTGAAAGTTAAATTGAATTTCCAAAAAAGCAGAGGCCAGCTCCAATAGTAACAAGCAAACGAATCTGCCCGGTAAATTTGTATGCAGCAGACAACACGAAAGTGTTTAAATAAATGTTGTTAAGAAGTTTGTTTTAGCAAATACATATAGAAATTATTTTACTTCTCTACGAAGCCTTTAATAAACGTAGAATTCCCTCTCTTACGGCTGACCCCTGCTTTAATTGCTTAACCATCTAGCAGTTGTCTTAGCAAATGTGTGCTGTGCTGGCTGTGTGGTGGGTGCAGGTAATTCAATTACTTGCTGCCTTTTTTGATAAAAACTAGAAGTTTTATTTAATTTAAACACAATCAGCCTTTAATCAAGACATCAAAACATTTGGAAGACCTTCAAGGAAAATAAAAAGAATGTAGAAAAAAAGGTTGTCGGTATTCAAACAAATTAAATTTGATGTTTTCAAAATTTCAAACAATTATGATCATGTGTTGAAAGCATCAGTTTATAAGGCAGCACTATGTTTGTGGTCAGTAATTGAGTTACGAGCCCAAAAGCAAGTTTGCCCCCCCTCCCCCCACCAAAAAAAAAAAAGAAAAACAAAGTTTCATTCTAAAAAGGCTTCAAAGTTGCAAGTTACTTTGGATTACAACAACGAAATGATGCAGTTACTTGAAGGCAATACATGTACCTGTTCTCCTTTTTTTTCTTTGCTCATTTGCAACATAAATTTTCTCCAGCAAAATGTTAAATAATGCAAAAGCAACAACAAACATTTTTATTTAATTCTTGTTATTTTATTATGATAAATTAATGTGTTGTTTGTTTATTTTTGCTGTTCATGATTTGTTGGTTGAAGGAGTGTGGGGAGGGAGGTTGTTTGGAGTTGGGGTGTTGTTTGTTTCCAACTTGTCTGCTAGAATGAGTGTGAGAAAATGTTTGTTTATTTTGCTATTTTACCCCGTAGGCGTTAACTTGTAGCATTAAGTTGCAAATTGAATTATTTAAGCATTAACTTTTATTTATTTTAAGGGTGCATGACGCTCGAGGTTGTTTTTTCTAGTTTTATTGTTGTTATTGCAAGATTTACTTGGGTACTTGATGAGGAACGGGTGTTGCATGTCTTGTTAAGGTTTCGGTTGTGCGTTTGTCTATTTGAAAATATGCTCAATGTCCAATTAGATTACAAGCATCGATGATTTTTGAAAAACTAAATCTAAGATTTATTGTGGAAACTGATTTTGTTTTTTTTCCAAATTCGTGCAAGTAAAATAAAGATGGCAAAAAATACTGCGGAAAGTTTTCTGAATTTAAAATTAAAATTTTTTTAACCCTCTACTTCAAAAGGGACCAATACGGCTAGAAACAAACTAGAAAAAATCTTAATCACAAACAATTGCTTGCGCTTCGGGTTGTCACAATACGTTTTTTTTGAAACGCCAGTAAGTCCACGTTCATATTATTAAAGATTTGCTGCGAAACATTTAAGTATGATGAGGAAACATTTAAGTTTCGTGTACAAGCAGTGTTTGTGAGATTGTTATTGTGAGAAGAAGAATAAAGAGATAGGGAATACAAAATACCTAAAGGGCCAAATACACTTGTCAAATTCACTCGTGCATGTGCGCTGAACGTTATATTCGCCGTAATATCTTTTTTTTGATTTTCCATCCAGCATCCAGATCAAAATACTTATAAGTAAAAATGTGTTTGTATGTGTCACACCGACAATGCTGGATGGAAAATCATAAATTTTAGATATGACGTCGAATATTTATTTTTATCCATTTTTAATACTTTAAATAAATATAAATTTGTTTGTTGTGTGTTTTTTCTTAATCATCTGTCATCTTAATCATCTCAAATGTAATGTGAACGGCTTTGATTAACTTAATCCACATTTTGCTTAAAGGCGTTTAAAAACTCAAGTGTGAACATAGTATTAGGCTCGATTCACACATGCGTTCCGAACAATATTTTTGTCCGGACATCATTTTTTTTATATCGAGTTAGACGTCAACTACTTCTGAGAGAGAGAAAAATTATTTTGTTCGGCAAGTTTTTTCTTGAATTGGCTTAATATAAATTTTTGTTCAGAACAAAATGAACTGAGTTGGCAAATTTTTTCAATGTGTACATAAAAGTTGAAATTATTGTTTTTTGCTGAATAATTAAATAAAAAAAAAAATATAATATAATATAAATTTTCCGTCCATTTTCTTTAACACACTTTGCGTGTTGTGCAGCCATTTTGTAAAATTGCTAACATCTGTAAATAATATGGTAGCTTTGTTTTTCCGGGCAAATTTTCCGAAATAAGTGAATCCGCGGAAAACTCTTAGTAAAACAATTATTCTCCGGACAAAAATATTGTTCCGAACGCATGGATGAATCCATCTTAAGCGATCACCTTCTGATGGTCATTGCTTTCCAGAGATGGGAAAGTTAGTTTTAAAATTGTGGCAATTTGTTTCTAAAACAAAACTGAGATATCTTGAATATAATAGGAGACTTAATACGCACCTCTTATCTCAGCTTTTTCGTAACTTCTAGGTTTGCCAGAGTCTTTGACAAAAATTAAGGGAGAACTTGTTGTCTTTAGAAGCAGCGCCTTTGCCGTCGTTTTGCAGAGCATAATTTTGTGGTATAGTAAAATTCTAAGTACATAATAAAACTTTTATAAAATTAAAAAAAAATTATTTTATTGTTAATGCAATTTAGGGAATTAATGAAATTTTTTAATAAATTTGAATAGAAACATTACTGCCTGTCCCACAATGTCGACAAGAACATTTCCTTTGCTGAAAACAAAAATAAAACAAATAAAATTCGTTTTTGTTTTCAATATTAATATACGAGAGAAATTTGCTTAACTACATTGTGGGCCAGGCAGTTAATGTTAATATCGAGTATTTCTTTCAAAATCTTATGTTATTTTAAATAACATTTTTCCGTTTAACTATGCGAATTTGTTATTTTTTGCAACTAGTTTTTCACCACTTTCACGCTTATCATTGTGCCGAGTTAAACATTGTAATAAATTAAGTAAACTGAAAACGTTGACGACAACCTCTCAAATCTAACACTCAATCGGGTGAATAATGATATTTTCAAAAGGATTTTAACATTTTACAAATACAGTGGATAGTCAAAAACTAGCACTATTACAATAAAAAAAGCAATAATATGTGGAAAACAGCTAAGACACAAGCTCTATGCTTACTTTTGTCAAGACTTTTCTTGTTGATACAGTTTTTATTGTTAACAACATTTTTCCTGTTTTCTGGTCCTTACATCATATCGTAAGTTTTAAACGACGTACCCGATTTTGTTAAAACATTTTAAACAACGCCAGATTTTACTTTGTCTAATGTCATTTTTTAATTTAGCAAATTGTTTTGGAGTTATTAAGGCCGAAGTTATTTATTAATTTATTAATTGATTCCATTTCCTGTACAACAAGACTGAGTCTTATATTTATAGCACAGGAACGTATTACGTTACAAAACAAACTTGATACAAGTAAATATAAAAATATTAATATAAAAAAACAAAGTTCAAAAATTATAAATTAAAATTAAAAAAGTAAAAATTATTTAAAAAAAAGAATAAAAATTTTTTGAAACTATTAGCATTGCTGTTTAGTTGTTGACTTTGTGGAAGATTGTTCCAAAGACGAGCGGCATGTACATAAAACTGCCATTCAGATACAAGTAAATGATGTCGAGGTATTACAATATTTCGATTTCGTGGCGATTGAAAAAAACCTACTTTATCGAATATATATTTAGGTGTTTGAGTGTTGATTATTTTATGTAAAAAAGTAAGAGTGCGAGTTTTTAGCAGACTTTCAAAGGATACGCCATAAAGATTATTGGCAACAGAGGAAACATGTTCAAACCGTCTTAATCCATACACATATCTTATTATGTTATTAAACAAGACATTCAATTTTCTCCTACTAACTGAGTCACAGCTTCCAAATAATTCACACCCATAGATCAATCAAGGAATCAAGTATGATTTAGCAAGTAAGGCTCTTATTCTTAAGGGTGTGAAATATTGGCTCTTATTCTTAAGGGTGTGAAATATTGTGTGGACCAGAGAGCTCAGCTCGAGTTTGACCAACCAGTAAATTAACATGATCAGTCCAGGTCAAATTGCCATTGAAAATGATACCAAGATTTTTCGCTTTGTTAACAATTTCAATTTTCTCGCCATTTAAAACAATGTCCTCAAATATGGAGGTAATTAAGCTTTTTTTACATATTACAATGCATTTAGATTTGTGAGGATTTAAACAGAGACCGTTTGCACTAGCCCAAAGGTAAATTCTATTTAAGTCGTCATTTAGGTAGGAAATCCCCGAGGCAATATTTTTAACTGGGTTACTTAAAGTGAGCTGCACGTCATCGGCATATAAATGGATATTACATTTAGTGAGTTGTTTTGGCAAAACATTTACATATAATGAAAATAAAAGTGGACCCTGATAGAACCCTGAGGCACTCCCCTAGTCAAGGATAAGCTATCCGGCCATAGATTTTTCACAAACACCGATTGTGTGCGCTCTGAAAGATAGGATAATATAAGTTTGGTTTACGTGTTCGTAAATCTAAAAAAGTGTTTAAGTTTTCGGGTGAGTATGTCATGATCTACCGTATTGAAAGCCTTGGAATGGTCAAGAAGCACCAAAAAATTTATATTTCCATCTTCCAATCCTTGCCGTATATTCTCACTTACTTCCACAAGAGCCGTTACACAGCTATGACTCTGACGAAAACCAGATTGTGTGTTGGATAGCAAACTATGAGTATAGAAAACACAAGATGGCTATAGGTCTGTATTCTCCACTCGACTTAGGTAGTTTAACGGGTAAATACCCGACATTATGATGGTATTAAACAAATGAGTAACATATGGCAAAATCAATGGTAAAAGTAATCTTATAAATTTTGGATTTAAGTTATCACTTCCTACTGCGTTTGATTTTATTAAAGAGCACGTTGAAAAAACATCATATTGAGTAACACAAGAAAATCGGAAGTGTTCCCCAATTATCCCATTATCTGTATTTAAAGTGTCCGAAGAAAAATTGAAAAAAGAAGGATTAGCTTGGATAACAGGAGCATTAGTAAACGTTCTGTTAAGCATATTTGCATTCACTTGGTGGTCAATATTGCCGTGTTCATTTCCAATTCCTATTTCACGAATAGTATTCCAAGTTTGTTGGGAATTAATTGCGTTACTAAAACGTTTGGTGTAATATTCAGTTTTTGCATACTTGATATGTTTGTTGACATTTTTCCTGGCAATGGAATATTGTATTTTAAGCTCAAAAATATCAGGTTATGTTTAGAAAAACATGATGCTGATATCTGATCATACAAAGTAATGTTTACAATTTTTTACACAAGGAAAAGGTCAATCAGCGTGCCTGTTGTGGATGTATGCTGTGTCGGATTTACCATATTAACTGGGTAAAGACCAAACGCTAACATATTATCAGGGAGAGTGGTATCCATTAAGACATTAGAATTAAAGTCACCAGTAATAACTATTTTATCATATTCCGCGGCGAGATTTTCAAGGGTAGAATACAGAAAAGTAAAAGGTATTCTATTATTTGGCCTATAAACGCAACCAACTAACAGCCTTTTGCCAAATGATGCTACTTCAATAAAAATAAACTCAACCCCTTGCCCAAAGGAATTATTTGTAGAAGGTGACTTGCAGCAAATTTTGCAAAAGATACCATTCCTTGCAAATATGGCAACACCACCACCATGACTTCCTCTGTCAGATCTAAAAACTTTGTAGCCATAAGGACATATAAAATTATCGGATGTTGATGCCACTAGCCATGTTTCCGAGACACAAATAATATCAATGGCTGAATTTTCAAAGACTAATTTAAATTCATCGACTTTATTATTTAGGCTTTGGGCATTTATGTGTACTATTTTAAAACCTTTTTTATGCTTAGCCAGGATCCTGACCACACTCATTGTTAAATGTTGGGATCTTCCACGTTCATTACTGTTAAAAGTCATTAAAACAATGCAATGCAAAACATTTAAAATAAGCAATATAAAATATTAGGATCAAAACAATATAAAAGAATGTCAAGACATTTGAAAAATTATTAGATAAAGACATAATGTCCGTTCGTTTACTTTTTTACAAATTTATATGTACGCGAACGCATTTCAGTAAAATCCAGTACAAATTTGTACAAATTTTGGGGTAAACGAACGCAGCTATAGTCAGACAAAAAAAATATTTTTTTTTGTTTTTTTATAACATTTTTTAATTCAAAAATTCATAAAAAATTTAAATCAACAAACACTTACAAGTTTTAGTACTTAAGCTCAAAGCTGCATGTATTAGAAGTAAAATAAATTTTATTTGATGAAAATCCATGAATAAATTCCTGCTTTATTCCCGATAAAGTGAAAGTACCTACTTTGACATTTTTTATCTGGCGTAGTTTGAAATGTTGTAACGGATTGCATAACAAAATCGGGTACGCTGTTCCAAAGTTACGATAAAATGTAAGTAACAGCCTCTTAAAAAAATCTCAATTTTTGGAAAAAAATTTTTAAAAAAAAACCTTAGCATAGAATTTAACATAATGATGATTTTTCCCATTTGATAATCCACCAAAATAAAAATACCAGATTGATGTTTGACTATTGATTGCCAGCCGTCATCAGTTGCGGTGAGTGATAAACGCCAAATATTTTAATTAATTTCATGTTGTAAAATTCCTTTCTTCATAAAAATAATTCAATAAAAAGTTAATTTGATGAACTCTAGTCTGGCGGCCCTATGCTCCCCAGAGGAGTAAAAGGAACATATATATATATATATATAGTCTGATTTAAATATAAAAATTTGTACTAATTATAGGTGGAAAACTTAAAAAAAAAATATGTACATAAATAACTATAAAATTTTTATTATTGCGATAATCTCAGAACTATTTATTTCACCCCAACTGTTAGCTATAATGTATAACAAAGTCCCACCCTTTTCTATCAAACACTCTTTTAAATGTTTCTTATTTATTTTTTCACTTTTATAAGACAGTACAGGACAGTGACATGACATTTTAAATTCTTGATATGCTGTTGTCGTCATTGCTGCTGTCATTGTTTGACTTATGCACGTTTCTTTGCCACGTGACCAAAAAAAAAAAAAAATAGAAAAATCCTCCCATGGAAATCCAGACGATCATCCGCTACTTTAAATTTAAATCTAATCAAATTGATTTCCTCGATTCTTTAACACAAGGTTGTAGAGGGTGGAGGTCTGTCTTGTCGCAAGGACTCACTTAATTTAATGTTGTCACCCGAGGAAAAATTAAATAAATAAAACGCCCTTTCTAACCATTGACATTGCCACCTTTTCTATTTGGGCTTTTGGGTTTATTAAATCACGCGTAGATTTTAAAATTTTATTTGCTGTTTTTATTGTTGTTGTTGGTTACGAGTACGTGTGTCTTTCCGTCTTATTTGTGACAAGTGTTGCGTCAACATTTATCGATGGGCACCTTTAAAACAAAATTATAATGAATTTATTAAGTTGTTGTTTTTCTTCTATAGAGAAATGAGCTTTTTACAACAATGAGTTATTGCAATAAAATTCTCGTCATACATTTGTTGAATTATTTTCTTTTATTAGAATAATTAGATTTTTACTTTAGGCAACGCCTTAAAGTATACAACATCTCTTATGCGCATGAAATTCCTTAAGCTTATGCCGGCTAGAATTTAGTATTGGATAGCATTTCTTTATATAGCCCCACCACAATAATGGAGTAGGTATTTTGCGATTGTGATGATGTTTGAAGGTGTAAAGTGTTACAATATTGATCATACATCCTAATTTTTGTATACCGATCGACTGAGAATCAATTTTTAAATAAGTCGAACGATGTCCTTCCGGCCGGCTGGCTGCGGGGGGGTTGCCGTTTATAAATGTTGGTATTGACATACAATTTAGCGACAGTATCTTTAACGTTAGCTTCTATGTCATGAAAGAATTTTGTTTTGGGGTAGGTCCAAATTAACCCCATTTAAATCCCCATCCAAAAATCTAAATAATAAACTTCGGCATAAATAACTTTTACTTTTCAAAATATAATTTTGTTCTGGCGGGTCTATGCTTGTCCATGGATTCCAAATAGGGTACACTCTTGAATAATTTGCTTTGAAATATTCTGGTGTAGGGTATGAAAGGATCGGGTCGGGCTCGACCGAGAATACTTTCTTACTTGTTTAAAATTTATAAGCTTAAAATTATGGTCGTCAGAATCGATCTGTTTTAACAACTGTTCGAAAATAAACCGAACATTATTAAGCGTACGCTACATTCAGAAACGATATCTATTATTTTACTTACGCTTAATGCCGACCGTTACTATTTTCACGAAAGAAACAAATATTATCTAGTGTTCTGGTTTTGATTATAAACCAGTTCAATTGTAGTGGTTCTGTACACATACATAATATTTTAATGTTCAGTAGTGTTTTTCACATTGATGAAGGAATGAGCAAAGAAAAAAATGTTAGCAACGCTTCTCACTAGTATTTCTATTGTCGCTTGGTAAAATTCGCACGACGACAGCACGAATAGCTTGTGTGTGTATTGTGTATATCTTTTGCTTTTTTATACACATTTATTGTTGTCTATTTGTTTTTTTTCGTTTAAACACAAATGTTTTTTGTTTTGGTAAGAAAATTAGTTGTTGTTTTACCAGTTAAAAGGACGCTGAGCACAACAGAAACGAACGAACATAATTGTGATTAGCGAACACAACGAAGTTTGTGGTTTTGTACGAAATAAAGAACAC
Organism: Pollenia labialis; assembly: GCA_949318255.1. NCBI lineage: Eukaryota > Metazoa > Arthropoda > Insecta > Diptera > Polleniidae > Pollenia > Pollenia labialis. The sequence goes on along the minus strand of OX439141.1, from coordinate 39,418,256 downwards.
AATGAAATGTTCTCATCTTTATGTTGAGTTTGTTTAAAACATTATTCTGATTGTGTACGAAGATCATAAAAACAGAAACGTTTTCTTTTGTAAGGTTTTTACTAAGCAAACACTATAAGCGTTTGTGCTTTCCATATTTCTACCGTACAGAACACTAACGAACAGTATATAATCTTTATTTTTGAAATTATGGGGGACAATTCTTGCAGTCATGATCGATTTTAAAGTAATTTTATTTCTAATTCTTTCAGTCGATACTGAACGAATTGAAAATGTTCTTGCAGTATTGTAAGCACCCTGGAGACTATCAAATAAACACATCAATCACATAGTTGTGGTTGTGCAGTCGTTCTTTTTCGGATACACAAACGCGTATGTCGGCAATGCTTGGTGAAAATCAAAAAGTTTCGTTTTTTTTATTTGATGGCTGATTATTTGATAGTCTCCTGTTGTGATTGACAAAAAAAAAATATGTTTTTGCGTTTGTTGTCATGGAGAAGAGCATGGATGCAAAAATAAAATTATATTTAACTTTATTTAAGGAAAAAATATACATGTATGGGTAATTCCATGTCAAAACGACCAAGAGTGGGACACGACCTCTTCCGATTGTAATGAAATTTGGTGAGAAGGTTCCTTTTATCTTATAAGGAACACATATGAACGAAAAAAAAATTTTAAATTTTTTTTTTCCAAAGGTTATGTCATATTCAAAATGTCATAATTTCGCAGATTTAGCCGAAAGTGTAGAGCTTATTTCTTCAATATCTCGAAAACTACTTTACATACGAAGATGATTTAAATGTCATTTTAAAGAGAATACTTGGGACTACAAACCATATACTGAAAAGATATAATTTTTTTGAAAAATGTAATATCTGCAAAATATTAAATTTTAAAAACGGACTAAGTCAAAACCCTATTTTTTTATTTGGCTGATTTTTTTTTATATAAAAACTGTTCTTAAAAAATCCTGAAACTTTGAAGGAGGTGTTTTTTTTCTTTTTTAAGATATGATTTTTTTTCTTTCGCAACCTTTGAAAAAATAATCTTAAAATAGAATTTTAATATTGTAATTTTGAGCAATAAGTACACTGTGCTAGTTGCAAAAACAGACCAGCCGCGCACCTTGCATTTTGCCCTAATTGGGGCACGCTGAATCCAGTGGGACTTACCGTTTTTTTAGATTGGCTCTTATTTTCAAGAATTACCGTTATTTCGAAATTGTAAGAGGTTGCACAGCATATATTTGCGTAACTCAAAAACGGTTTAGTTTATTGAAATAACTAAAAAAACCGAAATTCGGCAATAAATAATTAGAAATAAAATTGCTTTCGAATCGAAAAAGTATTGGATCACGTCTGCCAGAATTATCTCCTTGGTTTCACTGTTAATAATAAACGAAGCCTTAAAGTATACACCGTTAAATTCGTACTAGTAATTTATACATATTTGATTTTGTGTTAGAAATTACTTCTAGAATTTTCTAAGCTGGATCCATATATATTTTAAAAAAGTTCTTACTATCTTTATTTAAAAATCTTAATAATGCCCTGAAGGTTCTTAAATTTTAAATAGTTCTTCGGAATACTTAATTTTTTGCACGCACTCGGAGAATTGTTTTTTATTAAGTTATTTTAGAGTGGTGTTTATGAAGTTTCTTATTGAATAAAATCCATCCATTCGTTATCCTAAATTCATTAAAATCTCCTCTAAATTCTTACATTTGAAATAAAAGTTGTACGTGCATATTTAGAAAAGAAAAATTTACATGTCTCTGTATAAAAGAAAACCCATAAAAAAAAAGGAATCATGTCATACATCCCGGGCTGAGTGATTTGAGCTGCTAACGTTTGGACACGTTTTTGCTTAATAGAGTTGCCTCTACGCTCTAATCGAGTTCGAGTAGCGTGAATTTAAATGAAATTAAGTTAAATTAAATAAATTGTAACATTTTTATTAAGACCATTAAGGAGGCATCAGGCAACCAACCAACCGTTCGTATGAAACAAACGTGCATTAGCTTGATGTTCTTCGCTCTGGTTTGTTAAGAGTTTTCCTCTTTAAAATACTTTTTTTTTTATTATTATTATTATTTTTTTTAGATGAAGAGCGGTATACAGTAGCAATACTAATACTACTTTGCTGTAGAGATGAGTATGTGTGTGTGACACATCTCATGCATAGCGCTCACTCAAGTGTTACATGTGAGTCCTAAAGCGTTCAAAACTGAAAGGGTTTAGTGTTCCGCATACGTTTCACATAACACTTCAAATCAATTGAAAATGTTGATATGTCGACCACTTAAACCAAGAACACACATCCATACAGATACAAGCGCACAGACACACACACATAAACACACTCGTACAACAACTTTTTCGTAACGTAACGCAAGTGTTGCAAGTATGTTAGTTAAGTGTATCAAAATCTTGGTTGCAAAGAAGTGCTAAATAAAATAGAAAATGAAAAATAAATAAAAATCCATGTGGCTTAAGAACAAGAGGAAGCTGTAGCAGCAGCTCTTAATATTAGTTAGGGCATGCCACGTACAAGAACACATTCGCACTTGTTTAAATTACAAAAAAAACTTTAAATTAAATCTTTTTAAATTGTAATTTAATAGACTTGTTTTTGTATTGTATTATTATTTTTTCTTATTCTTTACAGAAATCAACTTAGAAGCTGATACTGCTGCTGCTGCTGCTGCCTCGGCTTGTTGCAAGTTTTTTGAGGTAAGTTGTTTTTTTTTCAACAACAAGTACAAAATATCCTTATTACGCAATTTTGACTTTTTATATTTTCTTTATTTATAAATATTTTTAATTTAATTTCTTGTTGTAAGGTCTTCATTTGTAAGCTGAAATAAAAATGAGAATAATGAAAAAAAAACATGTTTCGGCCAGTAGGTTTTGGTGAGTTCATTATCTTAGCGCGTTAAAAGTTGTTATTAAAAAAAAGTAAATAAATAAAACAGGAATTCAAGTATCCTTCAAAATGCAAGCGCTTCGCCGCGTTTTTATGATGTTGTTGAGAATGTTGTTGATGACGACGACGATGATGTTGCAGCTTGTACTTAAAACAAACTCGGTGCTCTTTAAAGAAGTTTGCTACACTGTATTTTTCTTTTTTTCTTTTTTATTTTACACAATAATTTTTTTTTTTTTTTAATAATTTAGGGTTTGAGTTGTTGAGGTTTCTCCACCCTTCTATTTCAAGGGGGTTTTTTTTAATTTCTGGCAACCACAGCTTTCACATCACAACACTTTAAAAATCTTAAAATTCTGATTTTATTGAGCTACACTTAAAGGGATGTTATAGATTGACGCGCATATTGGTGACACCCAATGAACTAGACTGTAGCCTTTGCTGGAGTCCAAACTAAACTATAGTTTATTCTGCAGACCCGTGATCAAGCCAAAAAATTCTCTTGTAATAACAAAGGTAGAAAATATTCCAAAAATCTACGAAAAAAAACATGAAATCGCTTAAATCATTGGTTTCCAAATGAGGCCTTGTTAAGATTTCGCTATTTTATAAGAAATATTAAAACATTACCATACGGCAACATTGATTGCAAGCAACAAATTTACTATTTTACCGCAGGAAGGTGTGTGATGAAAAGAGAAACAAAGCACGGTGTAGTTGTCTTGCCGATCTCTTCTACAGATTATTGTGTACACTTAAGGCTCAATTAGCCGGGAGTAACAGTTACTGTAACCTCATCGTAAAAACGTAAGACCAATATATTTCTTACAGATTGAGACGTTACAACTTACTGCTAACTATAATCGTTCTAATTGCTTTACATACAGCAAAATGAATCAGCAACTTTGCTGTTACTCCCGGCTAACTGAGCCTTTAATGAAGGCAAATTAAATTTATTAAAAAGTGGCCGTTAAAGCTAAGCTGACCATTTTAATTGGGTTTACGTTTCGTTTCTGTGTGTTTACGTTTTGTTTCTGTCGAGTGATGCCTTGTTTGTTCTTTATTTACCTTGACGGGCCGATTGAACTCGTTTTTTCTAATTGAGGTTACCTTCTAAAAATTCGCCTTGCCGATGTTGAATGTGAACCACACCTAAACCTGAAGTTTTTTTCTGCACGCGTTAAAGTTATTCAGGCTTATTATGAAACTGTGCGTACAAATCAAAATGCATTTCGTTCACTTCGTGTCACTTCGTGATTATTTCGGGAATTTAATCGTCCAAATGTGCGTACAATCGGAAAAATCGTGCAAAAATTTGAGCAAACCGGGTCTGTAGGAGATGTGAAAACACCAGTGCATGCTCGTACTGCAGAAAATATTGCTGCTCTTCGCGATAGTGTGGCTAAAGAGTCGTCCACCTCAACTCGTCGTCGTGACTAACAATTGCACCTCTCACGACTTGCATTTACATGCTTACAAGGTGCAATTGACTTAAGAACTAAAGCCTTGTCCAAACGTCGTCAATGATCAGAATGATGGCAAGAAATGGTATCAGTGGTTGATCAATTTTCGAAGAAAATCGTCTTCAGTGATGAGTGGTGCGGTTTATCGGCTGGCGGCGTCATTGGGTCGTATTTTTTTCTAAAATGAGGCCGGTCCGGCAGTTACTGTGAATGGTGTTCGCTATCGTGATATGATAACGAACTTTTTTTATTCTATGATAAATTTCCTGGATGTGAGTTTATCTCTTCTTCAAAACTGCGTCTCTAACTTTCTGGCTGGCTTACATAGAACATGACCTATCCATCTTTGTTCTTTCCTTTCACGAATTTCAATAGCATTGGTTTCATATTGTTCCTTTGGTATAATTCCACATGTGATACCCAGTTGAGTGGCCACCAGATGTGGAGAATATAACACAGGGATCTGTTGCATGGATGCCAAGTTCGCATCCATAAAACTACGCAGGGAGAAACTGGCTATTTAAAATACGACTTTTGTTTTGGCGCTGGTTTGATTAGATCACCAAATCTTATATAGGCCAGCAGCCTCCGTCTGGTGTAACTTGGCTGCCTAGGTAGGTGAAATTTATAACTGATTCGATGTTCTTTTTTAATCAGATTGCACTGATGATGTGCCTGGGGGAAACATTCAGTGGTGCTCGGGAAATCTCTAATATTCCTATTACTCGCTATCGTATGGAATGGGTGGAATGGACAAAAGCTTCCATCCCTTTAAATCCCCAGACCGGACGGCATTATCCCAGCGGATCTTCAAAAGAACATGGGAATATTGATGCCATGGCTCTTGGCGATATATAGGCGATAGAGCCTGCCTGAGTCATCCATATGTCCCATCAACTTGGACAACATATACGATTGTCTTCATCCCCAAGGGAGGGAGGCCATCTCACACTATGGCTAAGGACTTAAGACAATAAGTCTATGCTCCTTTCTACTGAACAACTGGAGAGGATTTTGGATATTCATATAATATCATCGTTAGGACATAATTCCTTGTTACTGCCTCAGCACGCCTACACGAAGGGAAGCTCCACTGAAACTATGCTTCACTCATTGGTGGGCCACATAGAGAGATCTCTGCAGTGCAAGGAATTTGCTTTAGTTGCATTCCTGGATATTGAGGAAGCTTTCAACAACGTTAAACCTGAATCGGTTATTAACGCTATGGGACCTTTGGAAATCGACCCAACGATTAATCAATTTGTCAGCAGTATCTTGCACTTCAAGCATATCGAATCCAACTTGGGCTCCGCGAACATTTCCAGGGTTGTGAATAGGGGCACCCCGCAAGGTGGTGTACTGTCACCTTTACTTTGGAATCTGAATATAAATACACTGCTCAGGGCCATGGAAAGGACGTGCTGCATGAACAGTAGCGTTTGCGGATGACGTTGCAGTTGTGGCTGTGGGCACAGATCCCAGACTATTGTCTGAAATTATGGAGTCCGCATTGGACGTCCTTGCAAAATGGTGCCAGGGTTGTGGAGTGAATGTAAATCCTGCCAAAACAGAACTGGTACTTTTCACAAGGAGATACAAAATTCCCAAATTTGATACCCAGAGGACAAGGGGGTCGCACTGGAACTGTCTGACAGTGCCAAGTATCTTGGGCTAATATTGGACAGCAAACCATTAAACCATTGAACACAATTTCCAGGACTACTAAGGCACCAACTGCATTAAATTGCTGCAAAAAGGCCATTGGCCTTAGCTGGGGAATTGACCCGAGGAATATATACTGGCTATACGAATGTGTCATTAAACTTATTCTATTCTACTTGGCAGCTGTTTTGTGGCCGACGTGGTGAGGAGTCATCAAACTAGGTTTGAACGTACAATAAGATTGGTGGCGATAACGGTAACAGGTGCCATTAGAACAACCCCCTTTGTTTACTTGATCTTAAACTAAGACTAAGGGCCATTGGAACATGGAGGGATTACCATATTGGACATGCTAGTATTCTGAACGAAATAAATTGGCACTTTGATGCTGATTGTGTCACACCCGATCCAATCTTTGATCCTGGCTTCAAGGTGAGAATTTTGGATAACGGGATCCACTATGATGACCTACAAATTCCCGCGAAATCGATTCGAATATTCACGGACGGGTCTAAAACACTGCGTTTTGTCGGTTCTGGCATATACTACACGCCGAGATTATGGCCATTCACATAGCCGCGAGACGTATTCGGTATGGTGAAATGTCTGGAAGGGAATCTGTGTTCATCACATCGAGAATTGTCCGAGAATGCCAGGTGTCTGTGGAGGAGATAGCGAGACATTCATGGGTCACCCTTAATTGGGTACCCGGACAGGGGCACATACGGGGAAACTGCAAAAAACCTATAGCGCACAAGTTTTATCTTATTGCCAATCAGAGGTGGCACGATGAAACTACGTGTGGGGAAACCAGGAAAATCTGGCCCATCATATATAAAAAGGACACGGCAGACTTTACAGCTGTCCAGACATCACCTGAGAAACCTAATTTCGGTTATAACTGCCCCATTGTGAGGCACTCCCAGAGGCTGGAGAAGTTCAACCATAATGCTAGATTTTAGTTGTGAGTCACACACACCAAGTCACGTCAAGTTTTTTGCCCAACTTAATTTGACTTAATTTGATTTGTTTCTGTGTTTGAAAAATGCAACCACGATTTGTTGGTCAGCATAATCGGCCAAATGTGTCCACAATCGGGTGAATTGTGCGCCAATTTCAGAAAACCGGGTCTGCTGAAAATGCCGAAAGACCTGTTTGGTGCGATTTAGGGGCTGGGGGAATCATGAGACAGTACTTGTTCAAAAATGAGATTGGGGAAGCAGTTACCGGGAATTGTGTTCACTACCGCGAGATTATATTTTACTTCTTGTGGCCAGAAATTGAGGATATGGACTTGAACGATATGGGATAGCATGGTGCCACTTGCCATACAACCAACGAAGCAATGACTCTTTTGCGTGAAAAATTTAATGACCGTGTTATCTCACTTCGTGGCGATGTAAATTGGCCGCCACGATCATGTGATTTGACACCGTTAGACTTCTTTTCTTTGGGGATATTTAAAAGAAAAAGTAAACGTCAATAATCCAAGAAAAATTCAAGAGCTAAATGGGGAGATACTTCGGAACATCAACGACATTGAACCTTAATTATGTCCCCGAGTCATTGAAAATATGGACAATCGGATAGAGGTATGCCACCGAAGCGTTGGCGGCATTTTGTTTCACAAATAATTGTCATAGATCCTTCTATCATAATAAAAATATTAGGATAATTCTCTGAATCCATTTTGCTTTATTAACAATTAACATCGTTCGTTTTGGTTGGAACATCCTTTACATAATCTAAATATGTACAGCTGTACCTAATTTTAATGTCGACCATTGCCAATTATTTTGTTACCACTTGCTATTTCAACATTTGTTGGTGTGGGTTTGAATTTTTGTGCAAATAACTCAAGTGCTTTTAAGTAGCAGAATTTAATCACAATTTGTTTTTCTTCTTCTGACTTGTGTTCATTCCTCGTGCCACATACAACTCTTAACTGCAACATAATACCCTTCAAATATTGATTCATATTTAAAATAAAGAAAGTGTGTGTGTTTTATTCTGTTCCAAATTCAACAAAAAAAGTCTTAAATTTCAATTGTAAATTAAAAATAAAATTTGTTAAAACAACAAAATTTTCAATAAACAAATAACAAAAATGATGTTGATAAAAATCGCCATCAGGCTCTGTAATATTGGCCAAAATGACGCCATAGTTTTTGTTTTTAAAGAAAAAGAATAAAAGCAGATGCTGTTTGTCGCACAAGACAATTTAAAAAATAAAATATTGTTTATTTTTGTAAATATAATTTATTAAGTGATGTTTTTTTAATATGACAAAAAAACTAACCTTAAAACTTTTGACATTTAACGGAAAAGCCTGCTTTGATCCTTTGCCACTCGGATTTATTGTTTTTGTTTTTTTTTTAAAGGGACTTACACACTCGCACAAACAGTTTGTTATCCTTGTGTGCAAAAGTGACAAATCGCGATTTCCTTATTTGCTGTTTTTCTGCAATATTTCCCTTTTTATTATTGCTTTAAAATGAATCTTGTTAGATGGCGAAAGTTTATGTGTTGGCAAAAAAAAAAAAAAAAGTTCATACGTTTTTTTATAACTTCCTTTAAAATCTTTTTAACAAATTTTACATATGTCTGTTCTTAACATACTTAAATGTTCACCTATGTATGCCCGCCGGAAGTTGGCTTAAGTATTGTTCGGTATTTGTGTGGGTGTGAGTGATTTCAGCCACATATATCTTCCGTGTTTTTCAAATGTCGTTTCTTCTAGAACAGTGAGCGGCTGTCTGATTACACCACTAGGGAAGTAAACATGATTTTAAATAAATCTTTTTAATCCAAATTTTGATATTTTATTTAGGCTAAAGTTTATCAAATTTAGTTTTCATTAAATTTTTCTTATGAAGAAAGGAATTAACACAACATGAAATCAATTAAAAATTATTGATAATTTTTCATTCTTGACTGACCTGAGGCTCGAACCCAGGCGATTTTACGTTATTTTTAAGAAAATCTTAAAGTTTCAAAGTAATTTTTGTGAATACAATATTTTTAAATAACAAGATTCTTCTTATTCTTGATAAAAACACTGAAATCAAGTTGCCAGTTTAGTTCTTTTTTAAGCCGTGCACTTGCCAGCTTATTATTAAATTAGTTTTTGGGAATATACAATTTTTAATTAACAAGATTCTGACTTTTTTTTATCACAAATCTCAAATTTATAAACTTTTTTAACGGGCTTAAATGAAATATACAGGGGTGTGCTGGAAAACGAAAACGTATACCGCAAGAATTTTAAAAGTCGTTTGTTTATAAGATTTCTGTAATAAAGGAAATTTGTGGCACATTTTATACATATATTTCTCTATTAAACATAATATTATAACAAAAATAATATTAAAAGTGTATTAAAAACCACTTCCAAATTCTTGCGTTTAACGTTTTCGATTTCAGCACACCCCTGACAATCTCGTTTGTCAGACACTGTTCTAACGCATAGAAAAGCAACATGAGTACCTACGAACGAACATAGTATCAAAACACTCAAATACGAATTCTAAAAACATTTCTAAATACACTCTCTCCTATTAAAACTGTTCCCGAGTTGCCTGCTACAGTTGTTTAAATTTGTTTAAAACGTTTTGTGCAATACACCATCACACACACCTATTGTACTCTCTTTTAGCCGACCACTGTTTTCCTGTATCTTTTGTTTTTTTTATACATATGTGTACGACAAGTTTTCTAACGCATATTCAGTCGCCTTCGACTACATCTTTTAAGCGTTTTTATTGTTAAAAGAAAACGCTTTGTTACGTTTTGACACGTGAAGTTAATTTATTTTCATGTCGGAAATTGAACTGTGGTGCTGGGCCGAAAACAAAGTAAATAGTAGTAACAAACAGGGTTGCCTGACTTGGGGATCTAACCCCAATGTTGGGGATCTCATGCGAGCAAAAAAGGACAAGGAACATCATTTAGCAATTGGGGATTATTTTGGGGATTTAAAAAAAAATTCAGGGATTTTACACATTTTTAATATTCTTCCCTTCTTTCATTATTTACGCTTATTTTTTCTTGTTTAGTATATAAAATATGAAAAAAAGTATTAAAACTTTTATCTTTCTCTTATCAAAAAGTATTTAATACCTAATTAAGTTTGAGAAAATGCTTGCTGGGCTATTGGTAAGTACTTATGATGCATCGAAGTATTCAATAAATAACTAAAACCGATTGAATTAGCTCAAAATTCTAATAAATTGGCTCATTCGTTTTCAAAAACAGCATTTTCGGCCCTGTTCTAGAAATCGAAATGAAGTGGGATTAAAATCAAACGACATTTTGATTTTAATTATTTACAAAATTACTGTAGTTTTTCCTGTTTTTAAGAGTTGTGTTTGTAAAGGTAATTGGTACTTAAAGTATAAAATATACAAAAAGGCATAATTTTTTCAAACTTTCCTTGCAGGGTCGTTTTTATTAGTTCTAAATCCACTTTATTTTACTTTATAGAACATGCCCAATTGTTCTGCTTGTAATTTCTTAATCGCATAAAAAGGATTTAAAAACACGTGGCAAAACCAGTCGCTACAAACAAAATAAACAATTTTTTTTACTAAAAATTTTTATTTGGGGATTTTTGGGGATTTCTTATGAAAATTTTTCTTACTCTTTTTTTAAAAAAAAATTGTAATTAGGCCAGAAAAAAAACAAAAAAATTAAATTTTTGAGGTTTTGTTTTTTAATTTGAGGAGTTTTGGGGATTTTTTTTAATTTTTTGGGGACAAGGAACAAAGTACCTGGCAGCCCTGGTAATACAACTTGTTAGATTAAACATTTTTTAACAGGGAATTTAAATACATATTTGTTAATATTTATTTGGTAAAACCTAATTCTGTAGTAGTTATAGAGGCTAATTTTGTGGTCTCAACTGCGAAAAACTTTTTAAATTTTGTCATCGATTTTGCAGAAATTAATTAAAAAGGTGCGGAGATTCTGTAAAAAAATTTTCACGGTAGTAATTAAGTCAAAACAACACAGAAAAAAAATAAAATGTATTTCAATTAAAAACTGTGTTACATTAAATAAAAAATTAATTAAATTTGCACCAGTAAACAAATTAATAGTATCAATTAAATAGTTTATTATATTAACAACATCTTCTGCAGTAATTTTGTATTTGTAATAGGTAAACGATTATTTCACTTGATTAAATTTTTCATTAACACTGATTTTTTTCTGATTAATTTTTCAATTGAAAAAAAAAATAATGGGAATTTTTTCTGTGTACATTTTAGTTGTGTTCCTAGCATAACATATGTTTTGCTCTTGTTCATTCATGTTACCACCGGGGTTTGAAGGGATTAACTGAAGAATATTTCTCTATTTGGTGTAAAATCCTTCGGGGCAAATCAGGTGCAGCCTACGATTCTGTAAAGATCTAAAGTGTCAGTAGCCCCAGGGGGGCAGGCACCGGACGGAATATTGAGACCTCCATTACTATGCTTCTTGCGGGAAATACTTCCTGTCTTTTAGAATGATTGTATTTGCGGAAGCTTTACTTTTCTGATGGAAAGCTTTTAATTAAAGTTGTTCTCCATCGTATGGGGGAGTGCTTTTTTTCAAAGCACAAACTCACAATTAGGTGCAACAGAAACGTTCTTTTTTGGCGAAAATATACTTTTGGAGATCACAAGGTGGTTGTGGCTTAAATCCAAAGCCACGAGAATGGAGTATCCCACTAAGAAAGCGAATTTTTCGCCCTTGTGGGAAAGTTAAGCCTGTGCCGATTCCACCTAGCTGCCGGCATTTTTCCGGAAGACAGTGGAGTTTAGCTAGCTCCAGCTCCTAATGAAGTGGCAAGAATATAATCACGTCGAATTATACACTCAACTTGCTACCTGTGCAAGGGGTTCTCTTAAACACTGGTGCGGCAAGTAAATTCATTGCTTGTCAGCCAAGTGGATTATATCTGCAATCCGAAAAGGCTGACACGGCAAGTGCTCATGTAAATATTTTCCACTTCTCTTCATTCATGTATGAGATGATCTAGTTTCGATTTAAATATTTTTTCATACAAACGTGAACAACACTGCTTAAAGGGTCAACAAAACTACACAAGCAGTTTGACAACAGCAAAATATTTGTGTGAAAATTAAGTGATGCCCAGCATCACTCCTTTTTTCATGTTTGTCTAACCGTTTGTGTGGTTTAAAACGGCCCTTTACTTGAGGTGACCATACGTGGTCTTCTTTAGAGCACAATCATCTATTTTAACTGGCTGGCATCTTTTAAATTTGTGCCCTCATTTTTCGTAATCTGTCATCTTTGTCATCTTTATTTTAAAAAACATGATAAATATTTATTTTTTTTTTATAGTTTTTCATATTAATTCGAATGTGTATTCTAAGGCCCGTTTTCACAACTTCCCGATAGCTAAAGGTAGGATTTTATCGGCCGTATGAAAAGTGTTCATTATTACAACTTCGCTTCTGTGTGAAAAGTGATAAAAACGTTCATACTCATTTATAAAAAAATTTAGTTCAGTTAGCCAAAACTGTTGCCTCGGCTACAAATAAAAAAAAATATAGTCTCGTTAGGAGTAATAGGAATGTATATACACATTTAATCTGTAGCCTCATCTATAGTTTAAATATAATTATATGGTAGGAGCTCGGCTGTGTTTCAACGCCACCTATAAAGTGAATTTGCCTTGACTACAATATAGAATATACGAATACCATAAACTTTAGTCTAGTCTTTAGTCGAATTTATTGTCTCCTCTGTGCAAAAACCCAAATTAAATAATTTTGAAGTTTGCTCAATCACTGCACCACTTTATACCCTAAGGTATTTACAGCTTATATCGTGTTGTAGTAGCCGCTTCAAAACATCACCCAAGGCAGGGTTATAAATGTCGTTAGACATGAGCAAATTAAAGCAAATTTTTAAAATCCAAGTCTTCTACTCACTTTCTTCTTGTTAAGAAACTCAAAAACAGTCATTGATACACTTACCCAGCATACTAAAAAGAAGAAAAACATTTGAGGTTAATTTGCCCCCTTTCCACCTGCATAAAGAATACATTTCCCATTCAGTTTATATTGATTTAAAATTTAAGCTATTTTTTTTTTTGTTCACAAAAGCATATTTCGATTTATTTCCTAACTTGCTGTTTTACTTTAAATTTTCAGACTAACTTAAACTGTTTGGGGAGGGGATGGGGGGGGGGGTTGTGCTGTAGTAGAATAAATTTTATATCTTTCAAATGCTCCCGAGAGTTTAATATTTAATATATAATGTGTCTTATAAAATATTTTTCTGCCATTTGCACGCAAAAATCCAAACATTGAAGAAGCATTTGCTTCATCTAAGAGCGATGAAATGAAATGAAATTTATCGTCAACAAAAGTCGCAACCCCTTTCAAATTAATTTTTTATTTTAGCTTTTTTTTTGTAGACATAAGAAACGTAAAAAGCAGCTGAAAGTACATATTTTACATACAATCATGGACTTTTTCTCGAACCACCCCCATTATCCTCCCAGGTTGTTAGCAAGCAGTAGAATGAAGAAGTCCTGTATGAGTGTGCGAATGTGTATTTCTGGGTATTTGTGTGCTTGTCAAATCAACGTCATAAACACCATCATCATCATGGACCTAACTAATGTTGTTGTTTTGTTGTTGTATTTGTACCGTAAGTAGTAGAAGGAACACAACATCGTCATTTGCATCATCATCATTGTCTTCATAATCAAAATCATCATCATCAACATTATTGTCATCATTATATTTAATACAATTGTGAATGAAAGATGTTTGTTGGAAGAAATAATGTGAAAAAGAGAGAATTTATTGAGATACACAGAGAGAAATTTCAGGAGGGAAGAAAAACTTGTATAGTGCACTGTAGGGATAAAAGGGAGTATCTGCACTTACAGCTCTTACATAATGCTTGTTAATTTGGTGAAAATACTTATGACCGGTATTAAGGGTTGTGTACCAACACACAAACACTAAATAAATTGTTATCGTTTCTGGGTATGTGTGTACCGTACGCAAAATAATGTACATGGTTTTTTCGATCACTGGATGTAAGAAAAAGAGAAAAATTTTATAACTCAGAAATTTTGTCACACAGACACAAATAGTGTAACACTAAATAATAATGGTCTTTAGATCACTTTCTGAATCCGTCCGTCTCGCTGCCTGTCTGGTTGTCTGCTCATGTAACCATTTGCGCAAATTGTACAGGTCCCAATTTTGAAAATAATTTGAAATTATTTTGTACATGAGAATCGATCCAAAATTAAACATGGCACCCATACAAAATTTCTTCCAGATCAGAGTCTTTTCTGCCCATTAACAATCCTATTATTTTGGGATTAAGATTAAATTTTGTCCGAAATTATTTGATTGCAATCTTAATCGTATGACCAAATTTTATTGAAATCGTTACATATTTGATCGTTACGCCTTTAGCATTGGCAGCAATAACTTTATGTGTGTCATGAAAAAATGTGTTCCAAAATAAGCCATATGTCCCATGTAGGGTTGCCAGACGAATTTTTTGTCCGAAATTATTTGATTGCAATCTTAATCGTATGACCAAATTTTATTGAAATCGTTACATATTTGATCGTTACTCCTATAAAAATACCACTCCCGAATTTAACTTTGAATATCATAACTTCCTTATAAATGTTTGTGTTGCCTTTAGCATTGGCAGCAATAACTTTATGTGTATCATGAAAAAATGTGTTCCAAAATAAGCCATATGTCCCATGTAGGGTTGCCAGACGGCGTGGAATGGCCTGGTTTGTCCAGTTTTTTGGGTGTTGTCCAGGCAATTCATCCAGTTTTAATTGCTAAGAATTATTTACTAGAACAAAATCATATACCTAAAAAAAATTGTAAGTAAAAAATTCCTAATTTGCCGACAGACATTCCAGGTAATAAGATACGGTCCAGTTTTTCAAAAATGCGATGAATATAACGTACAAAATTTATATAAATTGATCTCGTTTGTTAATTTGTTAGTCATAGCAATACTTTTGTGCAAGGACTAAAGGTATTTCTAATAATCTTTACTCACACGCAGAGAAAAAATATTGTTGGACAAGGTTACGGCAACAACACTATGTTTAATGTAACAATATATTGTTGTCGTACACAAATAATTGCTATTTCTATTTAATATCAGCAATATTATAGTTACTGTAAACATATCAATGTTTATCGCAATTATTAATTTGAGTATTGTTAACTGAAAAATAATTGTTTTTCTAACAACTGAATAATGATAACTTTGAAAACATATTAAATTTCTCACAACCATATCATGATATTTAATAGCCATAATATGATAACTTTCTATAAATTTGTCATAATATGTTTAAGATGCAATCAAACTATTTTTACTCTAATAATTTTATGTTAGTGCCATTTGTAAAATAATTTTGTATCAGTTAAACAATTTAAAGATAAATTGCCATAAAAAAATAAGTTTAAAGAAATTAAAAATTAAAAATATTAAAATATTAGCGGAGTTCATTAAGTATTAGTGATTTAATAGTGCAAATGCAAAATATCGTAGTTTTTTTGTAAAATCTAACAAGAAAACACACAGAGATTTCGTTATATTTTATAAAAGTGTTACGATATTTCTGTGGTGTTCATGGGCAACCGCGTATGTCTTAAAACAAATTTTTCAGGGGAGCCGAAAAACCATTCTAGATCAAACTATAGGTTAGGTATCGCACTTCTTAAACATTGTCATTACGTTAAAAAATCGGAATTGATCCATCTTGTTTTAAAAATTTTTAGTAACATGTAAAGAGCGTTTAAAATTAGGCAATATGGCATCAACATCTCAAAATCGGAACAATTGTTATACGCGGTTGTCCATGAAAAGCACAGATTTTGCATTTGCTCTTTTGCAAGCCTTATATTGAACTCCGCTATTTGATTTCCATTAAGAAAAATTGTAAAAAGCCACAAAATAAAAAATCGATTATTTTATATTTTTATGACAATAATGAAAGGTGCTGTATCATAATATGATTGCTTCTAAATTTATTATGATTAACATGATGACAGTATGATTACTTCTTAGGTTATTATCATTAACATGACAATAATATGATTGCTTCTTAACTTATTATGATTAACATGACAATAATTTGATTACTTCTTAACTTAGTTTGATTAACAGAATAATAATATGATTAAGGGAAAAATATTATGATGTAATATTACGAGTATATTAAGTCATAATATGATTCAATAATAATCGTAATATGGTGACTACAATCATGAATCTTATCATAATATGTTGCTCTTAGAATATGTTTACCACAACCATGTTTTTTCTTTGCGTGCACAAGAATAAATTCCTATAACCGAAAAAAGTCTAAAATTTTAATAAGACTCAATTTCGATGAAAATTGTAAAAATGCTTCAAACATTTTTGCTTACAACTAAAGTAATAGAGTTATTAAATTTTTCAAATAACAATACAAAAAAAAAATTCATGTGGCTAAACAAAAAGTTATCAGCCGTGTTCGGGAAATCGAATTCAAGTGAAATCAAAATCGAACAAACTTAGGAAACGACCCAGTTTTTAAAGTTCATTAAATAATTTTGTTTTATATACTTCATACTACGAGTACAGCTTATCTTCATTAGAACTTATCTTCAAATAAAAAAAAACGACGATAATTTAAACAAAAATTTAACTGAAAATCTCCATTGATTCCAATTTCACGCGATCCATAAAATGGCTGTTTATGTACTTTCCTTAATTCACGTAAAGGCGAGAAAGTCTCATAAAGATCAATACATTGAAATAATAATTGGCACATAGAACGTTTGCATGAGTCTTAACCTCATAGCATAATTTTCCATGATTTCGCAACTTGCAAGAGAATTTGCTTGCAAGTAAAATTTTGACACTTGCAGCAAATAAAATGACAAATGAGGAAACAGTGTTACCGTGGATGACTTTTGTATCAATTTACTAGTACTTAGTAATATAAAAGTAATGTTTATAGCGGATTTTAAGTGTATTTATAAAAAATAACAAATAAAAAAGCACAACTAGACAACAACGCATCTTAATGGTAATATTAATCATAAATTTTAAGCATTTGGAAAAAAACAAATTGTTAATCAAAATATTTTCTCAGTTATATTATGATATCGCCACTACGGCAATACTGGAGTCACATATTTTATAAGTGTCGGTTCACACACGTCAAGTTTGACTCGTCAAGTCTTGAGTTCATAGGAGAGAGGGGAAAAGAAATGGCATTCTCTCTTCCCTTCTCTCCTAAAAGTTCAAGACTTGACGAGTCAAACTTGACGTGTGTGAACCGGCACTAAAATAAACATAATTTAATATTTAATAAAGAAGAAATTATAAAATTTATTTTGTTATAACATGGTAATGTTTTTAACATGGAAATGTTTTTTAACCAAAAAAAAACCTTTTTAATAAGATGTTTTCGCTTCGAGAACATTTGTAAAATGAACCTACAACTGACTCTGTAAATACTCAAGCTACTTGCAAGACTTTCTCTTCGACATTTTCGTTGAAAATATGTATGCACTACTTGGCAGTAATTACTTGCATGTGTAAGGTCAGGGTAAATTTGCTTTTAATAAAGCACTGACTTGTAATCAAACATATCATCATCTTAAATGCAAAGAGAAATAACTACACAAAAATTCGATATCAAGTTACCTTTTTCCAAAGAATTTGAAAAAGACAAAGATATAAAAAAAATTGTAAAACGAATGAGAATTACAAACGTTCAAGAATTTCTTACAAGCAATATTATAGCTTAAACAAAACACCAACAGAAAACAGTGAATTAGTTTAGCTTTTTGTTGAATTGTAGTTTTAAGTGGGTAAAAAGAAAAAACAAAATTAAAGACCAAATTGCTTAATTTCATTGTTTTCGTAAGAAAACCAAAATAAAGCAATTTGCCAGTTCAGTTTTTTTACACGGGCACATGCGAATTTATTATCAAGGTTATTTTTGGAAACACAAAATTTACTATTTATAGGATTTTGTTTGTCTTGCTTAATTCCTAATTGTTGTTTAATGAAACTACATGTGTACATGTGTAGACCCCTGCGAGCAAAAGTGGCGTGTTTATTAAAGAAATTCAAACGCCAAAGATACTTAATTATTATTGACTTCAAGCAGTGTTCTGCTTCTCCTTAACAAAATAAATAAAAGTGTTTTTGTATCCGTTTGCATTTAAGGTGGCGATATATATTTTGATTGAACTAATTTAACGAAATTTTCTCTCACTTTCAAACGTTTAAAAATCTCGCAGTGCACTTTAAAGTGTTTTTTGTGTTTTTTTTTTCTTTTATTGTACAACATTTAATATCGCAATTTTTGTGTTTGTTGTTTTTCTTGTTTAAGCAGCTGCTTTAAACATGATTTCAATTTCTACAGATTTCACTGTGACTTCTTTCGCTTAAAGTAATTTAGATTTACGGATTGTCAAAAACAAAACGGGGAGAGAGAGAACTCGCTCACTTGCACACAAACATCGTTTTTAAACTAAAAAAATGTTTGCTGTAATAGTCGTTGTTGTTGTGTTACACATTTTTGTTGGTTAATTCCTTTGGGAACCACAATATTATTTTATAGATGTTTGTAATCATACTTTTCCTCTAACATTAAGAGATAGACTTTTTGGCAATTGTACATTAATTTTAACTCGAACACACACACAAAGTTAACAACAAATTAATGGTGCTAAGGATTCTCACAAATAAATAAATAAATAAATGTATATAAAAAAAAATATGTCCTGGTTGTTAATGTTTTTGTTGTTGTTATAAATTGGTGTGTATGGGTTGTGTATGGCTGAAGGGGGAGTTGGGTGTTAACAGCGACAATTGCTTATAAATTAAATTAATGACTTGTTATCGTAGTTGTTGCTATTTTTGTAGCAGATACTCATAGAGTATCTCTTGCCACCCCTTCATGCAACTTAAATACATAAATTTGGGAAATTTGAATAATTGTATTTGAATTATTGTTTGAGCCTTTTATCAAAATCAAATTAAAGAATTTTTCGTATCGTTTACGTTAGAAAAATTTAAGTCAAACATTTGAACTTTTAACTTGTTTTTGTAAATGTGGATGCTGTAAAAGAGAGCAAAATATTAAAAAAGGATTCGCCTTGGCATGGCAGTGTGTTGCTGTCTATTATTGATTTATTTTAATTTCATTGTAATTAATTGATTTTTTAGAAAGCTTTTTTATCTGTTTAAGGAGCTTTTTGCTCTTAATTTTTTTTACTAAAGCTAATTCCTGCTTTTTTGTCTATAGCAATAGACTGATGCCGCTCCAACAAAAAAAACATGTTCATAGACATTTGACAACTCCTGTCTTTAGTTTAGTTTAGTCACTTAATTTTCTTATTTCCAAACAAATTTGAATGTCTTAAAAAAAATAAACTTTTGTTGTAATCTTTATAACCTTCCTGTGTTTTGCATGGAACTTTATCACAATTCTTAATTTTTTTCATTATAAAACTTTCATTGTTTTCAATTTAAATTAATTACCAACTTTAAAGCGTTCAAATTAATCTTGGCAAGTAAAACTTGTTCTTTGAAAACAATGGAAACAAATTTATATCCGAAGAAGTTTAAGTTATAGTATTTTAGGAAAATAAAAATCGTATTTATCAATCTAGATATTTAAAGTAGGAAGTTCCAGTTTGAGAACACAAAAAGAATACTCGTGATTTTTTTTTAAATAAAACTATTAATCAAAAATAAAATTAGTTTTAATAAAAAATCTTTATTAAATGAATTAAACGTTTTATTATACCAATAAAGTTACTGCAGAAACTGTTGTTAAAATAATATTTTAAAATCGGAAGTTCTAGTTTTAGTTACACAGAAAGAATTCTCGCCAATTTTTTCTTCAATTAAACCATTAATCAAAAACAAATTCAGTTTTAATTAAAAAACATAATCAAGTGAATACAAGGTTTCATTCTACAAATAAAATTATTGCAGAAAATGTTGCAAATAAAACTTTTTAATTCATACTATTAATTTGTTTACTGGCCAGATTTGATTAATTTTTTTCAATTAATATTACAAATTTTTTAATTGAAATCAGTTTTTATTGTTTCTATTTTTAGTGTTTTAATTATTTCATATTTAATTCTTCTTGTTTGAACAAGTTCCTCATACAAATACATGCAATTCTTAAAGAAGTTCTATAATTAATTCAGTTTTACTTTAAGTATTTGGGAAACCGAATTTAAAATTTAAGCATCAAAAAAAGATTTGAGAATTAATTCATTTTTCAAATCTATAACTTATAAAATACAATTCTGGCTTGATATGAAATTTTCATTAAATTTATATCGAAAAAATTTCTTTTTAACAAATTTTAAAAAAATCAGAAAAAATAGTAGTTATTTGAATCCCACAACCAAATGGGTCTTAAAATTTGTGGAAAAAATCATAGTTCAATACAAAAAAAAAAAAAAAAATCAAGGAGTACTAACAGTTAAACAAAATTTATTTAAAATATTAAATCCCGAAAATCGCATCTAAGCCCACTGTGCAAAATTTGTTTCTACTTTTTATTGGAATGTAGACAAAAAAAGAATATACACAAACAAAAAATTATTCCATTTGAACTAATCTTAAAAATGCAATGCGTATTTATTTGAACTTAGTTTTCTTATAACGCGATTTTTTTAATATTCGATATCTCTGTAACCATAAGCCAAACAAATTTGAAATGTTGCTGAAATATGCTGTTGAGAAGGAACATCAACGCAGTAAAAAATAAAGGAAATAAAAATATTTATCTCCAAACTGTCCGATTTGACATGCATTGCCCCGCCCCATATATTAAATATGAACTTACAATAGTTAATAAAATCTTATCCCAATACGTTATATATGCATGTTCTGCTAGTGCCAGACAAACAATTTTATCATCACGGTTTCTGTTCACATATGTAGTTGCTTATCGTTCTTCTGGTTGGGTGAGTGTCTCTGCTTCTTAAGCGAGTGTGGCCGCCCTGTAAAATATTCCGAGGTAGTGGATTTGGGCGTAGTTCAAGCCTTTCTAAATATTTTACTGCATATTTTGTAATCATAGCTTTTACTAATGACACATTGAGATCCTTATGGATGTTTGGGTTTTTAACATACCAAGGGGCAGCTATGATTATTCGAAGAAGTTTATTTTAGCGCCTTTGAATTTTTTCGATAGTAGAGGCCAAGGCAGTGCCCCATAGTTGAATACCGTAGCACCAGATAGGCTTTAAGATGGAGTTGTAAAGTAGAAGCTTGCAATCGAGACTAAGGACAGAAACTCTTCCAAAAAGCCAATGAATTTGAATGGCTTTTCGTTTAATATGAGTTCATTTTGTCTCTATATGGCAGTTCCACGTTAATCTCCGTTCTAGATGTTTATCGAGGTATTCTCCATGCGAATTTTGAGGTATTATTTGATTATTGATTTCGTGCACGTTTGGAAAAGCTTTATCGTCTGCAAATATTGAAGTTTGGGTGTAGTTGTTTGTTGGCATGTCCAAAGTTTAAATTAAGTAAAATAGAGGACCCAGGATACTGCCTTCTGGGACTCTGGCGCCAATTAGCTGAGGGGAACTTAAGAAATTGCCTTCTTTAATAATAAGTTGACAACCGACTAAGTAGCTTTCTAACAGCTTTTGTGTGTTTGCTGGTAAATTTTGTATCAATTTATGTAAAATAAGCCTTCATGGCAGAATTTATCCAAAGCTTTCCAAACATCGATGTAGAGTGCTGAGCAATATTTTTTTTTCTTAAAGGCTTTTTTATGATATTTACATTTCGATGATTCATTTATACATACTGTAAAATTTCGAAATTAAAAACATTAATATTAAAAAACATGCAATTTTTTGGGCACACATTCAACTCATTGTAACACACATACGGACAGACGGACATCGTTAAATTTGCCACTCATAAGGAACCTAAATAAATATTCTTAATGGGGTCTAACATCAATATAATAAATAAAAACAATGTACTGAAATTATCTCTATTTTTTTTCTTAATTATCAGAAATTATACTTTGGAATTTTATAATGATGGTCTTTTGATAAACTCTGGGTCCATTAAATTATTTACTTTCTACTGTGCAGCCCGCAGTTGGTCGTTGTTAAATTTAATCATCCGAAAGTCACTAACGTGTAAAGGTACAATAAATCTTTTTAAATAACGGTACAGTTATAGAAGTCGTTGCAAATAACTTGCCTTCGATTTGAGATATACAGCCATGTTCTAAAAATCGAAATCGATGAGGATTTTAAATTAATTTTTCTTTTAAATTAACATGGCTTTTCCTGTTTTCGAAAGTAGTTCTGGTGAAGATAAGTGGTCCTCAAAGTATTGGGTATATAAAAGGTCATGTTTTTATGAAATTTAAACACAGTATACTTTTCAAAATTTGATTTCGATTTCAATTTCACTCGAATTCGATTTCCAGAATATGGCTGTAATTAACAATGGTGGAATACAATGCGTTTACAAACGCCACCAACTCACATTACGTCACCTTAAATGGATGGATAGAATTGATTGCAGGGTATCAAGGGCAGTATGACCAGGATTCGGTGCAAAGGTAACCGGGGTTCTATTGGGCTTGGATGGGAGAGGTCTCAAGACTCTTATAGGATTTTCGAAGGTTAATTTTTTTTAGGGCTTTTACAAGTAAATGGGACATACCGGACTTCTGCGGATTATGCTGAGGAGCTAGAGACGGCTGAGCAGGTACTGTGCCACAGTCTTAGGATGCAGGGTCTCTTGCAAAAATGCTAGGAGATAGGTTTCACGACGAACTGGGGAGTATCGCTGGATGTTATCTAGTAGATCTAGTTAAAACACATTCATTTTTAAAATCGTTTTAAATACAAAATTCCCTTCTTCACTAAAAACTTAAGTGGAACTTAAGTCACCAATATGGTACACTTAATTTCAACTTAAGTTTCCATTGTAATATTTTAGCAAGGTGGCCTCAATAACAGAACAATACAACAACAACAGGCAAAACATTAATAGTCAGCTGTTTTTTCAGACCACCTTCTAAATAAATGCACTTATATTTCTTTTTTGTATTTAGTAGTGCTACCATACTTTTTTCTTAATTAAATAAGACTTTTCAAAAAAAAAAACTCAAAAACCCAATCTGTATTTAAATACGATTTAAGTTTTTATGAAAAATAACTTAATATACATAGATTTAAATACAATCCTGAAAATTGGTCATTAGTCACTTTAACAACCGTATCTTACAGTTTTTATTCACAACTCACTACATATTGTGATCAACAAACTTCAATGTTTGTAATTTTCCAGCGTTATGCGTTATCAACTTGACAAGCTCTGACCTAAGAATAATCTTATGCCATCTCTTGCGATTCTATTAATCCTCTAGCCCAATCGGACAAATGACCGCAGAACGTTCGAGCTCTGACGTCTAGATGGCTCTAGAACGTACGACCCCTAACGTCTATTTTGTTAATTAAACTTATGCATCTATTTGCATTATGCATTTGGGATATTCACAAGGTGTGCTATCAAGTCATATCGTCATATTGTCCTAAATAATATATTACAATTGTTTAAAAAAATATTGTTGTGTTTGAAACAAAATAAAAATGTTAATGCTGTGTTTAATAATTTTTCATAACTGTACAGTTGAAATCTAATTTATAAGCGGTTGCACACAGCAGTCATAAATATTTCTTGTAATTATTTTATGATATATGACTTAACAACTTTATGACTACCTTGTGAATACCCCAATTATCTATATGGCTGAATTAGAATTGAGTTATTATGCATCATAAACTAAGGCATACTTTAAGGTGTTACAATCAATTAAGTTAACTAAGACGAAAATTCTAGTATTTACCGTGGGGTTGAAGTACAATTATGCACAACATTTTTAAAATTACTTCTGTACATTGTGTTTTACACTAAAAGTGTGCATAACTAATACAATAACAATTTAAACTAATTAAATAACTAACGAATACTAAATATATAATCAATAAAAGATAACCAATTGATAAAAGATAACTAATAAATGCAACTAATTCCTAACTGAAGTTACTTTCGTAGCAATATTTATTGTTCAAGTGCTTGTTACTTTAAAATAGTTGTGTCCTTTTCAATTATTTTCCTTCATTATCCTTAAACTTAAGAATTGATTGATACTGAAAATAAAAGTACCTTAATTTTACTACTTGAAATTTTTTCAAAACAAAAATTTTTTTTACAATATTTTAAAGCTTAAAAGTAAATTTTATTTTTTAATGCTTTAAAATAAAAACAACATTTTGATTTACGCATGTCCTTTGCCCAGCTTTTTTTTTTTTTTTTTATTCCAAAAAATACCGAAACAAGAAAAACACAGCAAAAAAATACACATAATTGAACTGTATCGAATACGATAAAACTTCTTTTGTTTTTATTGGATGAGTAGAAAAAAATAAAGGAAAAACGTCCTGATGATACTTACTAACACTTAAACAATTTGGAACGTTAATTTTATCACACAAACACACTCCCATACATAAAACACACAGTTAAGTAAATATAAACTCTCTCTTTGTATGAAATTTTGTATTTTCAAAGAGTGTGTCTTTGATTGTGTGTAGTCAGAATTGTTGGAGATTGTCGAGACACGAAAGCTTTTAATAAGTAGCGGAGCAAAATGGTTTTTTTGTTGCAAATCGTGAAAGTCCTTTTTAATTTTTTTTTTAGAAACTGTCGTTAATTTGGTTGTAAGGGAGCATGCGCTTTTTCTGCTCCCTGCTTTCTAGCCCCCCTTGAAAAAATGTGAGTATTTCTCTTTAGATTTTTGTTTTACAAGGTTTGTGTATGTGTCAGAGTTTTTCTGAGAAAAACTCCATTTTGATAAAATTTTCATTTGACAGCTAAGCCAGATAAGTTAAACAACATTGAGGGTTTGTTTTTGTGGATGCTGCTTTTTTCTACTATTTTGTATATTTTTTTTTTAATTTTTTTTTTTTTGGTGACTAAACGTCAAACTGAAATTCAGAGAAAATTTATGGAAAATTTTAAAGATTTACTTTGAATTTTTGTGCATTAAATATGTATGTATGTTTTGCTATACTTTTCTACACATGAAACTACCTACGACACAATATTTGCTTGCAACATTTTATATTCGAAGGTTTTTCATCTGTTTTATTATTTTTTTTCAATATTTTTGTGGTTAAATAGCTAAAGGACTATTTGATGTATCGTTATGAATACAAAAATAGTTTTATATTGTATGCACATGGAATCAAAGCTCCCTCCTTGGGCCTCAGGGGATTTATGCACTGTAGAGCAAACATTGAAAGTAGTTGCAAAATATTTAATTTCGTGTGGGAAGGGGTGGTGGTGGTGGGGATAAGGTGTGGTTATAGGTGCAATATTAACTTGAAGTGTGTATCGAATGGCTGTTTATAGACATATGTTTTTTAACCCTTCTCCATAGTTTATCATTCCTTTTGTGATTTCTGCAATTTTTGTGCTACACCCTAGAAGGTATATATGTATATTCTGAGTCCTTATGAGTAGAGAAGTTGATTTCACTGCTCAAAAGTGTATGTTGAAATAGATGCCCAGTAATGAGGAAGAACAGGTTGTTATATATTTCTGTCTGTTGAAATGGACTTTCCGAAGACTGCAGATATGCTGGGGACTAGGTTGATATATATTCACATCACATATTGTCCGAAATATTTTGCTATTAAAATTAAGCCAGATCGATCCACAAATGGCTAAAAAAGAAGCAAGAAACCCGAATTTTTTCGGCAAAGTGCGTTAGCGGTGCTGTGTTAGACACGTTTTCAACTGGTTCTGAATTCAAGTTTTGAAATTTTTTGCTTTGCAACAAAATGGTAAATAGATTTTAAGATTCTGAACAATCTTACTATAAATGCAATGCTGTTCTAATGAGTTGAGACCCATAAATCTATTTCAATTCTCTGCCGCACAGCTTCCACGTTGCCTTAAGTGCCAATATTTCGACGAGCAACTCTTGGTCTACTTTCGCACGTTTCATCTTTTGATGCTTAACTCTTGTGTTTTTAGGAGAGCGAAGAAAGAAGAAAGGGGATTGGTACGGAGATGCTTGAACTCGGTCACTACGCTTTCTGTTTCTATTCGTAGGTATATGCAGAACGATGGCTGCATGTAAATTTTTTCTTCTCTCTTTCTCGTTGATTCGCTGTGAATAATAAAATTGTTGTTGTTTTGAACAGAAAAGAGTTTAAACTGATTGCTGCGTGTGATAAGTGCCGGTTAACACAAGTCAAGTTTGACTCGTCAAGTCTTGAGCTTTTAGGAAAGAAGGGTAAAGAGAATGCCATTTCATTTCCCTTCCCTCCTAAAATCTAAAGACTTGATGAGTCAAACTTGACGTGTGTGAACCGGTACTAATATTGGCATCTTTAAGGCGGAATTAAGCATCAAAAGATGAAAGATGTAAATTCAGACTTAAAGGACGATCGATCACTGAACCCCGTTCCTTAAAATGACTGACTAAATTCCTTATCATGAAGGCTGTAAAAGCTGAGCTTAAAAAAAAATATTGATTATATTTTCGCTGCATCATCCCAATTGAACGTTGACAAGAATACAAAAAAATCGATAATTTTAACGCGTTGTGGTGTAGAAAAAAAATTATGTTACAAAATAGAAAAATTTATACGTATTATTTGGGCCACCCTTTTACGCAAATTTTATAACGGGCGTGTTTTTAAGCATTTTTTTTAAGAAATTGCGTATAAATTCAAAGGGACAAAAGGTAGTTAAGAATTTGTATTATTGATACTGTTTTTGAAAACACGCTTTTCTGTCATTAAAATGGAAAGTTCAAATATATAATTCGAATTAAGGCAATTACATTGAGGTAGAAAAAGTACGTTAGACAAGGAAAATGAATAAAAGTAGTACAATGATGAACATTTTACTTTTCTTTAAAATAAACACTCCAGAGAAATTTTAATTTGAACCCAAAATATATATTTTAATTGATCAGCAATCTTTTATCAGTTTCATGTTTAAAATTGTAAATTGTTATAATTGTAAGCAAATATTTGCTTACTACAGTGCATAATAATTTTTAGGCAATTTTTATTTAATATTAAAACTTTGACTTTAACTATCCCCTTTAATATTTTCCTTCCCCTAAATGCAAAACTGAGTTCGGACTAGCAACTCCTCTCCAGGATAAATCCATAAAACAGGAACACGTGCATATATGAATTCTTCTCGTACTTTTTTTATGACCATTCTAATATTGTGTTGCTACGTACATATAAGCTCAGCACCCTTTTGCCCAAAGGCTCTTTGGTAGCTATAATAATAATAAAAAAAGAAGAAAACTACCATACATGTTCTCCCTGCATTCCCCACATTAAAACACACAAACCTACATACGTACGTTTTATAACTTTATGGAATGTCACGTTGTTCAATTACTTGCAAAAAAAAAAGTTGACAAAAAAATATGAATTTTTTTTAGTTGCAAAAGTTAAAGAAAGAAAATATTTGACATGGATGTGCAAAATTAATTCCACTCCATAAATATGTCAATGCTTTTGGTCAGATTTAAACAGATACACTCACATAATCGTTAAAAAAAAATACATTGATTTTTGTTTCTCCAGCATCTAGATTTACTCGTAATGTGAAGATGTGTGTTTTTGTGTGTGGCATGAATGTATGTACCCAACAAACACGAAGTCAAACCTTTGATATGAAATGACTTTATCATTTGACATCAAACGCAATTCTCAAACGTTTTTCAATTGTTTGATTTAACATTTAAATTCAAATTGATAATGATTTGAAAATAAACATTTGATATCAAATGTTTTATCAATTTGAAGTCAAATGTTTATCAAATGTTAAAATCAAATCAAAAATAAACTTGGCAATACTAAAGCGAAAAATTAATGTAAGCATTAAAAATGGCGATTAAAGTTACATTTTTTCCTTGTGGTTGCATGTGTTTTACTATTAAGAAAAAATTTTAATATAAAGTGTGAAAAATAAAAATTATTTGTGAGAAATTACAATGATTAAAAATACGAAAAAAAGAAAAATAATAAAACGGGAAAGTGAAGAAAGTTTGTTGAACGATCGCGGTGCTACAATCCTCAAAATAAAGGGGAGCCAAGTATTTTGTCTTTCCAAGAATTAGAGGACGGAAAGAACACTATTTCATCTTTTAGCTATGGTACCGAATGTTTATCTCAAAGTTTATTTAAATAAATAATAAATTTATATTAAAAAAATTAAATCGTTTTATTTATATTCCACATTGTATTATAATCCACATTTGAAAAACATTTGAGAATTACGTTTGAAAGCAAGTTGAAAATAAAGGCATTTTTCAATTTGAAAATAATTTCCCCTTTTTGTTGAGAACGCTATGATTTTCAAATGATTTTCAAATCATTATCAAATGTTTGTCGTTTGAGAAAACGTTTGATTTCAAATCATTTTCAATTTGAAATCAAACCTCCGTGTTTGTTGGGTAGTTCTAAACGTGCGTGTATTTTTTGTGAACAAATATAATTTTTTTTGATGCAATTGTTGGTTTTTCTATTTTAATATGCCTCAAATCATGACATTTTTGCTGAACGATTAAATCTCAGCGTGACCGCATTATCAGTAGTTTGTTTTTTATTTCACATTTCTTGTTGCATATTTTTAAGGGTTTGTGTAATACTACTACGTTAGTACGAACATACATACATACGTACATGTGAATGAATGTTTTAGATAATTTTAAATAGCCATGACCTTACAAATAACATTCATACATGGGTATTTCCTTTAAGAGGGAATGGGGGCAAGTTGAAATGATAAAGAAATAAAAAATATCTTTTTTTATCAACATTTAATTACCTACCTGGAGTCTCTGACACTCCGGCAGAATTGTTTTTGGACCTAACTAGTCGTATGCGCAATTTTACTGGTCAGGAATCACTGTAGCTTTTGCTCTTTGTCCATAGTATTCAGTGATGCCAGAAGTGCAGATTTATCTGCATATTGAAGATTTTATCAGGGTTTAAAATGCTATCGCCATATTAGCAAAAGCAGCCAAATTTAGTCTATTTCTTAATTAAAAAAAAATTGAAATTAAAAAGCCGACAAGTTCCACTGCTAAAAAAGCCCACACTTTTCAAAAGTAGCAGCAAAATTTTTTCCAGCTTTTGCTTTTTAACAATTTGATGGAACTCAAAAAGCAACGGCAATCGCTTTTATGTTGTAGGAAAAAGAATGAAACAAGCAGCTTCTGTCTGAAAGCCGCCAAATCTAAAACCAATATAGGCTAGCAGCCACACAAACAGGAGCAAAAAGCAGCGAAAAAAGCAAACTAATGTACCAATGGCACATGATTGCGAAGAGACACTCGATATTTTTCATGCAAAACAAACACAACAAGAATTTTTTGTTGTTTTCTATACAATTAAATAATAAAACCACTTCAAAAATGTTATGCGTTGCATTGTTACATTTTATATGAAAACCAAAAACAATTTATTTACAAAATTTAAGTATGCACATTAGAGCGGGTCGATTTTTTTTTTAAAAATCGTATAGCAAAAACGTAATCTACATAAAATTCTAAGAAAATTCTCCGAAGAAACCATGGGTCTTAAACAAAATCCTAATCCGCGTTTCTCGACTTGAAAATTTGGCTGCCCGTCTTGGAAAAAAAATTTTTTTTTGAAAAAATAGAAATCGAATTTTTTTAATAAAATGGTTTAGTAAGGTTATTCTTTTGCACTTTATATTTTTTTACAATCAAAATTTTTTTTACATTGAAAAAATTTTCAACCAAGTAAAAAAATTTTCAAGTCGACCCGCCCTAATGCACATTCATAGGTACATACTTATTAAGGTATTGACACATCTATTGGTTTTGTGAATATATCACAAATTCTGATCATTTCCTATTAGCTCATAAATCGGGTACTTTTAGCACTTATAAGTGCGGCTTTTTTTGTTCTCTGTGTTTTAACCAGCCAGGGAAAAATTTTATTTTTAGATTTTTTAGTTTTGTCTTTTTTAACAAGCTCTGCTTTTAGGACAAAGTAAAAAAAGGAAAAGGCATAAGAATCATTTTGAGCTTTTGCTTTTTATGTGGCTGGCCTTTCTTGTCACTAGCTGGTAAAAAAGCAATTGTAAAAAAATAAAAATATACAAAAAAGGAGATTTGCTTTGGGAAAAAAATTAAAAATTTCAATAGCAGTGGCAAAAGCAAAAAGCATCCAGCTGATGGGTGCTTTTAAACCCTGGATTTTATACCCCAAAATTGTCAAAATGCAGATTCGAAGATTTTTGGTTTAAAATTGCAGATTTTTTTTAGCTCGGCGGAAACCCCTTTACATTTCCACTTATGTTTGTATTGTTTCCACTTATTGCAATGATAAATTGAATATATCAACCATTTATGAAAGAACCGTGTGGAAATAGATTCATTAGTAGGAATTTTATTTACAAAAGATAACTTAAAAATTCGCATTGTCTTGACACATTGATGTCGCCAGACTTATGTCATCTGATTTTACACGAAATAGTATGCATATGAACGTAATACTTATATATTCATATGTTCTTATACCTATATAAATGTCTTTAATAGTTGTTAATAAGACCATTGATAGTTTGAATAACATGTCAAGTAATTAACTTTTAATTTGTGGTTAAAAATTAAGAAATTTGTGATTAGCCCGTACTCAGACCGAGTAATTACATTTGAAAAGATATTTTTAATGTATAAATATTCAAACATTATCACTCATGGTCTAAAAATCACATTCGAGTAAAATTAAAATCGAACAAATTTTTATAATTTTTCTGTGTTCAAAGTTTAAAAAAATATTTCCTTTTTTATACCTCGTGCTTCGAGGACCACTTGTAGATATTTACAGAAACTACTTTCGATTCAAATTCCAGAACATATTTTGAAATGAATTGTTATACATTTTTCTAAATAAATTACATAAACAATGTATGAAATGTGTTTTGAAGATTTTTCAAATCTTAGCGCAGATTTTGCAGATATTTTAATGATAAATTATGGTTTTTTGCTGATTTTACTTCTTAAAGTTCTGGAAACAATGAGTTTGATGTCCGTGATTTCCGCTGATACAGGTCGACGGGTTCGCTCTTACTCTAGTATAATAGTTTTTCGGAGTCTGAGCGACTCTTTTAATGAGAGGATTTGGCAAAAACCACATTTACACCAGGGTTGCTGTTGAAAATTTCGAAAAAGTATCATAAAAAGGGTATTTAAGAAACTAAAAAATGGTAAAATAGGGGTATTTTAAAGTAAAATAGGGTCAAGTTTATTAGTATGTAATAATTAAATACACAAGACTAAAATAAAATTAATTATAATACTTGAATTATAAATCTGTGGCATTTTGACAAAACATCTTAAGTCAAATTTAAAAAAATTAAAAACTTATATGCATGTGGCAGTGTAAATAAACTGAACTGGCAAAATGAAATAAAGTAATTTGTGTTTATTTTTGTTTTGCTTTACCCACTTACCACTACATTTAGAGTTGACAAAAAATCAACCAATTGTAGTTGGGACTGTAAGAAAAGATAAACTGTTTATTGTTGTTGTTTTTGCTTAAGCTTTGATATTGTTACAAGTAAAACTGAGGTTTATAATTCTTATTCGCTTAACAGTTTTATTTGTATAATATCTTTAGCTTTTCTTAAATCTTTGGATGAAGTTTCCTGACGATCTGGCCTAAGCAACCAGGAATAGCTTATCCCTTCAACAAAAAATTTCAGTTTCTCAATAGTATGAAATGGGAATTTGGCACATTTAAAAGAAACCTTGAAAAAAATTTTGTTAATCATAGGAATTTTCATTAAAATGATACAAAGGATTAAATTAAAAAAGGGGTCACAAAAAGTGTCATTGGCATGAAAAAGGGCAAAAGTGACACTTTAGTTAGTGTCACAATGGCAACGCTGATCTACACAGAAAAAATTCTCGCCAATTTTTTTTTTGTGTTCAACCAATAATTAAAAAAAAAATTAGTTTTACTAAAACGTAAATCAAGTTTAAATGTTAAATTATATTAACAAGATTACTGCAGAAATTGTTGTTATTATCAAAAAAAAATTTAGTGGTACAAGTTTAAATAATATCACAAATTATTTGATTGAAATAAATTTTAATATTTTTCTGGGTATTATACAAATTATTGTTTAAACTAAAGATTTATTTTTGACAATTGTGATTTTTTTGATGAACTGTTGGTTTTTAATATTTGAATTATGCTAAAGTTCACCAAATTTAATTTACGTTTAATTATTTTTAGCGAATGAAGGAATTAACAACATTAAATGAATTTAAATTATTTTGATAATTTTAAACTTGACTGCACAGGGAATTGAACTCGATTCGAATTTTCATATATTTCGAGAATAACAACATTGCCATCATCAGAGTTCTTTGCAAAATACTTTCAGGTTATGTATTTAAAATGCAAAATATGTACACATCTGTATGTATTTAAAATACAAAATACAAAATACTTCCATTTATTGTACGTATTTCAAATACAAAATACAAAATACTTTCACGTCATGTACCTGTATGCATTTAAAATACGAAATAAACTATTTTTATTCAAACCAAAAAATAAATTAGATAAAGCTAATAAACAAAACAATTGTTTCCTTTCATAAATATCAGATTTTTGAATGTAGCATAAAACAGTTTCTTGTTGAAGAAAAAATAAAACCTGCTGAAAAAAAATCTTTCTACAGGTCCTGATGAGCACAAACTTGTATTAAATTCTATTATACTCTTTTTATATTTGGATAGCTGTCAAGAGTAATAATGTCTTTACTCTTGTCACTGAGGAAACTGACAAATTCCAACTCCAAATTTGATGTCCTAGATTCACCATTATTCCTATCTACGAAAACAACAAAATCATCGTCTTCTTTACTGGTGCTTCTACTTCTGATACGTTCTTTAGCGATTCTAGTTTTTGGTAGATCATAATGCAAACAATCTTCAATAAACTGAAAAATATATTTTGTAAACTATGTTTTACAAATACAAAATACTCCCATTTTTATGTATTTAAAATACAAAATTCAAACTACTTCTATTTATTGTATGTATTTAAAATACAAAATACAAAATACTTGCTGGACATGTATTTAAAATACAAAATACAAAATACTTGCACGTCATGTATTTAAAATACAAATACAAAATACGTATTTGTATTTTAAATACGTATTTCAAATACATGTATTTCAAATACTGCCCAGCCCTGGATATTGGAAACGGGTTTGTGCTAGGTGACAAATTCAAATGGATTAAAAAAATCAAACGGAATCTAGACTTATTTTTCAACGCACGGTAGGATTTTGCAGTACCTTCAAATATTCAAATATTTTTACCGGATCGCCGTTTCCTTTCGATTTCCACTTTCGAAAGCTTTTATTTTCTTATAAAAAAAGATTTTTTGATTTGGATTTAAAAAATGTGTCGAAAAATTTCCTATTTTCTTTTATGAGGATTATTTTCACAAGATTTAGTTTTCAACTTGTAACGTTCTAATAGCAAAAATAAGAGAATAGTTAGCAAATCAGAATAACTACCGCGCCCCTTTAATTTAGCTATAAAATTCGTTGTTGTATTTTGTTATTATTTTATAATATTCTTAACCGAGGTAAAAGTTTGCCATTCCGCTTGTAATTTCTGTAATATTGAGCTTAGACCCAATAAGGTATTTATATTCTAGAGGCCTTAAGGTTCAGTTAGCCTGGAGTAACATTAACTCTACCGTAAAAAAATAAGACCAATCTATTTTTTACAGATTGAGACGTAAAATCTTACTGCTAACTACAATCGTTCTCATTGCATTACACATAACAAAATTAATCAGCTGATTTGCAACGTTACTGTTACTCCCGGCTAACTGAGGTTTTATTAATAAAAAAATATTTCTGGTTTATATATACAGGTTTCTTAAAACAATTTCCTATTAAAAACCTGTTTTATAAACCTTTGATAAGTCAAAAATATTTTTTATGAATATGGGGGGTATGTTTTTAGCACAAGCATCTTTTTTATCAATATACAACATCCGACAAAATGTGGGCTGTATTGGAGATGTGGGCGTGGCAGAAAATATATTTATGTATATCTAAATAACGGTATTTATATAACTTTTAGTTCTTACAACACAATCGTGAATGATATATAAGATTCTGCTTAGCCGAATATTTCACTCTTACTTACGCAGGCCCATAACAAAATGCAACGCACTTTTTAAATTTTATGTTTAATAATATTGTACATACTTTAATCCTTCTAGTCATTATTTTAGCGCATTTATTTCACATACATATATACATACATCGTACTGTCTTAAATTAAATTATTTTTTGTTCATTTATCCAAAAACTGTAAACTGTGGAATTGTGTGGGTGCGAGTGTAAGACGGCAAATCCCTCTGAGGAGATAGAATGGGTAGCGGTCGAAACATGTCAGGGTAACCAGCCGCCTGGGTTCGAATCTCAGGTCAGTCAAGAATGAATGATTATCAATAACAATTTTAATTTTTTTTCATGTTGTAAAATTCCTTTCTTCACAAAAATAATTTAATGAAAATTAAATTTAATGAACTTAAGGCTGATTAAAAATATTGAAAATTTGGATTTAAAACCATAAATAGTTCAAAAAAAAATTACCGCAATGCTTATTATTAGAAATGTATTTTTTTTAAAAGGTACTATTTTGTAAAAAGGTAATTTTTGTGGGGTAATTTTTGTAAAAAGGTACTTTTTGATAAAAAATATTTCTTGTAAAAATTTTCGTGTAACAAAAAGTAAAAAAAGTATTTTTTCTATGTTTAAATGTACAATATTGATTAAAGGCACTTTTTTGTTAAAGTGTAAGATTTGGTTAAAATTTCCTTTTTTTTTTTATTTATTTTTTGTTAAAAAATAATAATTCGTTAATTCAGCAGTTAAGTTTAAAAGAAGCGTTAAGGCTCAGTTAGCCGGGAGTAACAGAAGCTTAATCTTACGGTAATAACGTAAGACGAATCTATTTCTTACAGATTGAAGCGTAACATCTTACTGCTTACAGTAATCGTTAAAATTACATAACATACAACGAAATGAATCAGCTGATTTGCAACGTTACTGTTGCTCCCGGCTAACTGAGCCTTTAGCCTTAGTACCTTACGTTCCTTATAAAACAGGTAGTTGTAAAAGAGTGATGAATTGAGAACTATTCCTTCACTTTATATTTATTTATAGCATAAAAGCATATGAGCATAATATAGAATGTATATACGTTATTATTCATATCTATTAAACTATGTTTATTAACCGTAAATATTTTTTACAAAAGTTAATTATAGTTACAAACAATATTTATGGCTTAACCTGAAAAAAATATGTTGAAGTTTATTAAAAGCTTTTTATATAAATACCCAAAACTAAAGGTAATATCTCATAAGCGTTAATGTCCTTTATGAGTTACGCTATCAAATTACTTCTACAGCACTGGGTTGGGTGGTGGTGGAATATGGCGATTTTATATGGAAAGCAAAAAAATCTGTTAATTTTCTCATGATTATTTTAAATGATAATCTTTCGTTTAGTACGAAACCAAAAGTATCATTAGCCGGCCAAAAACAACCCTCCTTAAATTATTTTAATTCAATTTCTTAACTGAACAGAACATAATGATCCCTTGTGCTTTGGGTTCTATGATCCATCATTAGCCCTCGTCTCCGGCAGCCAGTCAGCCAAAGACCAAAACGTTGCATGTCTGAATGTAGTAATCTGTCAATTTGATTTAATTGTATTTAATGGTTTCTAAAAATCAAATTAATCACTTGAAATATTTGTCCACAGTTCACAGTTTGAATTTATGGTACAAACGTAACAGACGTCCAAATATCAGTCGTAAATAAATCCTAAATACAAATTAAAACCCGCAAATGGCTTGTAAATTATCTAAAGCGGAAATATTTATTTAATTTTAGTTTATTGTTTGCTTGGGATGGGGGAGATATTTTTCATAAATTAAATGCTGCTGCAGTTTCGGGAACTGCATCATGCAATCGCAAATAGACAAAAACTCATTTAGATAGACAAATAACGCCTGTTGTTGATGTGGTTGCTGGCTGTTTGTTTGTTATTGTTGTTGTTGTTTTTGTCATTGTCCTCCGAAACAGGAGTCTGGAAAAAACTGTTTCTTTAAAATGGCACTATGTCTCCTCTAAAATTGTTTTGACTTTTAAAAGGTTAAACAATAACAAAATGTCGTTTGCATTAAATGTCTGCAATATGCAATAACATATGTGTATACGAGGGTGGCTAGTTTTTTTAAAATTTTAATTTTTAAAAAAGATTGAGTGCTAAAGAAAAAAAATATATTTTTTTTTGTTAAAAGTTTATTTTTTAGAAAAATGTGTATATAAAAAATGTACATCTAAAAAAATTTTGTTTTATTAAAAACATTTTTGTGGATTATTTAAGGATTTAAGGAAAAAATATCTTTTAAAACCTCCAAAACTAAATGAGAAGAGTCTTTACTAGGGTGTTCAATTAATCGTGTTTAATTTTTGATCGATTAAACGATTAATCGATATTTGGATTTTTTAACTTATTCGATTAAACGAATAAACTTTTAAAATTAATCGATTAATCGAATAATTCTAAATACAAAAATTTAATAGTTACGAATTTTTTTTTTCGATAATTTTTTGAAAAAATTAGTACTTAAGTAAATAAAGATTCTTTTTTCAATAAAACTTGTCAATGTAGCTCCAAATTGTTGCTTCACTTTCGGGCATAAAGATTTTAAAAGAGTCAATATAACTTTGGATTTTTGAAACTTTTCACGGACTTTCCATCCTATGCTATGCTTCTGCAAATAATCGATCAAGGAATCTTGTTTAAAATATTTATTCATTGGACCACTTGTAGCCCCCTTTGATTTTGTTGGTGGAGCATTTTCTTCTTTATAGTCTAAACAGTGAAGTTGTCGAAGAACATTTATGTTAATACAATTTTTGACACCTGTTACATTTAGCGTTATTAGATTTATCTTTCGTACAATATTTTT
The DNA here is from genome assembly GCA_949318255.1 of Pollenia labialis. Classification (NCBI taxonomy): domain Eukaryota; kingdom Metazoa; phylum Arthropoda; class Insecta; order Diptera; family Polleniidae; genus Pollenia; species Pollenia labialis. Next base: position 39,381,020 of record OX439141.1, on the reverse strand, counting down.
GCACTAAACTAAAGAGAGAAACGCATGAATTATTTTGTAATGAAGCTCATAAAAATATTCCATTTTATCTAATTGATTCTTTAAATATCTTTTATTTTTGCCAGAACAACACTTAAAGTCGCTAATAACAACGGTTATTGAATTTAAATTATTATTCGATTTAAATTTTACTTCATTTCGATTTTAGAACATACCCGATAAATTAATATAAATCTTTGAGTTAACATTCCTTTGACGGTTTTTTTTTTTTGTAAAAAGAATTATTAAATTGTGTTGAAAAAAATTAAATTACTCACTAACCATAACAGTTTTTTTTTTAATTTCAACGGACACATGCATTTGGTTTGTTTATTCGACTTAAAACTTTAAAAAATTAAACATTTAAAAGAAATACTGTATATTATTATCATTCTTCATTTAATCATTTAATCGTCTAAAATTGTTCGATTAATCGAACAAAAGTTAATCGACTGAACACCCTACTCTTTGCTAAGTTTGTTATTCCGTGCAAAATTTTTTTGAATATTCATCTAAGACCACCATAAAATTATTTATAGTTTTGTTCCTTGAGTAAGTTTAAGCCGATATAGCCATGTTCGTACGTCTGTTGAAAACACGATCATTTTTGAAAAACTCAAAAGAAAAGACCAATATTTATTTCGGATTGTTTCTAGTTATCCTAAGCAGTTTGGGATTAAAATCTAGCATAATCGGTTCAGTAGGATAAGAGTTATGACTCCAAATGTGGAACAACAACCCTAAAAATTAATAAATTTGTTACAAGAACTAGCATAAATAGTGGCGGAATGCACATATTGAAATAAGATTCGAACAAATTCGTTCTATAGAACTAAAAATCACGAAAATCGGTCCATAATTTCCCATAGGCCACATATAAAGTCCACTGTCGGAAAACACTTGAGTGCGTGTAAAACCGTAACGAATAATTATAAAAAGTGGTCCAACCAAAAAGCACTATGTTAATTGAAATAAAACAAAAAGTTTTCAGAGAATTATCTTAAAATTTTTTAGTTTAATGGAAGGATCTATGACAATTATACGTAAAACAAAATATCGGCCAAATGATCGCCACGGCTTCGGTAGCATGCCTCTATCCGATGGTCCATATTTTCAATGACTCGGAGACATAATTTAGGCTCAGTGTCGTTCATGTGCCGAAGTATCTCCCCATTTAGCTCTTGAATTGTTCTTGGCTTATTGACGTTTACTTTTTCTTTTCAATATCGCCAAAGAAAAAAGTCCAACGGTGTCAATCACATGATCGTGGCGGGCAATTAACATCGCCAAGATATGAGATAACACGGCAATTTAATTTCTGCGCAAAAGAACAATTTTTTCGTTGGCTGTGTGGCAGGTGGCACCATCCTGCTGGATCTACATATCGGCCAGGTCCATATTCTCAATTTCTGGCAACAAGAAGTTCGTTATCATCTCGCGATAGCGAACACCATTCACGGTAACTGCTTGGCCGACCTCATTTTCGAAAAAATACGGCCCCATGACGCCGCCAGCCCATAAACCCCACCAAGCAGTCATTCTTTGTCATTGCATCGGCTTTTCAAAAATCACTAGTGAATTCTAATTTGTCCAAATGCGGTAATTCTGCTTGTTAACGTATCCACTGAGGTCGATTATGGTGACCAAAAAAATCTTGAAGTGCACGAAATGTCGCTTGATCTGAACGCAAATCTGAGTAAAAGTCGTCAACAATCTTAACGTATTCCTTATTCGCGTAACATTCTCTTTTAGATTGATTTTTTAGTTGAAATCTAAAAAATAATCGTTATTTGCAGTCCCTCCTTTTTTATTTAAAAGGGATTATTTAAAAAACAATACATATTTTAGCAAGAAATGCCGAGTGAGTTAAGTTTTTCCTTCTGGTGCCCTTTATTTGATTCGACTTGCTGTGCTCTTTTCAGAGCTTTTCTCATAACTTTTCATAGAATTTCAGGTGATAGCTCCCTCACTTCTGATCAGATATTTGGCTTAAAATGTTGGATGGTTCTTGTTTTATTGGCGTACACCTTACCCCCAAGATAATCTCTAAGAAAATAATCGATAGCCATTAAATCGGGCGAACACGGTTGCTACTTAAAATGAATAAAACGGTTCTTAAAAATTTGTGCATCGTTGCCCCGTATTGAATTCCATTCAAATTAACCGCAACTTTTTTGTCGTTTCCAAAAAAATCTGGTCCAATGATCTTTTCTGAGGTAATGGAATGCATACTGTGCATGTTCAACATTTTTCTTGGATTATGGGTGCCCGATATTCTGTAGTTTTGTTTAATCACGTGACTATTAAGAAGAAAATTGTCCTCTTCGCTCATTAGTCGATGTGATCTTTGTGTTTTAATAATCGAATGCTGGCTTTCTAAATAAAATTAAACAATTTTTGTTCATTGTTCTGAGCTGAGTCTTTCCATCATAAATGTCCTACGTTTTTCAAACTTAAATGAAGAAACAATAAATAAACACGTAAACAAAAAATTTATTCATTTAGTCTAAACCAGCATAAAGAGTACTTTTTTCAACATTTTCGTACTTTTTTCAAACATATTTTTTTTTTTTGTTGGAAAAATAAAAAACTAAAATACACAATTTTTTTGCTCTTATCTCAGCCATTTACGGACCGAGCTGGCATATTTTCTGATGAGAATATCTGACATTAAAATATACCAACAAGCAGTGTTGCCATAACATTTGATAGGAATAAATTTGTCAACAGGGCTGTGGAGTCGGTGTTGAGGTTTTTGTACCGGAGTCGGAGTCGAAGTATCTACAAAAATTTCGCGACTCCGACTCCATATTTTTCGGCATAAAAAAAAATATTCTCATAGTTTCTAAAATTTTGGTTTCCCGATTTAACGAACACTTGATTGTCAGTCAGCACTGTTCGTTAAATTAAAAAATTCGTTAAATCCAGTACTAAAAAAAATATTTTTTCATGTAACAACAAATTAAAAGAACAGTTCATATCATATCGTAGTACAAGTAAATGGATTTCATAAAATAAAATTAATGAAAAAAGTCATTACTTAAAAAAAAAAATAAGAAAAAAAGTACATAATTTTTTAAAGAAACTTGTTATTGACGTTTGTTTTGAGATTTCTTTAAAATTTTTTCAATTGCTTTCTCTCTAGTCTCATATACACTTAGCATTTAGGTTAGCTTAGGAGTCGGAGTTGGAATTACAGCGGTTGGAGTCGCAGCTAGTATTTTGACGACTCCACAACCCGTTGTCAATGTTAAAAAAATATCAACGCTAAATTTCTAAAAAAAGAAACATAACATAACAAGAAAAAAGTACTAAACGAAAGTGGGAGTACCGTGCTATTTTTAAAAGGTACCAAAGTACTGAAGTTTCCATTACTGGTCTTAGCCCACATCCACAAAAGACAAAATGTTTTTGTCTTTTAAGTCAAAGATGCTTGTTTGATGCTAACCCACTCCAAAAAAAAACAACAACGGAAAAAATTAACAACCGGTTATCAGACAGCAATGCGACAATGCTTTTTGTATTTTATCGTTTTTTTCGACTTGTCTTATTTGGTGCTGGTTACATTCAACTGTGCAACGTTTCACCAATTATGTGAAACAAGGTTTCATTCTGTTTTGTCTTACTTTGAGTGGGTATTTTGCATCAAATGTATTTTTTGCTGCCAATGTTTTTGCGCAGTAAGTCAAACAGACTGTTTTGCGTTTGTTTGGTTTGGTGTGTGTTGTCTCATACCCAGCGGGAAAACTCAGAGGACCTTCTTAATTCAGGCCTACTTAAATGATGACTCTGTAAAATTATGGACCGATGATCACTATTTTCAATAGGATTGGTTCTAGTGAAAATACCCTCTCCACTATTGTGGTGTGGGTATAAAAAGTGGAGCCTTTTTCAAAAAGGTACATTTTTTAAAAACTATTAGTTTCTTATCAAACATTATTTACTAATAGGTTAGGTTCCATTGACAGCCGTGATCAAGCACAGCTCCCGTTGTGTTGCCATTAATTTACTAAAAAAAATAATAAAAAAGAAAAGTATTTTTTTAGTACTTTTTTGTAAACAAAATTTAATTTAAAAAAAAATTATTAAAAGTTCCTTTTTGGCAAATAAAAAAGTCTTGTTCCTTTTGACAAAATCATCCCCGCTATTGTGGTGTGGGTACAAAAGTACCTTTTTCAAATAAGTACATTTTTCAAAAACTATTAGTACCTGTTCGCAAAAAGTACTTTTTTTGAAGGTATTTTTTTTTAATAAAAATTACATTTTAATAATAAAAAAAAGGTTTTTTTTATAGAAAGTTCCTTTTTTCGCAAAAAAATATGTACTTTTTTCTAAGTGCTTTTTTTACAAGAATGTACTTTTCCTCGTAAATAACAATATGACTTCCCTCAACCAATACAATTTTGTGGTTTATGCACATGGGTTTGTGTTTGTTTCTGTTCAGTTACATTTGTAGCTGCTGTTTGTCTAAAATATTCGTTTATTTTAGAGAAAACGATGCCATTTGCCTTGTTGCATTGTTCTAGATGTTGTATTGTTTAAACCAGATTCATAAATTCCCGTCTATAGATTTGTTTCTATTGTCATTTAGAAAATTTCCTATGAATGTTTGTTTGTACAAACGTGTAAGGGAGTATTTGTGTGTGTGTGTACAAACATGTTTTTATTGTGTAGGGTCAGTATGCGGGTCAATAGCATTTATTTATTATTGTTATTACTCGTATTAATATTGTTTACAAATGTCTACATACATGAATATAAATTACTTTTGTCTATTTATTTGTTAGTGTGTCTGTCTGTCCGGTTGTAATGTCTGTTTATTTGTCTAATTATGCGTAATTTTTTTTGGGACACTTCATCGTCATCGCCATCCTCATCAGCATCACCAACATCATCAATCGGTTCACAGATGACCTTTATTTTCTATTTTCTTTAGCCTTTCACAGGGTTCAAGTTCATTTTGCATGCGGGAGATTTCTTTAGATTTTTTTCAGAAGTAATTATTGATTCTTCTTCTTAAATTAATTTGAATAATAGTTTTGTCATTTGTACTGTAATCAAATGTAAGTCAATGTACTTTTAACAATTAAATCTGTATTTTATGTGAAAATCTCAGAATTTTCATCCCTAAATGGGCATTTACGAAACTACAAGATTGAATATTCAATAACAAATAGCCATTAGATTTTTGCTTATTTCCTTCCTTTTCTCTTAAAAAATTATTGTGGTGAAATCAAATTAAATAATAAATAAAAAAAAAAATGGAATATTTATAGATTTCGGTAATGGGGAGGGATATAAATGATTCATTATTGGGTTTCCTTGGCAATAACTGTTATCTAAGAACGGTCAATAGCCAGCTACGATTATAAAAAATATGGTCCGGAAAAATTTCCTTTGTATCCAAAAGAATGTTTGTATAAAAAAATACCAACAGCCAAAATAAAATTTATTATTATTGGTTTACATTTATTTTCATATTGGTTTATTAGCTACGCCCTTATAAAGGAATAATTTCCCTTTTTTATCGAAAGAAAATCTGTAAAAAATTGAAGGTTTTTTTCATTAATTAAGGATGTGATTATTTTTTGAATATTAATTAAAGCATTTTGTTATTTTAAGAAAATATTTAACAACAATAAAAAAAAATTAAAAAAGAAATTGTCTCAACAGGAAAATCATTTAAGGGTACTGTTATTCAAAACAAAATGATAATAGTTTAGTTTTCCTTTTAAGATCTGGTTTATTTATAATGCAGGAAATTAATACTGGAATTCTTAAGGATATTTAAAAACCATTTAAATGCAGGGGTATTGTTGTTCAATATTAACTTCATATATAAATTTTCTTTTAATTTGGAAAAAATAGTTTGGTTATCACTACAAAACATCTATCAAGAAGTGAGGTGGATTGGAGAAGTGGGCGTGGCTATTCCAACACAAAAACCATATAAATTTCTGTCTAAGTATCTGAAGAACGCTTATATTAAAAGTTTTCTCATCTGATACAAATACCTTAATTGTCAATACACAACGTCTGTCAAAAAGTAGGCTCAAAGTGAAAAAGGGGTCTTGGCAGCTCCCATTCAAAAAACTAGTGATTTATGTATAACTGAAGAACAGTTACAGTAAGAATTTTTAAATTAGAGCAAACAAGTTAGTTTTTAGTTCAAATTACTGTCAAAAAGTGGTCTGGATTAGTGGTGATCCATCGCTCCTTCAGTATAAATTCAATATAGATTTCTGCAATCTGGAGAAGGATAATAGTAAAAGTATTTTAATTTGGTACAAATTTCTTCGTTATCAATACACGAGATCTGTTCCAAGAAAATTTCACTAATTTTTTTTAATGGGGGAAGCGAAGAGCCCCGGGTTAAGCTAATTTTAAATTGAAAAATGGCTAAAGATCGAAAACGTTGCACATTTTTACTTTGTTTTAACTATGACACCAACAAATTTGAATTAATTAAAGTTATGAACAGCTAATAAAATAAACCACAGGGTGGCACATAAGTAACATTTTAATTTAATTAGTAAATAAATTTTGTATTTACTTTTTTTTTTTGGTTTTTTTCAGAATTAACTTTGAAAAACTTGGGAAATTTATGATGGAAAAACTAAACACAGATGCTATACTTTTTCGAAAACGACGAATGAGTTGCGGTTAATGTGAATGACAATCAATAAAGGACAATGATTAAACGTTTGTTAAGGCCTCAGTTGGAGAGTAATCCAGCATTGTGTATCAACAACTATGGCTCTATGAATAATATCCCGTTTTTTCTAATATTAACTGGCCACCGCGTTCGCCCAATTTTTCAGCTCGCTATCTTTCCTCTGGGGTTACCTAATTATTAAGGTATATGCCAATAAGCCAGGAACCACGAAATTTTAATAAAAACATTACAATATTTGGGGGATTTACAAGGTTGTCATTAATAAAGTTGTAAAGTCATAGGTCTTAAAATAATTAAAAGAAATATTTATGACTGCTGTGGGCAACCGCTTATAATTGTGATTTCTACTGTACAGTTATGACGAATCAATGAACACAGCATTAACATTTTTATTTTGTTTCAAACACAGCAATATATTATGCAAACAAATGTTAAATATTATTAAGGACATTATGACAATATGATTTGATAGCACACCTTGTGAATCCCCTAATTATTATATCGCGGCATAATTTTTTTATTAACGCTTAAACTAAGTTTTCAGCTATCTGTTTGAATTTATATTTCCAGGGTATTCCACAACTTTGGGAGCCTCATCTACAAGTCCTCAGTCGTCCTAAGCTTTAGTATAGGAAACGGGAGCTTCTAGAATCTGATCCGTCCTCATTCGACCTAAACCTTTGTTTAGGAAATGGGAGCTTCCAGAATCCGCTCCAGAGTATTTTGGTCTCCTCTAGTAAAACGTCTGAGTTTTATGTGGTTCTCCACCAGTTACGTTTAATTATTTTGGGTTTGGTGGTTATGCTGAAATCGCAAAAACTGTAACTCGGTACAGTTATACGACGCCAATGCATGATGAAACTTAAATCGCACGAAAGTTGATTAACAACAGCACCTGCCACATGAACAAATTTGATGGTGGATCTCAACCACATGGTGGGATAATATATGCAGTTAACAAAGAATAATTTTGAAACACAAGTCGCAGTTTAATTGTGTAATCCGACAAAAATTATTCTCTCACCCTTTGCTTAGGAGCCGGAGCTATCTAAACTCCACTCCTATAGTTAATCCAACAGCTTCTGTTGAATACCAATATCACCTAGAGATCTCCACAGGCCGAACTTTCTCACAGGGCTGAAAAATTAGCCTTGCATGTGGGAGATTCCTCCCTTGCGATTTCTAAGGTTTAAGCCGCAGATACCACGGGATCCCTGTAAGTACCATTTCAAAGAAGAGCAAGGCATTCACAAGAGAACTTTCCTAAGACAGGAAGCATTTCTAGCGAGAAACATACTAACGCAGGCCCTCTGACTCTCGTAGTTCCAGATGACATTGGGGTACTCTGGCGAGTACTCCGGACTAAAGAAATCGCAAAAATTTAAGAGCCCTGGGCCGTGTTTCTCAAAACAACAAGTTACAAATCTACAATTGAAATACGTTAGAAACAAAAACAAAAATTTTAAAATTTGTTTTTTTAGGTATTTTACTAGTAGATTTGTTACTTGTAGAGACACAGGGCCCGAGGAGAGAATGTCGAAACAACAGAATTTTTTTTTGCAAAGAACTTCATGGAGTTACGACTATAAAACGAAAAAGATAAATTTTGCAATATATCTCGACAACTTCTCTATTAACTCGGTCCTGTTGCCAGTCATAATTGGCCAATTTGAATTCTTATGGATTGAAGATATTGACCCAACCTGATTTGCCCGGGAGGATGAAACACTAAAAGGAATAACTATCCTTTGGATGATCCTTACACCGTTGCTCTGTTTGCCATTAAAACATAATGATATAGACGCGAGAGCTGCTTCCCCACAGCAGTTTCACCAATGACTGCAGTTTTATATAAAAAAAATGCCCCTAACTAAGTAAAAATAAAAATTGGATGTGAAATATAATTAATTGGACTCAATTCTAGCTGAGTTAATTTCTGACTCCAAAATTAAACTTTCTTATCTCTTGCTCTCGTTCACAAAAAAATCTTAGCAAATGTAATCTTACTTAGGTCCACAAGTTGATCTGCTCGTTGTGTCATGAAAATACGATTTCTCAGTATCATATTTGTTTATTCGAAAATAAACACTAAATATCGCTCCTTAGTGTTCGGTTTGCTAGATTTGTGGAAAACACAAACACTAATAGTGTTTGTGTAGTAAATCATTAAAAAAATAGCGTTTCCCTGTTAGTCGTCTTTCGAACACAAAAATAATACTGTTTTTTTTTCATCAAACTCAACAAAAGATGAGAACATTTAATTTCATTCGGTTTTTTTAAATCCACAAACTTCATTGTGTTCGGTTCATCTCATTAGTGTTCGTTCGTTTCTGTTGTGCTTAGCGCCAGGGGTGCCAGGTGATTTTGGTAAGAAATCGGCATATTTTCAAAAAAAAATCGGCATTATCGGCATTTTAATTTAAAGAAATCGGCAAAAAATCGGCAAACCAAAAATACCTATTTTAAATACAGTAAAACACTTTTTTTGTGGAAAAAAATATCAAAACAGAACAATTTTGCATTACCTTAAGCTAATAGCATAAAATTCAACAAAAAATAAACGTTTTACAAATAAATTGTAAGTAATTAGAAACAAAAATGTATACGTATATTCTGTACTTTAGGGTAAATTATTTTAAAGTTTTGTACTTTTTGTTATTTTAGATTCATATGAGCTTGACATTTTTATTAAATCCTTAATTTTAATATCAGCATGAAAATAGTTTAAAATTTTAAATAATTTTTGGAATGATGAATTCTATGCAAAGATTAATTTCAGTGTTGGGCAAAATACATGGTTGGCGGTATTTAAAATACAAAATACAAAATACTTGCTGGTCATGTATTTAAAATACAAAATACAAAATACTTTCAGGTTATGTATTTAAAATACAAAATACAAAATATTTACACATCTGTATGTATTTAAAATACAAAATACTTCCATTTATTGTACGTATTTCAAATACAAAATACTTTCACGTCATGTACCTGTATGCATTTAAAATACGAAATAAACTATTTTTATTCAAACCAAAAAATAATAAGATAAAACTTATAAACAAAACAATTGTTTCCTTTCATAAATATCAGATTTTTGAATGTAGCATCAAACAGTTTCTTGTTGAAGAAAAAATAAAACCTGCTGAAGAAAAAAATCTTTCTACAGGTCCTGATGAGCACAAACTTGTATTAAATTCTATTATACTCTTTTTATATTTGGATAGCTGTCAAGAGTAATAATGTCTTTACTCTTGTCACTGAGGAAACTGACAAATTCCAACTCCAAATTTGATGTCCTAGATTCACCATTATTCCTATCTACGAAAACAACAAAATCATCGTCTTCTTTACTGGTGCTTCTACTTCTGATACGTTCTTTAGCGATTCTAGTTTTTGGTAGATCATAATGCAAACAATCTTCAATAAACTGAAAAATATATTTTGTAAACTATGTTTTACAAATACAAAATACTCCCATTTTTATGTATTTAAAATACAAAATACAAACTACTTCTATTTATTGTATGTATTTAAAATACAAAATACTTTCTGGACACGTATTTAAAATACAAAATACAAAATACTTGCACGTCATGTATTTAAAATACAAATACAAAATACGTATTTGTATTTTAAATACGTATTTCAAATACATGTATTTCAAATACTGCCCAGCACTGATTAATTTGCATGGTACATTAAAATTTCGTTTTATTAAGGTTGACTTGGCTTAACATTTTTCCACATTGGCGGAAGAATGTGAAATTGTTGGAAATGAACCAGGAGAATTCTCACTTTTAAATCTAAATTTTGTTGCCAAAAAGTTTGTTAATTTACTTGACTTTCTTACAAAAGATTGGTTATCGGATAAACTTGCATCATCCTCAAATGCGCTTATAAAAATAATTTTTTGATATAAATTTCTTCATTAAAAGTGAATTTTGAATTTAACTTGCCTCAACTTTTTTGTAAGTAAAAATCTATTTCCGAATTCAAATATAAAGTATGTACTTAATATTTTTTGTCAAAAAAAATTGCTGATATTTTTTTTTGTTTTTGATCAAGTTCTTTTATTCTTTACAATTGCAACATGTGTGTGTTGGGTAAACATACGTAACAAACACTGCATATAATATAGTACAAATCTAACCTTTTTTCTTAGCAAAAGCGCTAAATTAATAACAGTTCTCTCTTTTTAATTAAACAAGTATTTCAATGGTACCCAAAATTAATAAATTGTACTAAATCCAACAAAAAGTTACTTTGGTTAAGATGTTTATCAAAAAATCGGCATTTTTTGAGCAAAAATCGGCATTTTTTGAGCAAAAATCGGCATTTTTTGAGCAAAAATCGGCAAATCGGCACTTTGATAATTTGGAGGCAAAAAATCGGCAAAATGCCGATAAATCGGCAAATATGGCAGGCCTGCTTAGCGCCCTTATGGCAAAAAATCAAATATTTTTTACAAAAACCAAGTACACATACGAAAAACAAACAAAAAGCCAGCAAAATAATTTTACACAAACAAAACATATAAACAATACACGCACAAGCTGTTCGTGCTGCGGTCATTGCTGTAAAAAAGAAACATTATAGAACATTAAAATATAATGTTTGTCTACAGTCTCACTACAATTGTTCCGTTTTTTAATGAAGACCAGAACACTAAATAATGTTCGGCTCTTTCTTGAAAATAGTTACGAACGGTATCAAAGGTTGTGTCTACACAAATACTAAGAAAAAAGATATCGTTCCTGGGTGTGTGAGCCGAACGCTAAATTATGTCCTGTTTATTTTCGAACACTGACTAAAAGTAAGCGATCGTGATCTAAAGCTAAAGAATAAATCTAGGGAAGAATTTCAGAAAAGTGATGAAACAACTAACGACAATAGACCTTTCGATTATTTTTTACTTAGATTCTTATTCGCAAACTGACTTTCATCTAGTCCAAAATTATTTCAATTTAACTTTTCTCAAATACCCATCTCAAACATGCATCTACCTCCGTATGTTTGTAATGATTAAGTACACCCATATTAGTACTTGTAAATTGTTAGACAAAAAATTAGTCCTTTAAGAAGGTTTCCTTTTATTGTTAGATAAGTTTCCTTTTTTTTTTTAATTTTCAAAGATTTGTTGTACTCCTGTTATGTGTTTTTTTGTATTCGCATTCTGTTAGATTGCAGCAATGTTTATGTCTATTTGTTTATTAAGATTTTGTATCTTTTACTTTAATGACAAAACCTGACCCCGACAGTGATTTGTCCAAAACAATTTCCTTCCTTAATCGCAATGTACATATCGAAAGCTTTTATCTTTTTTTTTACTCTCTTACTGCAAAAAAAAACAGACTATACATATTTATTTGTTACGGGAAAGTACAGAATAATACTCGTATATGGCGTTCTTTGGTATCTATACAATTTTTTTTATGTCTGTTTTGGATGGAATATATACTGCTGACTTAAAGTACTGTTTACAGAAGAGGTTAAAAAAGTAGCACTAAAAGAAAGAAGTTGAATTAAATAAAAATTTAAGGCAAATTTTTACGTTTTTACATCACAGAATTATTTTAAAAGATAAGTTCCTCTCACCAATCGAGAACCTTAACCCTGGAAGGTTTCTCTTCATTTAAGTACTTTAAGGCTACTTGGTCGAATCGACAAACTATTTTTAAAAAATTCTAGCGTAACGATCTTTAAATAAATAAATCATCAAACATTTTTTTAGGTAAGCAGTTTATTAAAAAATAAAAAATAAATACAATTTGATTTAAAGATTGTTGTTTGACTATTGACTGCCAGCAGTCGTCGATGGCTGCGAGTGTTAAACGGCAAACCCCTCTGAAGAGATTGAGTGGTTGCAATCGAAACATGTAAGGGTAACCTGTCCGTAAAAGCCCGAGTTCGAGCCCCGTGGCAGTCAAGAATGAAAAATTATCAATAAAAATTATAATTGATATTCATGTTGTAAAATTCCTTTCTTCATAAAAATAATTTAATGAAAATTAAATTGGATGAACTTAAGCCAAATTAAATATAAAAATTGGTATTAAAAATCATAAATAGTTTAACAAAATAACCACAATACTAATTATTTTAAAAAAATATAAAATAAAATAAAGTCCTTATTTAGAATAAAACTTCTTTTTCTCTCTCGAAATTTAATACGAATTGAATCTTTCGTCATCAGCTAGAAAAGGAAGTTTTAATCTAAATAAGTACTTTGTTTTTAGAAAAATGAGAGTAATTTGAATACTCTTAAAAAAGTTATATGATAAAGAGTAAAGGAGCTTTGTCGATTCGATGAACAGAAACCATCCAGCATTAAGCACAAAGTATAATGATGGGTACTGCACGTAGGATAGCGACAGAAAAAGGGGACATGAAATAGTTTTTTTTTTAGAATAACAAGAACTTTAGATGGAGGCACCCTTAATTGCTGTTCTCCATTTTAAATAAACGCTTAATTTTATACAGAATGAAGTCGATAGCATCGTAATAAAAAGAAGATTGAACCCCAACAGACGAATCAATGTTGATACTCCTGATGCAAATAAAATTCACGCTGCAATAAAGAACATGAAATGTAGGAAGGTTGCAGGTAACGACAGTGTGCCCATAGAGTGTTTCAGGGCTAAGCCGTACACAATGGCAAATTTTGGTATCCTCTTTTATGCCGTGTCTCAAAATTTACCAGGAAGGCTCTGTACTAAATTATATCATAAAATTGGCAAAATCAGAAAAGAACCATTTTTAACCATTACATTTCGCGTGGAATGCCCCAAAGATAATCTTTGGCAGAAATTACTTTTATAAACGTCTTAACCGCGTAACAAAATCTTGTGCGGGTGGGTCTTTGACTGCTGATGAGCCTTAAATAGGGAACACTCTTAAAAATAAAACGGTTACACAAACATATGAAAATAATAAAGAGCAAACTGCTTATGTCACTTATTTGGTCGTTAAAATGATATTGCGGTTAATCAAAAACTATGTGGTGGCCGCACCGACCTAAGAAGAATAGGCAGTGCAGGCCTTATCCGAATAGGAGAGTGCCTAACCTGTATTCACTTGTGAACAGAAATTGGATGTGGAAAATTTTCGTTTGGCTTTGACAGGGCATAAAAAAAATTTAAATAAGATTTGATTTGCTATTGATAATTTATATTTTATACGAAGATCTAATAAATAAATGTGGAAAAGAATCAAGAACTGCCCATTTTAATAAATGATTCTAGAAAGAAAAGTACTAAATCTTTAGCGTTAAACAGCGTCGTATTAAAGACAATATGCATATAATGTGCATGTTTATGATTAAAATATGTCTTAATAACTTTAATTCCGCATTTGTTCGCCTAATTTTTCTTAGCTTTTAGATAAAAGATGAATGGAAAATTTTAGGGAACAAAATGGCTATAAAATCGTAATTTCAAAACTTGTACTACTTAATCCTTCTACACTGCAAAATTATGTAAAAAAAAGGCCTTAAAAATCTTTTAATTTATGTTAAAATCAGTAGAATTTTAAAGTTCTATGAAAATTTAAGAGAAATAAATCCACCTTATAATGTGGTAAATTTATAATCGTGTGCTCATAGTTTGCACTCTACTGAAAAATATGCAAATATATGCCTTAATATGCCAAATGACTTATCTGAATTAAGCTTCAAGCAGTTATAGGTGTTAAGCCTTAAAATTAATAGAAAATTTTAGAAAAACTAAAAAGAAATTAGTCTGAGTTTAGACGGTTCATTCTTTACTGAAAAGATTCTTCCTTTTTCTTCTTTGAACATGAATTGGCGTTCAAATCATTCATGTCATGTTGACGACATGTTTTTTATGTTGTATAGTCGTGCGTATGCATGTGTGCTTTTTGATATTGAAAACAAAAACAAAATTAAACAACGAATGTAAAAGCAAAGCGTACTGACAGTACAGACATGTGTGTACTCGTTTCTTTTCCCCTCTCCCCTCTCGCCAATAAAGTAGCAATCTTTTCAGTAAAGAATGAACCGTATAAACACAGACTTATGTAAATGCTTTGTTCAATTTTGCAGCATGTGCTATTTATTTCTCCCCCATTGCTTTATATTGCATAACTGTAGTTTTTTATGTTTAAACATCAAACGTTTAAAATGCATGGGAATTTTTGAGAAATCAAGAGCTTTTACGATTTTTTTTTTGCTATTTCAAACCTTGCGCTATTTATTTAAGCCTCACTGTTGTATTTTATTTCTTCCTGCATTAACGTATGTACAACTTAATGTTGATGCTTTGGACAATTTTCGTTTCGTATATTTCTATTTTTGTAAATGCTTCATTTTTTTGCGCCATTTGTTATTTGGTCATTTGGTATCTCTCTAACAATAGAGAAAAGACTTGGCCAAACGAAAAAATTCAAAAAAAAAACATCTAAAAAATAAGATAAATTAGAAAAATATCCCGGAATCGTTACTGTTGATATTATGGGGTAGATAGCCGCAACGAAATGAGAAAACTGGGTAAAAAAGAAGAACTGAAATAAAACAGAACAGAACAATTTTTGTAAGTAAAGTTGTAAGTTGGGTACTGATGTTAACGTGTTTTTGCGGCTGTGTTTTTAGATCCATTAGATATACTTAAACAACATGATGACACGAGAAGATACACAAACAAAAAAAAATAACTAAAAGAAAAAATTAAATAAATAAAAATTTAAGAGAAACTTCTAAAAAACAGAAAACTTACAAACCTACAAATAAAAATTCAAAAGGAGGGTTTGTTTTTTTTGCTATAGACACTTAAGTTTACTGCCTGTGATTTCCTTTAGCAAGGACTTCATCAATTTGTAAGTATGTGTTTCACATATACTAACAGATTGTCAAGTATTTGCTTCAACATTGTTACAACTACATCCATCCAACAGTTCAATGTTTGAAAAAAAAACGAAAAAACATTCAAGTGGTTTCTTATTTTTATGTATCGATGACACTCGGCGTTTACCAACGGTAACAACGTATGTCAACACAGAGGTTGAGCCAGCTCTCAAGCCCAAATAGTTGCAAAAACATCCAAAAGAAGAAAAAAACTCTTTTTTTTTTTACTCTGGCTCTCGTGTATTGAGAAACCCATCATGTCACTTTGTAACCATGTTAGTTACCACTTTGATGATGTTACTTTTTTTTATGTGTTTATCAGATTTTGTTTCAAATGCTAATGAAACACACCCGGTGGGCTGCACACAACTCGAAGGACCAACCAACAAACGAATCAACTCGAACCAACGAACCATTCAACCAAACAAACAACCACTTAACAACTGTTGTTTTACTGCATTTAAGAAAACCAAAAAAAAAAAACTTAAAAAAATTAAAGCATTTTTTTTTTATTTTGTATAGATTACAATAGATTAGAGAATGTTAATGAGTTGTTAGAGAATTAACTAGAGAACGAGGGCCGAAAGCTAGATTTTTAATGTGTATTATTTCAAAACAGGCATATTTTGATTTCAATAAATTTGCATGCCAAATCGCTACATTTTTCAATCTCAAACACAAAAATGGAATAATCGCTACATTTTTCAATCTCAAACACAAAAATGGAATATACAGTAGAATCTTAAAAAAGTTAACCAAAATGTCCCAAGGGGTATTAACTTTTCTGAACTTTTAACTTTTCTAAGCGCGTTATTTTAGTCGAAAAAAAGGAATAAATAAATTATGTAATAAATTTTAAATGTAATACACAACTTTTTTTAGATGCAAAATGTTATGTTTTTTATTATTTATTATTAAAAGGGTTAAATAGTTTTCATTATTACAAATAAGAAACTTAGGCTTAATTTGTACTGGGTACTAAACTTCACTTCACGCTCTAAAAAGTTAACCGAAAAGTTAACTTTTTAGAGCTGCACGTTGATAACAAAAAACTGTTAACTTATCCGCGTGTTTAACTTTTACGCGAGTAAACTTTTATAAGATTCTACTGTATTTAAATTACAAATTTGTTTGAATAAAAAAAGAGTTTTAAGTTTTTTACTAAAAAAAATTGACTGGAACAAATAAGTTTTAGGAAAAAGTGTTTTTTTTGGGGTAAATGGGATTTTTTGTGTAATGGTAGCCAGTGGTCATGTTCTGTAACTCCCGCGTAAATAAACTTTTCGACTGTTATGTAAGAAATGAAACATTAATGCAATAGTTAAATTGAGACAAACAACCGTTTTTTCTCACTTAATCAGTGCTACCACCAGCAAAATTCAAAATTACACTTAAGATGAAGTAAAAATACCCGATCTAAATGAAATTACACCTGGGGCCTAATTCTGGCAGTCGTGATCGAGTACTTTCTCGATTCGAAAGCAAGTTTATTTCAGACGATACTTAACGAATCGAAATTATTTTTTCAGTATTGTGAAACTAAAACTAATGCTTTATAACACTGAACAAATAATTCCGATTCGTTCTTTCGAATCGAGAAATAACTCGATCACGACTGCCAGAATCAGGCCCTTGATACAAAATTAAAGTTTTATTTAATAAAAAGACATTTTCAAAAAAGCAAAAACACAAAAAACTCATTGAAAGAAGATCAATATTAAATAGTCAAACTGTTAAGATTCTTATTGTAATTAATAAAATAATGAGTTAAACTTCCACATTTGGTTGCATTTATCTAGAGAAGGTTCAAAATGATCATTGTCATTCCTTTATAATGGGTGTTTTTAAGCCTGATAGATCTTACGAAAGGTTAGCTGTCAAACGCAACTTATTTTTTCACAAAAAAGGCGAGCGATGTGTTGATTTAGTGAAAATAAACTGACAGTGATGTAACTGGCTTATGCTGATGAACCAGCAACAATTGACGTCTTGAAGATCAACATTGTTCATTTTATTCGTGCAATGCAACCAGCAATGCTCGAAAAAGTGAAACAAAATAAGACGTCTGCAATGCATTTCGTCAAGGACAGGCGCGATGCCTATTTGTTTAAAATCAGTTTAAAATGGTAATGCCGTTTATTAATCTGCGATTAAAATTAATTTTTTTGCGTTTTCTATAATTTTAAGTTTTATGGTCTTAAAAAATACCCTTTATAGGAAACAAAATGCCTGCAGGATTTTATACAACTGTCCCTTTCGTAATTCAGTTTTACAACTGTTAAGGGAGTTAAATATTCTTCAAACTAAAGCATTTGAAAATTGCCAGAGAAAAATAAAATTAATTATATGTTGGAATATTGAAAACATATCTTCTTCCATGCTAGTTTTTAGTTTAAATAACTTTTTTCAATAAACTTCAGGTTCTAAATCACTATGATAGACATCTTTATCCAAATCTAAGGTCCATCTTGCGACATTCGCTACCGAACTTTTGAAAACTATACATATTTTACACTTTTCTTGAAAATAATCCGAGATTTGGTTCAGAAGACTGTGCATACCCAAATTAAATCAAGATTCGTTATCAGTGATGAAATTTTTTCTTTTAAAATATTGGTTGTTCCTCTTTTTCGAGCGTTGCTGGCTGCATGTCACGAATAAAATGAACAATGCTGACTTCCAGTACATCAATTGTTGCTGGCTTATCAGCACAAACCAGGTGATCCAGTCTGATTGACAGTTTATTTTCTCTAAATTAACCTTTGTGAAACAATAAGTTGCGTCATTTAAATCATGAAGTCGCCTAAAGTTGCGAAAATGGATGGCTGATTTTTAAAGTCAATGTGGATAATTTGGGGGCGTTGTTCAATCAAGCATGAATCTATTCATGATGATGTGCCTGATCAAAAAGTTAGAGCAGTATGAAAGTTCGTTTAACAGTTAACCTTTCTTAAGCTCTATCGGGCTTAAAAGTTTCCCATTATAAAGAAATTACAAGTAGCATTTTGAACCTTCCCTAGATATATGCAACCAAGTGTGTTAGTTAAACTCATTATTTTAGGAGTTTTATTTTATGTTTTATTAATTGTTTTTAAGCTTTAACAGTTTGACTAAAATTGATCTTTTTTCAATGAGTTTGTTGTGTTTTTGCATCTTTGTAAATGTCTTTTTATTAAATAAAGCTTCAGTTTTATGTCAGGTGTGATTTAATTTAAATCGGGTAATTTTGATTCATCTCAAGTGTAATT
Source organism: Pollenia labialis (assembly GCA_949318255.1). Classification (NCBI taxonomy): domain Eukaryota; kingdom Metazoa; phylum Arthropoda; class Insecta; order Diptera; family Polleniidae; genus Pollenia; species Pollenia labialis. The sequence goes on along the minus strand of OX439141.1, from coordinate 39,362,218 downwards.
TTGAATTTTGCTGGTAGTAACACTGCTGCCAACAAGCAAATAAACAAAAACAAATGATTTAATTTGCCCAAATAGCACGATAGGGTGACCGCATTGTACCGATTATTGTCGCAAATGAGTTTTAGCCGATATGAACCGAAAACAATTGTCACAATGTGCGACGATAATGGGTCCACCTAAAAATAAATTGTGCAATGTTTTTAAATGTGGGCCGATGTAGCACGATTAAAATTGTCACTGATTGTGCCGATAGTGGGATCTTAGCTTTTGTCTACGACCCGAGTTCAATCCCTATCCCCCCCTCCCCCCGTTCAGTCAAGAATAAAAATTATCAAAATAAATTTTAATTCATTTCATGTTTAATGAAAATAAAACATTTAAATGATTTTGTTATTCGTGCTTAATTCCCAATTTTTATCCGGTTTGGCGATGGAACTTAAAAAAAAACCTGGTGACACTGATAGTGACTTGCGGTTAGTTAGAAATCGAGTCATCTTTAAGGGTAATGTTATATCATGGACATTTGAAATTTATAGACTGCTGTTTATTGTTTAACTTTTAATTTGCTTTTTTTTACATTTTTTTATTTTAAATCACTTGGTTTACTGCCCTCGTGCATTTGTGTGCAAATAATTATAATTGATGATATTTCTACCGCAATTTCCAGATAATATCTAATCAAAATAAAACTTCGTCTACATACAACTTATTTATTATTTGATTTTATCTGTTGCCGAAAATCATCACAAATTAAATCAGATTATGAATTTGTTTATGACGATATCCGGATGATACTGATGACAATCATTTGTGTCCTAAATCAAACCCAGCTGGAACCAAATATTATTTTTGCGGTTAATTTGTATATTTTTGTGTGAGAGGTAAAGAATTTATATCATCTTACCTAATCATTTGACTGAAAAACTCGATCCTCCCCCCTCACCAATTGTTTGCACAAGGGTTCCTTTACTACTGCGTTTCCATACAGCCCCCTTCCAGTTTTACAAAAATAATTTTTATTTCTGTTTTTATTTTCAAACTCTTTTGTGTGGTATGAAAAATTAATTTGATTTGGTGGTTGAAAGTAATTATGTCACATTAATTTTATGAAAATATTTGCAAAGTATTTTATTAAGCGAGCGAGGGTGTCTTCCAAATATTAGAGAAAAAAATGGCTAAAGAAATGTCCTCTTTGTACTGCTTCCAGTAGAAACTAGACTGTGGTTAAGGTTATTATTAAGTATCTGGGTCTGAATCTTTAAACCCTTAAATGTATTTATTTTTTTTAATTTCACTGAAAAATCTACAATTGACAACTTCATCACCAGGGTGCAATAACAATTAAAAAACTGAAATCAAAATGAAATGAGTAGTCGCAACAACGACGACGACAAAAACAAACAAAAAAAACACAAAATAAACATATTTTATAAATTTGAATTATGATTCTGATGATGACAGTTTTATCATTTCTGGCATGTATTTTCATGATTTATTAATTTTGGTGAAAACTGAAAATATTTTGCCAGCGAATGTCATGGTAAATAAGCCAAAACGAGTGACTGATTATTGAAAGACAAAATTGATAATAAATTTCCAGATACAACTAATTAAATTTATTCATTTGAAGAAGGAATATTTTGAAAATTTTGGAAAAGTGTTTTAATCCTACGAAAATGCTTTCAATGATTGATGAAGGAAAACTTAATAAAAAAACAAGAGATCTTTTTAAGAAAAAACGCAACTTGGTATTTTTTTTGGGGCAATAGCTATATTTAAGTTAAAAAAGACCTTTATTTTATTCCGATACTACAAAAAGTCAGTTTCTGTAAAAACGTAACTGTTTTTGTGAAAAATTTCTTTTCTAGGGATAAAGTTACCTTTTAGGAAAAGTTATGGGAAGTGCCTAGAAAATTTCGTCAAAATTTTTGCGGATGTTGTTTATTGAAATCAAAAATGCTTGCAACTTAATTGGAAATTTTGGCTCTTGACGTTCTCCAGATATACATAAAATAAAATATAAAAAAAACAACAACAAAGGATTTTTAAGTAAAAGTAGAGGCAGTCGTGTACAAATGACGATCAGGCTAAATTTCGATAGCAAACAATTCCGTGACATAAATATGCAACTGATTAGTCCCTATCATACCTGGGGCATAGGGAAACCCCATTTCAGTGGCAGTCGTACATCGTTACATCAACTTCGCTCCTCATAAGAAATAACCCAGAATATACACGCAAAGAAAACACCTTGTTGTGGTAAAGATATTCTAAAGGTAACATATCGATACCTTCCCATAAGAATGTATTAAGCGACATTTCTAAAATTGTGTAGGAAACGAAAAAAACGTCTCATTTAGTTATTTATTTTTCGGATTTTATTGAAAGGAACATATTTGGAAAGCGATTTTCTGAATACAAAACATATTTAAAAATGTGGCTTAGCATAATTTCTTTGGCAGATAATACAAATTACAGGGTGCAACATTATTCCAGTGAGAAAACTTGACGGTTGATACAATTTTATTTTCACTCTAGTTTCCTTTGCATCCATGATAGGGCAGCGAAACCCAGGCCAAAATGTGGCGCTTAACTTCTAGTATAAATCCACATCAAAAAGTCATTTTCGAAAAATGTGTCGCTTAATACATTCTAATGGGAAGGTATCGATATTATGATCAGATTCATGATTGTTGTCAAAATATTACGATTTATATTGAATTATGTATTAAAAATAAGAAATGAAAAAATAAAAAATTAAATACCAGAGAATTTTATTTATTTATTTATTTAATTAGAAAAATTACAGTACAACAAGACTTTCAATCTTATATAATAGTACTGCTGATACAGTGGCAGATTTATTCATTTATTTTTTTAATAACTTAAGCCCTGCGCTTTCTACCGGGCTAAAATGTTATCAAGAAACGTGTTTTTGTTTTATAAATATATTTTGTGAATTTCAGCAAAACCCTACATTAATTAAAAATTAAAAAAATGTATATGTCACACAAAAGCGCCACCTATCGGAATTAAACTTAAGAGAAATCTGGCTCCGGACTAAACAATTTTACTGTCCAAATTTTTTGTCAATCGGTCCAGCGATTCTTGAGTTTTAGCAGCACATACCCGGCACAAACGTTTTTATGAAGTATATATACATAGATATTATGACTAATTATATTCGTAATATTACATCATACTATTTTTCCCTTAATCATATTCTTATTAAAGTACACATATGTAGGTCTGTTTTCTGCTGTAGATGTGTTCCAAAGGAACCCACAAGCGTGTTTTCCAGTCGAATAAAACGAATTTTTGCAAAATCTTATATCATGCCGTGCATTGCTCCATGGTTCCACATTTTGATTCATTGCTCTGAGCCTACTGCTTAGGATAACTACAATCAATTTGACACCAAGTTTGCTCATTCCTTTTGAGTTTTTCGAAAGTGAGCGTGTTTTCAACAGACGGTCAGACGGACAGACAGACGGACATTGCTAAATCGAATAACTCAAGGAGCCAGAATAAAGTATTTTATGGGGTCTGAGATGAATAATAAAAAGTTTCACACGGAATGACAAACTTAGTATACCCTCGACATCATATAGTCGGGCTGGACAATACTTTCATACTTGTTTTATGTCTTTTCTTTACTCGTATACCGTTTATCATGCTGCGATGGATTTTTTGTAATAATTGTTTAACTCTTTGGCGCGGTTGGAAAGATATTGAACGAGCAACGTTGCCATATGTTTTTTTTATCAGCAAAGAACACGTATCTCTACTGTAATTAAACGTATTTTCATTCAAACTGGCGTTACAATCTAAGAATCATTGAAAATTCTGTACTAAGGCTAATCTAATACCATGTTCGCACGACAGCGTTTTTTCGTAATTCACTCTCTCATTCGTAATCCACAGCCGAACTATGATCCAAATTACATAATTCGTCATACAAAATTTTGAGAGCGGATTATCTCATTTGTACGTAATTAAATTTTTATTACTCTGTGGATTACTTTAAAATCAATGTGATCTCTAATTTTTATCGGTTTTTTTCCATCACCAGCTGTCAAAGCACTAAAAAAACAAACAAAATATAACATAAACAAAAGTAAAGGAAGTAATTTTATATTATAAAATTTAATGGAATCCAAAAAGAAAATAAATATTTTATACGTATGTATTTCTTTGAACTAATATTTTTTACTTACTTTTTCTTTCCATTCTTAATAACAAAAAATTAGCTGCTCCAGGTTAATTTGCAGTTAAATTGAATTTTGATTATTTTTAATATTTCTTTTTTGTATTTTTTTTTAGATGGAAAACTCTTTTGCATGGGAATATTTTATAAAGAATTCCACAGATACTGCTGCATGCAAATTATGCAAATCATTTAATTAAGCCCATGTTATTTCATGGTGGGTTTTCTATACGGTCAATAACCAGAAGTTCTTTTATTAGAGAGTCAATGCTAAATAGAGGTTTTAGTCTGCCAAAAACGGAACGTGATGTCCAAAATCTGATTATTGAGCATTTTTTAAAGTTAAAAGTGATATAAAATACGACATTCAAGCTAAATTAAATGATAAATGTAGATTCAATTTGGCAATGGATGAATGGACGAGTAAAAAAAACCGAAGATACTTAAATATATGTGTATATGGAAGTGAAAAAACCTTTCACAACTGAGGGATGGCTTATATACCAGTAAAGTGCGGCTTTTGAAATTCGTTATCTAATAGAAACGAGATTATCGGAATATAATATCAATTTCAAAAGAGATAGCCACCATAACTGATGTTCCAAATGTCATGAACAAATTTGTAAAAGAAAGCTTTGTCGAAGACAAAATAGTCTTAACCATGCTTTGCACTTTGCGGTTGTTGATGTGTCTTATCAAAAAACATTAGAAACATCAATTGTTGATTCGGAGTCGAGCGATGAGGATAATTTAAACGATGATTTTGAAGATGTTTTAAAAACTAACAACATTTTTGAAATCACCAAACAAGTATTACAGCAAACACGTAAAATAATAACATTATTTAAAAAAGTCATACAAAAAACTCTGTTTTACAAAAATACGTAGTAGCAGAAAATTCAAAAAAATTTTGTCTTCAATTGGATGTTGCTACGAGATGGAACTCAATGGTTCCGATGATGGAGAAATTTTTGTTGTTGAAGAACTCTATTAGGAAAAGCCTAATTGATTTCGACATGCACGTAGAGAAAAAACATGTTTAATTATGGTCGCCTCCAACCAAACTATTTTTAAAGAAAATTTTAAACATATTAGATATGGTTAATATAACCATATAATTGTCAGCGGCAACCATATTATAGTTAAATTAATTCTCCATCAAGAACCCACAACCATATTGTAGTTGCCTCTAAAAATTTTATGGTTTAATATGATAATAATTAGTTTTTAAATTTACAATAGTATTTTCCTCTTTTTCAAGAGCAACATACTATGGTTGTAAACCAACCATGCTATTGTATGTGTTTAACAAATTTTAGTTATTATTGATCATAAAATGTTTGGAGGCAACAATAATATGGTTGAGGCTTCTTGATGGAAGCCTTATTTAACCATAATATGGTTACCGCTGACAAAAATATGGTTATATTAAACATAATATGTTTAAAATTTTCTTTAAAAATAGTTTGGTAGGAGGTGACCATATTAAAACATGTTATTTCTTTGGGTGTGGGTAAGCTAAGGGTTGAAATAACATCATTGTATTAAAGAACTTATCAAACATTCTCAATCCAATAAAATTAGCTGTAGAGGCACTTTGTCGTCGTAATACTAATTTACTAACAGCTGATCTTATAGTTAATACAAGTTTGAATCACTCAAAAATAGAATAGAAGAAAGAAGACATTCCAAACTGTGCACCCTAATTAGGTTTTTGAAAAATCCCGATATCTTTAATGATGAAAACAATGGCAACTTGTTCCCAAATGCTTCAAAAAACTCTGTCTTTATATGTATATGCAGAACATCTTTACGTTCGTCTTTTTGGTGAAGAAATCGAGTTGGAAGAAATTGAAAACAGCGATGATAGTGATATTGTAGAAGAAAAGACATTTGCGGAAAAATTAAATGCTGAAATATGTAACGTTAAAGAAAAATCTAAAGAAAATTCAAAGCCATTGAAATGTTCCATAAAAAAAGATTTTAAATTTTTTGAAAGATCTGGTAAAAAAACTGAAAACATTCAAAAATTCTTTGATGCTCTATTAACAATACGACTAGAGTTTTTCTTTTCCCGGACTTTTTCATTTCCCGGGAAAGCGGGATTTATTTTTCAATTTCCCGGGACCCCGGGAATTCCCGCTCAATATAAATCGATGCAAAATATTATTTAATTTAATTTATTTTTAATATTTTAATTCGGCTCAAGTTCATCAAATTTAATATTCATTGAACAAAAAACATTTCCTGAGATCAATTAAATAAGTTTTTAAATACATTAAACTTTTTTATTTCTGTGTCAAAAAGGAAAAAGTGCACCTTAAAATCTTCATGTTAAAAAGTACAAAGTTTCATTTATTTTGTAGGGTTTTTGAGGAAGTTGTAGCAAAATGACTTTTTGGTTATCTTTATTTCAATGTGCAATAACATTTGAAATAATAAGAACTTCCGATCTGGGACATTAGGAGTGTTTAGGAATAAAAATATAAAAAAAACTATAACCGCAGAGATTTGCCACCTTTAAAGTTTTTAATTGTTCTCATATAAAACTTAAAAATAGACTTAATCACTTATTGCCACAGAATAGATTCAAGGCCAACAGCATTTATATAAAACCAAAAATGTTAAATTGTTCAAACAAATTATTACAAAATATTTCTGTTAAAATAGGATTTTAGCTCATAATAAGCATTTACAGAAGATTTCAATCACCCTTATTCCATTTAACGTCGTCGTCATCGTCATCAATTAATTATCGACATCAATTTTCATCGACGTTGTCATCAATTCGATACAAAACTTGTATTCTATAACAGCAGTGTAACGATGTCGATTGTTTATCGTTTTTTAAAGCACATCACTAATAAATTAGACAGTTTGTTTGTTTTGTTTTTAGTTTTTATAAAAAAAAATGCAATTTGATATTCATTTCTAAAAAATGTTGTGCTTTAAAAAAGGGAAGCTTGATTTATTCTCAAAAATTCACACTTACTAATGCCCCGTATAAATCAACAGTGTTGATTGTGCCCTGTAAAGAACAGACTTCGGTTTATATATGGGGCTTTCTTTATAACGGCGACGATTGCCAAAAGAGCAACAAAAAGTTACGCGAAAATTGCAAACATTCGGAAAATTTGCAGAAATAGCGGAAATCCGCGAAAATTTTAAATATTTCAAACGAGCAATAAAATTGATTTAAAGTCCCTAAAAACATAAGGAATGCCAAAAGTTCCATAAAAATGGCTAAATATTCGGAAATTCGCAAAAATTTCCTAATTACGGTATAATAGCAATATTTAATATTTATTAAAAAACGTAAAAGCTGTAAAGAATCATATGAAAAAATCACTTCTTTCGCGAACATGGCTAAAATTCGCGAAAAATTGCAAACATGAAAACAAACCCCAAACATTTATTTAAACTCGTTTAATCTGTTAAAAACTAAATGTCGTAAAAGTAAAATTCGTAAAAGTTTTCATTATATCAAAAAAGCCATAAAGACTATAAGAAATTACAAATATTCATTAAGCTCTAAAGAATCAGAAAACTTAGACGAAAAGTTTCGTTTATCAGACACATGGCTTAAATTCGCGAATTTCCGCTAATTTAGACATTTTTATGGAATTTTTGCTATTCCTTATAGTTTTAGGGACTTTTAATCAATTTTATGGCTTGTTTGAAATATTAAAAATTTTCGCGAATTTTCGCTATTTTTGCAATTTTCGCGTAGCTTTGTTGCTCATTTTCCATTTTTTTAATTAAACATTATTATTATTGTAAAGTTAAAAAGGAATAAAACTGTTTCGACGCCAATAAGACTGTCGACAAAATCAGAGTCAATTTATATCGATGCCATCGTTAACGTTGCGTACGGCATACCAAAAATACATCGACGCTTATCGATAAAAGTTGATATTGACAATGGGCATACCGATTTGCAAGAATCGACACATAACGTTATCGTTTCGTATTGATGACGCTAAATGGAATAAGGGTGAATGATTAAACACGTTTCTTTTCTACGGAAATAGGACTTTAAACAAATTAAATATTCTGTACATTTTAACTCTTCTACTTTCAAAATTTCAAAGCATTAAACATTATCGGATATAAATTGATATTTCTTTGACGTTGTGCAAAAATGTCTTTAGTCAGAAAAAAAAATCCCGGGATTTTTGTCCCGGGATTTTTGTCCCGGGAAATCCCGTATGAAAAACACTAAATACGACCCACCTCCGTTGAAAGCAAACGTGTTTTTTCTCTGACAGGAATTTGAGTTACTAAACTTCGAAATAGACTTTCAGATGAGTCTATAAATTCTATTTCTGTTTTAAAAACGCTTTTTAAAAACAAGACTAATTGCTTTTTATAAATATTTTAATCTTTATAATACATTTATCAATGTTATGTATAAGAAAAATGACTGAATTATTATTTAATTTTTTAACACTTTTTGTTTAAGTTGTGTAATATTAATTATATAGTTTGTATGTATTTATTATAAAGAACTGAACTGATTAATTTTTTGTTAATATACTTTTTAATCTCATGGATGTAATTTTTTAAATAAAATATTATTACTTTAACGAATAGAATCTAAGAATTTATTTCTCATGGTGGGTAACATTTATTATATACATTTTCATATTAATTCGAATGTGTATTCTAAGTCAAATTACAATTTTAAAAGCTTTTTTATACTTTAATAGTCTCAAGCTACGGTCACACTTGTCAAATATTTGACGAAAAAAAAAACGGAACCAACAAGCGAACTAAATAATAACTTTCCTTAATTCCAATATTTATTTTGATTATAATTCCACATCTTACACAAAACATTTTTTTGCTATGTCTAGTTGTATAATAAGTGTATTTTGTGATATTAAGACCAAGTTAAATCCCACTAACTATTAATAAAAGTAGTGGTTACGCTTATTTGGTCAAATATTCAATAAGTGTGACCGTAGCTTTATTCCTGAAAAATATTGAATTTAACGCCCTTATGCAAAACAAAGTTAAAGTCTGCATTAGCTCACCGAGCCTTTAAGCCCATACACACACCTTTGCTGGGCTTAATGTTTTGACACAAAATAAATTGTGAACAATTTTCAATTTATTCCAAAGAAACATTTTTTTCTTTATTAGAATATTTCTGATGTTTTGTTTACATATTAAAAAAAGTCATCTTTCGTGCCTGACTCTGCTGATCATGAAGATGATTCAGTTCATTTTTATGAATTTGTATGTAAAATACTTCAATAAAACGTGCAATTATTTAAGGTTGCGGTAAAAATCTGTTAAGAAAATTATTTATTTATTTATTTGCAATAATCTGTTTTGTTTTTTTTTTTATATTTCGAGGACACACGCTGCATGGCGGTATGAATAAATAATTCAATTTTATTTTTCGCCACAAAATCAATACAAGCCAAGGGGAAGCAGTCACTAAGTCGTCAGTCAGTAGTCGTCATCCCATATTTATTAAGTATAGGAAAGAATCATGATGATAAATCCAGCCTCAATCACGTTCTAGAGTGAAATTCATAAATTCATCATAAACGAGAGAGGCGTGACTTTAAAGATACTAATATTTTCAAAAACAACAACAACACCAAAAGTAACGATTTATGGATAAAAAAAAAACAAAATAAATAAATTAAATTAAAAAAAAAATCTATATGCAGCAATAATAATGAGAATAATAATGATTTAAATTGTGTTGCATAACGGATACATGACAAATATGGAAATCATTAAATAAATGCTGTGTGAATAATAAACTAATTTACTTTATTTTGATTGTTTTTATTCCATAATTATTTTCCATTTCAACACATAGAGATGGAGTTGATATCGGGAAAAAGGATGAAGCAAATAAATATTTCTACAATAAATTAATTAAAATAATTGTGGTATAGAAACGGGGAATACTTATCCGCATTAAATGTTACGAAATAGTAAATTATTGTGAAAATTGTTTATGATCAATAACGAGGAAGTTGTGGGTTAAACAAAAAACTAAAAAGGACTTGTTTACACAACAAGTCAAACTTTCCGCTAAAAATAATTATGTGCTGTGGTTGAACGTGTAGAGAAATTTATATGAAAAATACTTGCAAAAACTGAGTGCATTTCATATAAATTTTACTACACATTCAAGCACTTGTGTTGTGAAAACAACACAAAAATAAAGCAAAAAGTCACTTCTGCCATAAAAACGTATGTATTGACTAAAAAGTCCCATATTTGATAAAAATCCACTTTTTAAAATCAGGTTTTCACTAAACACAAACTTTCCTCTGAAAAGTTACTTATTTACAAAAAGTAAATTTTAACCTAAACTGGGTTTTGTAACAAACAGCGAGTTTTTCCATTTAAACAGAGTTGTTCACTAAAAACGAGTTCTTCAATTAAATTGAGTGTTCACTAAAAACTGAATTTTTTACTAAAAACTGAGTTTTATATTTATGTGCTGTTTTCACAACACAAGTGACTGAACGTGTAGTAAAATTTATATGGAGAATACTCATCAAACTGAGTGCTTTTCATATAAATTTTACTACACTTTTTTTTTTTACTAAAAACTGAGTTTTTCACTATAGAACGATTTTGTCACTAAAAACTGAGTTTTTCAATTAAAACTGAGTTTTTTACTTAAAACTGAGTCTTTTTTTTAATAAAAAGTAAGTTTTTTCACTAAAGTCACCCTTATCGTAGTTGGCGAATTTAAAATACGCCTGCGACTGTTTGGTAATAGATTAAAGAAAATAAGTTAAAGTTCTCTTTAATCTGTTACCAAACAGTCGCAGGCGTAATTTAAATTCGCCAACCACGATAAGGGTAGGCATTTCACTCAAAAATGAGTTTTTCACATGAACTGAGCTTTTTCCTTAAAACTAATGTGCTGTTTTCACAACACAAGTGACTAAACGTGTAGTAAAATTTATATGAAAAGCACTCAGTTTTTTGAGTGTTTTCCATATTAACTTAACTACACATTCAAGCACTTGTGTTGTGAAAACAACACATAAATAAAGCGAAAAGTCATTTCAGCCATAAAAACGTATGTTTTGACTAAAAAGTCCCATATTTGATACAAAATGCACTTTTTACTAAACCAGGTTTTCACTATACACAAACTTTCCTCTGAAAAGTTACTTATTTACAAAAAGCAAATTTTAACCTAAACTGAGTTTTGTAACAAACAGCGAGTTTTTCCATTTAAACTGAGTTTTTCACTTAAAATTAATTCTTCACTTAAATTGAGTGTTCACTAAGAACTGAATTGTTTACTAAAAACTGAGTTTTATATTTATGTGCTGTTTTCACAACACAAGTGACTGAACGTGTAGTAAAATTTATATGGAGAATACTCATCAAACTGAGTGCTTTTCATATAAATTTTACTACACTTTCAGTCACTTGTGTTTTTCACTACAAACTAAGTTTTTCACTTAAACTTGAATTTTTTCACTAAAAACTGAGTTTTTCACTAAAACTGATTTTTTTCATTTAAAACTGAGTTAATTCATTAAAAACTGAGTTTTTTCACTATAAATTGATTTTTTCAATAAAAATGATTTTTTTACTAAGAACTGAATTTTATTTCACTAAAAACTGATTTTTTCACTAAAACCTGAGTTTTTTCACTAAAAACTGAGTTTTTCACAACAAACTGAGTTTTTTTAGTACAAATTGGTTTTTTCAATAAAAATTAGTTTTTCACTTAGAACTGAATTTTTACTAAAACTGAATTTTTCATTTAAAACTGAGTTTTTTCTCTAGAAACTGAGTTTTTTTTTTACTAAAAACTGAGTTTTTTTTACTGAAAACTGAGTTTTTTTACTAAAACGTCATCTTTACACTGAAGCATGATTTTTTTTCTCTTGAAGAAGTTTCTTTCACCCACAATTCATTTATTTTGTAATTTGTTTTTTAAAGTTTATGTGCTGTTTTTACCACACAAGTGACTGAACGTGTAGTAAAATTTATATGAAAAGCACTCAGTTTTTTGAGTGTTTTCCATATAAACTTAACTACACGTTCAATCACTTGTGTTGTGAAAACAATAATTTTTGTTACATGTACTTTAACAGACTTTTTTATATTCACATTTTTTCATAGTTTCAATATCTGAAAAATATGGTAGCAAAAATAGTCATTGAACAATTAACAATTAACAGAATCAAATCATGTTTAGAATGCCATTAAATTATGGCATAAATAGGAACTCATTTTCAAGGTCATTAGAATTGATGATCATAATGCATTTTATAATGCACAATAAGCTAAAAAGGGAGTTTTATTTGTTAGTATTTTCATTGTTGTCATTGTAGTTGTTGTTTTTGCTACCAACTATTGTTGAAAGGCTCATTGAACATTTTTATATAGAAGTGCTGGCACAAAGGATGTCATAAATTGCCAAAAATAATTGCATTCAAAATCATACTACTCTATAAAACAGCAGCAAATGGGGTTTTGAAGGAGGTGGAGTAGGTTTGTAATTTGTCATGCATATTGAAAGTATGTGAGTATATTCCCAATAGTTTAGCATTTTTTAAGTGCATGTCCAGTCGACCAGACTGATAAACAGCCAGACGTACGGATGGACAAACACACAGACAGATAGACGGACAGAAAGTCTATTATTATTCGTAGTTATTAATTCCATAAATGGGCCTGCAATGGGTGAGTAGTTCGTGCAACCAACTACAACAATAACTAACAACAAATAGAGAGTATGATGTTTGAAAAAAACACACAAAAAAAAAAAATACAAAAACGACGGGTTGCTTTACAAAATGTCAATGTTTCCGTTTTTGCCGCTTGTTGTGTCCACGCGCCATTGCTCTCCATCAAACATTAAGTTGAGGCTTAAGTGCAGCTGTGATATGGACCGGTTCGAAAAAAAGGGGGCCAAACAGGAAATTATCAATAAATACTACGCGCCAACACACCAACCAACCAACCAACAACATCAATAGTGAACAAAAATTATTTGATTTTCAATTGCAGACGAAAATTATGCAACAAATAATAATAAAGTCCATGAAAGAAAAACATTTGAAACATTTTATACGGCGAATTTGCAATTCATTACCAAGTTTTACAATATTCCCTTTTTAAGGCATTTTGTTGTGATGATACTGACCGATTGCATTAAACAATAGTAGGAGTCCGGGTGGGGGAGTTAAATAAACCCAAAAATTTATTAAAAGGCAACGGAAGCATCATTATCATAAATTATCATTTTGTAGGAATTGCTTCCGGCAATAAATTAAACAAATGAGAAACTAGCAATAATAATTCACAATAGTAGTTTCCTTTTAAATAAAAAAAAACAAATAAAATCCGAAAATGCCGGCCAAGTTTATTTTCAATCTCAATAAGAAACTCTTGGAAAGTTTCCTTAAATTTTTTTTATTTTTCCAATTAAAAATGTAATAATGTAATTATTTCTATTTCTTTTATTACTTTTTACTTTAATTTTAAAATTTATTGTAAAATCTTTTTTTTCGTTATTAAAGCAAACAAATACTGGCATCCTTAGAAATGTTTCGTAGCAATTTAAAATTTTATTTTTTTTAAATTAGAAAATTTTATTCGTAAGCCTTCTTTAAACAGGGGTGTTGGTAAGATTATTTTTGTGGTGAAATATAGCAAAAGAAAATTAAAATTATATACATTCATACCTAATAATGAAAAAACCAATAAACTTGCCAGACTTATAAATATTTGAATGTGTTTTTGAAGAAACTAGAGGTAAAACCTTAGCAGTTAATAGAAATGAAATTGCCTTGTGTCAAAGTGACTGAGGGGAATTTTTAAATTAACTTTATGTTTTCTATTGCAAATACGTTGATCTTAAGATTTCATTAAAGCATTCAAAAATTATAACAGAAATGTAATCAAAATAAAATAGAGATCAAGGTCGTTGCAAATTTTTGTGTAAAAATATATGACATTTGACGTTGTTTTATACTGCGAATGAGTGAACAAAACGAATCCGAGAGTACACTCGATTGTCTACCCCTTTAAATTCCTCTCTTCCCTCTCACCTATAAGGTAAGAATCACAACGACAGAAATCGAATAATGTAAAGCTGGAGGTCCACTCCACTCGTTTTCGCCTCTACGCATTGCATAACTTTTATACCTTCCATGTGTCCTATGTTTCAAGTTACTTGCAATGCTTTTTATGCGGCATCTCCACAAGTAAAACTTAAATTACGTGAGTCAAGATAGCGTTGACGAAATAGCGTCGAATTTGGGAATTTACAAGCCGGGATAATGAAATACCTAAATTATGGCGATTTGCAGAATAGGGACAAAAAGTTAGCGTTGGTTTTTTGGAATTTAAAAAGGGGAAGTAAAAATTCTTAAAATGTTTAATAAACATAAAAAAAATAGTTAACAAAAATTAAAAAATACACTTTTAGGAACACAATAAGCGATTCGTGCAATAAATCTGACCATTTTCGATGCACCCAAATATCACTGGAACTAACCGAACGATTTTTTGCACGCATCGCTTATTGTGTTCCTAAAAGTGTATTTTTTATTTGTATTAACTATTTTTTGTATTTTTATTAAAAATATTAGTTATTTTTACTTCCCCCTTTTTAAATTCCTAAATTCGACGCTAGCTTTTTGTTGTTATTCTGCAAATCACCATAATTTGGATATTTCGTTTTCGCGGTTTTAAAATTCCCAAATTCGACGCTATTTCTCCGACGCTATCTTGGCCCACGTAATTAAATTTCATTTTTTTTTTAAACAGCTGATTTGTTCGAACGCTGCTTGTGACGCTTACAAAAGTAGAAAGTAAACCTACTTTTTACATTCAACGCCTCAATGCATCCTACGCTTTTGTGCATGCAATTTGTAACACATAACTACACAGATTATACTTTTTTGGCAGCTGCGTAGACAGCGAAAATGCGTGTAACGCGTGATGTGGACCTCTAGCTTAAGTCGTCGTACAGACTTGCATTTTTTGTTGCATACATTGTTTTTAAATTCTGCTTTGAAATTGCATTAGTGTTCAGTGCCCATGTTCTGCAATTCTCACGTCAAGAATCTTTTCGATTAAAATGTCTGTTTTCTCACTATCTGTTTTTCTCACTAAACTGTGCCTCTATCTTTTTTGGCGATTACTAGCTGTCACGTAAGGAAATTACTCGCCAATTCACAGAAAAAGTGTGTCTGTAAAATTTCCGTGAGAACTGGAACTTTGAATTGTCGAATAAACTCACGATTACAAATGGGGCGAGAAAAATTTTAACACTAAAAACCAATTAAAAATGCAAAAAACAAAGAATAATAATAAAAATAATTTGTTCTGGCCCATTTTTTATTGTTTAATTATTTTGCTTTTAACATTTTTGTAAAATATACGAATGTTTTCAAAGCTCGTTTGCAGCAAACAACAAACATTAATGTCACACTTAACAATTTGGTATTACCGACGGATGTATTTCATCCGCCGTCGTTAAAAAATTTAAAATTTTAGTAAATTTTGATCGCCGTCAACGATATGGGTTACTGGCATTCTCAACGTCTGCAATGTCACATCGGCTTCGAGTGCAATGTAATGACATTTATAACGTAACGACGTAATGTTTTTTGATAGTTTTCGACATGAGTTACAGACACACTTTTTCTCACTTTTCGAGAAACGATAGGATATTTTGTTTCACATCTTTTCGATGCGAGAAGTTCTCACTACACTTACAGAACATGGGTACAGATTATCTACTCTTGCAATTTTTGTTTTTTTATATTGTCTTTCCTCTTCTCCTTTTAATATTTTATATATAAATACAAATACACCTACAGCCAACTTCAAGTTGAAAAGTGTGAGAATTACAAAATAAAACAGGTTTTGCACAGTACATGAAACTGTCCGGTCCCTACACGCGTGTAAAATGTAGCCCACAAGGGACTAGGACTAGTCCGAAAGAAATCCAAAATGTAAAGGAAACACGTGGTCTATTTAACATTGCGATGGCCTAGGGCAGCACCATATAACCCAGTTTTGCATTACAAAGAAGTAGTTTTAGAACTACTCCATGGTTTACTCCATGTCGTCAAAAAGCGAAGACATATCGTTTCACTACAAACACTTTTGAACAATGGCATGGCCCATGCTTGCATTACATCCGACCAGTCCAATGAGAAATCCTCACATATTTTGTTATTTTAAAGATAAAACCGGTCATTACTTGTCTTTCGTTGTTATTGTGGTCCTTTCTTATATCCATGCATCGCTATTTTTCTCTAAAGCCCAGTACTCTGTTCAAGTTTGTGAAAAATGTTGACCAACATCTTTTATATCATACGAAAAATTTGACATGTAACCATTTTGCGAGTTTGCACAATTTGACAATTTTGTTTTTTTAAAGTATGCGACATTGTTTTGCGTACACAGAAAAAATAGAAAATCGACTTTAATTAAACAATTCGTTCAGACAATTAAATATTTAACTAATTTTGCCCCTGCAAAGGAATTGATCATATCAATTAACGGATTTGTATTTTCGAGTCATGGGACACAAATTTAGTCAATTAAAAAATTAATTGCATAAACAAAAAAATACACCACATATACACAAACATTTAATTTTATGGGTTTTGATTAAAAAAATTAATTGCAGCAAACAAAAAATTAATTGAATAATTAATGTACACCAATTATTTATTTAATTCAATAATTTTTTAAAAATAATAAAGAAAATCCACATGTATTTTACTAAATTTTTTTTTATGTAAAAATTAAACAAAAATTAAAGTAAATATGGATAAACAATTGTTACCGGTTGTCTTATTTACATTTTTACCCATTTTCAGTTAATAGTGATTCGGTTAAAGCTTTTTTCCATTTGCTTAAAATTTCACGCGAAATATGTAAGTGCGGCTTAAATTATGAATTTTGAGCAGAGTACCAGGTGGAAAGAAGATGTTTTCAAATGGTCCAAATTAAAATTTTCCAAAAATTGGGTTTTTCTTTAAAATGTTATTTTTTGTACCCACACCACAATAGTGGAGAGCGTATTATGCGTTTATGACATGAATCAAAAAAACAAGATTGCGCACTCAGCCGTACAAAAAAACATTATACTGCGCATCTACGTCATCATAGACTAAATATGAGTGTTTGTTGTAAAAAATGTAAAACACACACAAATGCACATACACAAAGTCAATTGGATCGTCACACATAAAAATAACGGACCTGCGCAATGCGCAATCTTGTTAATTTGATTCATGAGTAAATGATAATGTTTTCTCTCTCAGTAGAAAAAGAAGCAGACAGTTGTCTGTCTGTTGGTTTTTAGAATTTCGGCTCTTGTGTGGAGTAAACGAAAATTACTGAATTTAATAAATATTCCGTTAAAAACAAAGGAATATTCAGTTAATTTTTTGATAGTTATTTTGTATAAAATAACGGAATATTCCTTTGTTTTTTACGAAATATGTAGTGTATTGTGTGATAGTTAATTAACATAAAAATCTTGAAAATTCGTTTGTTTTTACGGAACATGGGGTTGAATTTTTGACAGTAAAAATTAAATGAACTTTTTGTTAAAAATAAATGAAAAATAAGTATACCGGTTTTTAACTGAATTTTCATTTATTTTGTATTACAATTTCATTTCATTTTACGTACAGAATATTGTAAGTGTGTTGTCATTAAAGATAAATGTTATTTGAAAATTTAAAATTTCATATACAGAATTACTTTTTAAAAAGAAATAACTATGTATGCCCGTATTTGCCTTGTGCGCAATGTACAAGTTGCAATTTGTTGATAATTCGATTAAATTTGGTAAAAGCACTTTAATTGTACTAAGGACGAAGTCTCTGTAAATGGTGAAAAATTCGCTTTAATTTTATGTTTTTTTCTTATTTGTTTTGATTTGTTTTTTCCAGCCTTCGATAAAAATTAGTGATGACAATGATTCGTTTGTAGTTGGCATGGTAATTCAAAATGAAGTACGTACAAATGAGATAATTTGCTCTCAAAATGTTTTATGACGAATTATGTAATTTGGATCATGATTGGACTGTAAATTGCGAATGAGAGAGCGAATTACGAAAAAACATAGCATTAGTCTGATTCCAAAAATCTGCAAGCTCCTGTATGATATTTTCTGATTTGTATACCACAGACGAAAGAGGGTATTTAAAATTGTTGATACCGTTTGTAATTTTTATAAATTTGATCTTGGATCCTATAAATTATATATGTATGTATATATATTCTGGGTCCGTATGAGCAGCAAAGTTGATTTAACGATGTCCGTATGTCTGTTGAAATGGGTTTTCCGAAGACCACAGATACGATGGAGACTTGTTTGTAATATATTTCTGTCACACATGCTGATTTGAATTTTGATTTTGACATTCAGTCAGATAAATGTCTAAAATAAGAGGAACAAAACAACACCTGCCTCTATTTTTTTTTCTAAAATCCCATAAGTTGTCGTTTTTTTTATTTTAATACCCTTTTTGCGTTTTTTTAACTCATAAAAAATTACATACATGTATAGCGAAGTTGATTTAACGATGTCCGCCTGTCTGTCTGTCTGTTTTGCTCTATACTTGGAGAATGGAAAGACCAACATATTTCAAATTAGGTACAAGCATCTTGTTTATCAATTGGCAACAATTTCGGTGTTTTCTGAATTTTAGGGAGAACAGGAACGTTATCAAGCGACTTCCGGTTTCATACAATTATTTATTTAATGGGTCACAATTGGTCTCTTAAATTTAAATTTCAGACTTTAGAAAGTTGTTGCTGAAGGCCCATAATTTATTTTTGTCCTGATTCCTTAAAAAATTTAAATTCTTTTAAAAGATTTCAAACATCTTAACATTTTCCATTTAATCTGCACATTTAAATTTTATTCTCCCACCTCAAAATAATTGGCTTTTAAATGAAACTTTATTTTTTGCTTGTTAATGTTAATTTTAATTTCCTTAGAGTTGGCAAAAATTATTAAGCTCAAGAAGAAAAAAAAAAAAATTAAAAGATTCACAGGAAAAGTAAAAGAGGAAACACTCTTTAGACATTTTCTTTTCGGTGTGTTGTCGTCGTCACCTATTGTGGTAATCATCTTTTAACAAGTTTTATAGTTTTTGCAAAGAACAAGATGAAAAAAGCATAAAATTTCTAAAAGATTTTTCTAAACTGTATGCAGTCCTTTATCATCCTTCTTAGCTTTCTTCTTTTCTTTCTATTTTTTAACAAGTTAAAGTTAAACAGGACTTTTTTTTGGCTGGTGCTGCTGCCATTATCATTGCAGAAAGCCATTTGGTGTACATCTCATCATTGTGTCCAGTCTGTTGAAAAGCGGTTGCTACTCCAAATTAGCACTACGGTTGATGAAAATGTTAAGAAAGGCGTTGAAGGAAGGTAGAAGGGAAAATATTGTTAGGAATTGCCTTTAAGGAATATTTGTGTTGTAAGTATTTCCTTAAATTCTAATTCGACGCCATTTTGTTCAAAATGGGCTTTTACCGTTTATACTTCTGATGGCTGTTTTATCCACCAACAGCTCATACTAACTGCTCAACTAACGCCATTTTGTTGCTGTAGTAGTTTTTCCTTTACTTTATTAAATGAATTTAAAATTAGATGACACCATCCGTGCGTAAATAAAAATATTCGTAACGCACTTCTTCATCATCATTATCATCATCGTGTTAAGTTAAGGAGTAAGCGCGTTAACGTTGAGCCGATGTTTTATTTTTGTTCTTGTTTAGCTATTCTTTTAACAGCTCGGGGTACCTGCTCTGCTTTGCAATGGCCTTTCCCCTGACTACCTATCTCCTTCCCTACTTCCCTCTAAAGTTGCTTTATTATTCCATACGAAAGAATTCTAAAGTAAAACTTTATGTTTGTTGCTAAAAATTGAACAAAATCTTAATATATTTTTGTTAAAAGTTGTTGAATAAACCCAAAGTGTGATGGGGTTGTGTATTCGAGGGAAATGAGGTTGCTGTATTACCGAGATGATGGGTTGCTTCTTAACTTGTTTGTTTCTTTATCGCGTTTCTTTTAGTTTTTTGAAGATTTTTTTTTAATTTTTATTTTTGCCAAAGTTTTCTCGTTATAAGTTTTGTTGCCTTTGTGAACACGTTTTCTTCTAGTTGGCAAAACTTTCGCTATAGACATCAGCTTTCGAAGCAATAGCAGCAGTTTTAGCACCCTATTCTTTAGTGTGTCATATTGTTGTCTTACGCTGTAAGAATCTTTGTGTTCTACATCTATAAACCTTCTCTGCTGTGCCATTTGTATCCTGCTTGGGTTTTATTTTCTTATTACGAGAGTATTTTGGTTTAAATAAAGGGACGAACGACCTGTTTCCAAGGCAGGCATAGTTAGTGTTGGCATTGCTCGAATGGTTCTTACGATTTTTTGCTTTTTTCGCATAATTTGGTTAAAATCTATCCAAGTGTTGTTGTCAAGAGTTCAGAACTTTTTTCTCTTGTTCTTAGTTCATGAGAAAAGTGCAATGATGACAGGGTATTTGATAAAGATAACAAAAAATTTTTAAAAAAAAATAATTTTTGCATAAACATCCATTTTTTCAAATTATTTTAAATTTAAAAGCTTTTTAATGAGGTATTTAAAACAGGCAAAAAATCTGTTTTTTGAAGAATGTTAAAAAGATTGTGTTTTTTTATAAAAATTATTTTTTTAAAAACGTTTTTTTAAAAAATTAATTAAAAAGGACAAAAATATTTTTTTTTTTCAAAGAGTGCTGAAAAGATTATTTTTTTTATGCTAATAAAGCTTTTTTAATGAAAAAGCTTAAAAGTTAATCATTTTAATAAAGGGACAGTTTCAAGCTTTATAAAAGTGAAAGTTCCTTTTAAATAGAAAAACTATTTCCAAATAAGCGGGTGGCTTAAATTTTAAATAACACGCGTTAGTTCGTCGACGTGTGTCGTGCGTTTAAAAATTTTAGAGCATGAAAAATTGCAAGTTACACAACGCGCGTTCAAAAAGCCTTTTCTGTCAGCTGTTTTATTTCTGTTTACTTATTTGTACATTGAAAACGGTTTCGAAAACATATCAAGATTTTTTTTATTGCATTGAATATATTGTATTTATATTTATATAGTTGGGGTGTTCACAAGGTGTGCTATCATGTTATACATATTGTCATAATGTTCTAACATTTTACAACGGTTTAGAAATATTGTTGTTGCTTTGTAAACAAAAAGTGTCTTAAATTAATAAAACTTTGGTTGCTATGTTTATTGTGCTGTTGTAGAGAATAAGAAGATACCAGCGCTGAGCGGCTGAGCCGTGCCGTATTAGGTTTTGTAGCCGTCGCCGTTAATTGTTTAGTTTTATCCGCTAACGTCCGTATTTAACCAGTGGCTAGCAATTTTTCTAACATATCACTTGCGGCGCCAAAATAGATCGGCTTAGGACTCTGCTGTTTGATAAAAAAAAAATATAGTAAAATTTATTTCTGATTTGCGTCTGAAAAATGGAAAATAGTCAGGTAAGATCTAATTAATTTATTTATTCTTGGATTATAATAAAAAAATATTTTTATTTTAGGTTAATATTTATTTTTTATATTTGTTTTAAATCATCTGACTAAAATTCAAAATAGCACACTAAATTATGAGGGGTTATTCACCACAGTCGTATTTTTCATGTTATTATTTTAAGACATATGACTTTATGACACCTTGTGAATCCCCCAATTGTATGTTTTTTAACCTTTTCAATAAGTTTTTCTTTCATGATTCACAAATTTGTTTAATTATTCTTTTTTATTTTCAGCTGATTACTTGTCAAGAATACACAACGCGCTAAAAAGTTCAAAGTAAAACTGGCGAAAACGCGTCAAAATATTTTGCATGTAACTTGTTCTATGAAAAAACACTAACGCGTGTTATGAACTCTTATTACAAAAATCTGTAGGTTTCTAAGGTAAAACGTCTTTTGTTTTCGAAAGGACCCATGTTTTCAGTATTTTCAGCTTCAGAAGTTCAAGCGACAAAAGAATAAGGGAAAATAAACATTTTTTATTTTCCAAAAAATTACTACTTGTGACCAGAGGCTTTTCATAAATAATCGAGAAAAGATGATTTTACTATTCCAAATATTCACTTTTAACACATTATCAAAAAGCCTTTTAAGAATAAAGCTATTTTATGGAAAAGCTATTCCAAAAATAACTGTTATGAAAATTCTTTTGACAAATAGAATCTGGAAATTTATTTCCCATGTTTAGCAACAGAAATATACAAACAAAAAATTCTGATAGTGCATACAAAATATTCCTGGATAATATTGAAGGAATAAGAAAGACTATTAAAGTATAAAAGCTTTTGAGGATTGTAATTTGACTTAGAATACACATTCGAATAATATGAAAATTCGTTTGTTAATAAAATAACTTTACTCTAGAACTAAACTCATTTTAGCAAAGATCCTTCAAAATTATTTTATATTGCAAATGATTTAAAGATTATTTTTTATTTAATTAAGTTTTTTTAGGCTAAAGCTATTTTGTGCAAAAGCTTTTAAAGAATCAACTATTTTATGAAAGAGACTTTGGAGAAAAAACTTTTTTTTGACAGATATTTGTGTTTATTAAAAAAATACAGCTATTCTATGAAAAAAGTTTTTGCTTAAATCGGATGTTAGAACGATTGTTTGCAGCTAAAGCTTTTTTATAAAAGATGCTTTAAAAGTCAAGATAAAGTCATGTTATAAAGATGATTTTAGAAGATAAAGCCTTTCGCTAAAAATGTTTTTGAATACTGCTTTTTGAATGAGTTAATGGAGAGAATGTTTTTTATAAAAAAAAAACAGAAAAAAGAAGTCCCTTCTAGTTTTAATGAAGGAGCTTTTGAAGATAAAGCTGTTAAAATGTTATATTTTCCTACATTAAAAATTTAAGGTACTCTTTAATCATAAGAGTCGCCATTTCCAGAGGTATTCTTTAAAATCCCCACAGTGAGCAATTTTTTTCCCTGCTGGCAGCACTGTCTGTCTGAGTATATTCCGCGAATGCAGTTCAAATTAAATTTTGTTTTTCTGCATTTCTTTAGATTTTTTCTTAAAGATAAGTTAGTTTGTATTGTATTGCTGTTGTTATACTCCATCGTCAAAAAATATTTTTGGTGGCTGATGTTGTCTCTCGGTCTTTCCGTCCGTCCGTCTGTCTGTCTGTGTGTCAACCAACGAATCATTAAAACACATCTGCAATATTATCAAACTGCAAAAGTGTACTTTAAATTCTTGCAAATGAGCAGCATATGACAATAGTTTGTTTTGTAACAATAATAAAAATACAAAATTTTTGGCAATTTTCTTGAAAAATAAATAAAATAAAAAAAAAACTTAAACAACAACATTATAATAAAAATCCCATAATCATCCTTTTTAACTTTCCGGTTACCTGTGTAACAAAATACGAGAAACATATTTTCGAGATAATTTTGTAAAAATCTTTTAAATAAAACCATACAAACTTTTTGTCAAAACTTTATTATTAACCTAAACGAAAAAAAAAGAAAAAATACGTTGCAAATAAGAAAAGAGAAAAAATAACGTTAATTATTATTTAATTTATATTAATGACACTGACATATAATGTCATGTCACATCTCTACCTCTTAAGCTCTTCATTACACATACACACACACATATGCCACGTTTATAGAACAAAAACTTTAAAAAAAGCTTTTGTTAAAACCAATTGATGACACTCAATGATGATCTTTTATGAAGCATGATAAATGTTGCCAAATGATTAAAGATTTTTGTAAATTCTTTTTCTCCACACTGATTGCGGTTATCCACAACGTCTCTTAAGATGATGGCGATGATGATGATGACATAAACAACTCATTCACTTTTCGTCAATTCCTCGTATTTAAGCACACGTAAATTCGGTTTTTTGTTCTATTATTGTCCAATGGGCGTTGATTGATTTAAGTTTGGTCGCTGCCGATGTTGGTTTGTTACCTTGTCTGTTTTTCCAACCATCAATTATGAATTTCAGCTTGTATTCTTTCTTGGCATTCTTTGGTGCTGTTCGTTCGTTGGCCTGTCACAAAAGTCTATATGAATAATTAAAATGAGAGCTTGTATAAGACATGGTTGGCTTTAAACCGCTTTGCGAAAAGAGGAAATTTACGTATCAGTTGGCAGTGCATTCCAAAAGCCGTCAACCGAAAATGTTCCACGAAAAAAACCAAGAACAACTAAATGAAAAGTGCATATTTTTGCATTAAAACAAAAAAAAAAAAACAGTGGGCTTAAAGAAATATTGAACATTTTAAAATTTTAAAAAAATAATTTTGAGAACACTGAAAAGAAAAATCAATTCATCCGTACTTACATCAAGCCGAAGTGATGTCAAAAGTAAATCAAGTACAGAATAATCGATTCAAGTACGTACTTAAATAGTCCGAAACGGTATTGACGTAGGTTAAAGTGAGATAAAAATTACTCTCAAACTATGTTTGATTCAGGAATTTCTAAGTTGGTTTCATCCCGAATTCGTATTTAAAATAATCCGAAATTAGATTGATACTAAACCTAAACACTTAAACCTGTAGAACTAAAAATAGCAAATATTCTCATCCCTATCGTGAAACACAAGGTAAATTTTTTTAATTTTTCTACTTTGACAATTTTATGTATTTAACTAAATAATTTAAACAAATAGAATTCGGGAATTTCTCCTTCTTTTTTTGAATTTTTAAACATAAAAATCATGTATGTTTTTCTTCTCAAATATAAGACCGATATGGTTTTCGCAATTAAGCAAACCACGTTTTACTTACTTTTTAAGTGTTGTTGTTGTTTCCACAACAAGCTTTCGTTCTTAAATATTTAAGAACCACTCGTACTTAAGAAAGAAAGCTGAAAAAACTTAAATTTATTGCGAGTATTTTTTTTCTGTGTAAAAGCTTTAAACATTTTTTCCAAAAATTTTTGCCTAAAAGCTTTTGGTTTAAAAAAAAATGGGATTAGAAGAAAAGAGGAAGTAAAAAACATTTGAAAAGGAATCTTTTAAACAGACCACTTAAAAAGCCTTTCAGTTAGTTAAATAGTTTTTGCAAAAAGTTTTCGTAAGTCAATTTGGTAAAAAATCTTTTTGCTAAACTCTTTTTATTGAATAGAAATCCGAGAGCAGTACTATGGGAAAGCTCTTTTAAAAGACACATTTCTTTACAAAGCTTTAAGGAAAAACATTCTTGTTGAAAAGCTTTTAGCAACAAGTTCTTAAAAAGCTTTTTAAAAAAAAGCCTTAAAAAATTATATTTTTGTGACAAAGCTTAATTTAAAAGAGTTTTTTCTTAAGGCGACAATAAACCATACAAACGACAACACAAACATATAAAAAAAAGGAGAGCTTGGGTGTATGCATATCAAACATTTTTAGTATTCACACAAAGATCTTATTGTTTTCAAACTGATTGTGTCGTTTATTAGATCCTTTACCTTAAACAAATTTGGTTCTACTTGTAAGAATGTCTTTGACAAAAACGGAAAAGCATAATGCTAAATGAATGTAAAAAAGATTTTTATTTAAAAAAAGCTTTTTGCGTGTTAACAACCTCTTAATTAAAACGTGGTTTTTTCTTTTCGAAATCTGTAAGTTGTTTGTTGTAAATAGTTTTATAGAGAGTTTATTTTATTTAGAAAGCGCTTAAATTAAATGGTTTTCAGTAAGAAAGCTTTTTCCAGAAAACTCTTTATTGAGAAAAGTTTGATTTATGTGAAAGCTTTCTATGAAAATTCAATTTATTATTCAATATCTGGTATATTTAAAATATATGTTAAAAAAGTTTTGCTTTAATATTTTATAAAGAAGCTTCTTTTTGAAATATTTTGTTTTCATTGAAGAAATCTATTCAATTCTGTTTTTTGTAACCATAATCTCCATAAAAGTTTTTTTTTTATGAAAGGGAGTTTTTTGAAAATAATTAATATAGAATTTAAGCTTTCTGGGAAAATTAATTTTAAGGGATTTCAAGCAGCTTTTCAAAAAAAACTTGATAAAATATGTTTTTGCTTGAACTAAAAAAAATCTATGATAAAATTATTTTATTCAAAACTTATATTTGTACGTTTAAAAGCTTTATTGTTTACATTTGTTTTAAAAGAACTTTTATAAGATTCTACCTTTGGGCTTTATTGGATAAAGCTTTTGAGGACAATTTTGAAATATGTAATTGCAAAAAAAGCTTTAAACTATTTTTGTTAATGATTTTCAGTGAGAAGTATGTACATATAAGATAAATTAAATTTATGAAAAAGTTTAATTACAAAACAGCTCCTTGAAAAAAAAAGATATTATTGAAAGTTAGGAATTCCTATTTTAAAGAAAAGTTGTTTTTAAGAAAACTTTTTTGAATATTTTTATATTTCAGAAGATGTCATGGCCGCTACTGATGTTAGCCGAAACGTTTTTTTAGTTTTAATTGAAGGAGAACTTCTTTCCCCCACTTCATATCAAATGTCTTACTAAAATATTCGGTAAACCGTTCAAAAGAGCTAATTTTCTTTCCAAACGCGTTTCATTTTCTGCATTTCTTTTTCGTTTTGCATACAGTGCTTCAGTTAATGCCTGCCACAAATACAGGCAATGGGAATCTACTACAAATTGAGTGCATCCATCATTATCGTCATCTCCATGTAGTACTTGCAAATAAAATGTTTTCCATACATTCATACTTAATATGAACAAATAAATGTATTTATGTATGCAAATACATAATCGCACTCAACGTTCATATTAAATGCAGTTTTAAACAGAAAAAGACGTTGCCAAAGACGAATATGAATCTCTTATAGCTGCTGGTGAGAACGGCGATGAAGAAGAGGCATGCAGGTAGTCATTTAATATGCTGATTATTTGGCAAACAAATGATTGTTGGGTGCTTTATGGTAGTGGAGGGAGTATGAAAGAAGCACTACAGTTAAGCGGTTTGAATGGGGGCATTGCTGTAGATAACGAAGAGGGTAAGAGAAGTTAATTTCAGTTTTGCATAGAACTCTTTTGAATCTATGAACTGCTCCCTTCACTCTTCTTATTATTTACGTTAGTGAGTGTAACATGCGAACCTCCTTTAACCAACGTTTTAATATGCGATGTGTTTAAACATGTGTGTTGCAGTTACCTGCCTGCTTGCCTGCCTACCTACCAGTTTGCTCAAGCTCCCTCATTGCTTTAGAGCTTCCTTCCCATTTATTTTCTATCTAGTGTGATGCTGATAATCTTCCCTGCCAATTAGGGAAATTGTGTGCTATTTCCAATTTTTAAATTCACTGCTCTTCTTATTGGGATACGAGAAAGCTCGAAAAAAGTGAACAGCCGAATAAATCACGTAAAAAGAAATAAGAGTCTTAAAAAGGAGCGGACTTTTTTGTCTAGCACCAGAAACGCTTTATGCCAACATGCCTCAACATCATCACATCATTTCATAATGTATGCAGCAAGTTGTTGTTTGAGTTTTTGGCGCGAATCCTTTTCACTTGTTTCCTGGCACTAAATAAGAGCAACCCATGAGAAAATTGGATACTTGGAAAATTTGACTGAAGTTAAAGAACAGCGTTAGGGTAGAGTTAAAATAAAGTTATAGTAAAGTGAGAGTAGAGTAAGAATAGAGTTAGAGCAGCGTAGAGTTACAGTAGATCAATGGAAGAGTTAGAGTAGAGTTAGAGTAGAGTTAGAGTAGAGTTAAAGTAGAGTTAGAGTAGAGTTAGAGTAGAGTTAGAGTAGAGTTAGAGTAGAGTTAGAGTAGAGTTAGAGTAGAGTTAGAGTTAGAGTAGAGTTAGAGTAGAGTTAGAGTAGAGTTAGAGTAGAGTTTGAGTAGAGTTAGAGTAGAGTTAGAGTAGAGTTAGAGTAGAGTAAATTAAGAGTAGAGTAAGAGAAAGAGTAGAGTAAGAGTAGAGTTAGAGTAGAGTTAGAGCAGAGTTAGAGTAGAGTGAGAGTAGAGTTAGAGTAGTGTTAGAGTAGAGTTCGAGTATATTTAGAGAAGAGTTAAAGAAGAGTTAAAGTAGAGTTAGAGTAGAGTTAGAGTAGAGTTAGAGTACAGTTAGAGTAGAGTTAGAAAAGAGTTAGAGTCGAGTTAAAGTAGTGTTAAAGTAGAGTTAGAATAGAGTTAAAGTAGAGTTAGAGTAGAGTTAGAGTAGAGTTAGAGTAGAGTTAGAGTAGAGTTAAAGTAGAGTTAGAGTAGAGTTAGAGTAGAGTTAGAGTAGAGTTAGAGTAGAGTTAGAGTAGAGTTAGAGTAGAGTTAGAGTAGAGTTAGAGTAGAGTTAGAGTAGAGTTAGAGTAGAGTTAGAATAGAGTTAGAGAAGAGTTAGAGTAGAGTAAGAGTAGAGTTAAGCTACGGTCACACTTATTAAATATTTGACCAAATAAGCGTAACCACTACTTTTGTCAATAGTTTATGAGATTTAGCATGATCTAAATATCACAAAATAAACTAATTATACTACTAGACATAGCAATAAATTGTTGGTTGTAAGATGTAATATTATTATCAAAATAAATATTGAAATTTAAGAAAATGATTATTTAGTTTTCTTGTTGGTCCCGTTTTTTCCGTCAAATATTTGATAAGTGTGACCGTAGCTTTAGAGTAGAGTTAGAATAGAGTTAGAGAAGAGTTAGAGTAGAGTTAGAGTAGAGTTAGAGTAGAGTTAGAGTAGAGTTAGAGTAGAGTTAGAGTAGAGTAAGAGTAGAGTTAGAGAAGAGTAAGAGTAAAGTTAGAGTAGATTATAGTTAGAGTAGAGGATAGATATAGTAGATTTCGATTAGAGTTAGGGTAGAGTTAGAATAGAGTAAGAGCACAATTAGAGTAAAGTTGAGAAAGAGACATTGTCAAAGTAGAGTTTAAGTAAAATTAAATAATAATTATAGCAGACTAAGTGTAAAGTAAGATTAGAGTTAAATTGAAGAAAATTGCAGCTGGTTAAAATCAATCATTCAATTTAATAAAGTGAAATTTGGCATCACTATTGCTTAATGTGGTCTGATTATAAATTCCCGAAAATTTCCCACTTGGTTTTTAATTTTAATAAAAAAGAATGTGTGTTAGAAATCACATGCATGTGTTTGTAAAAAATATGGTTTTTTTTGTTGGTTTTTTAAGCCACTTTGCATTTGTGTGCTGATGAATTTTTCAAGCAAATGCCAAATTTGATGCGCGTTAGGACTATTGAAGATGAGAATTTTTCCATTAGCGAAATGGAGGCTATTCCTGATTTAATGAGCCATACACTAATGGATTTTATGTTGTTGTTGCTGTTGTTCTTATTCTTCATCATCAACATCATATTTTCTTATTAAGGATGATGGAAGTGCTGTTTGTTGGCTGATGAGGATGTTGACGATGCTGATGATGATGTTTATGATTGTGTTATTTGATTGGATAGTTGGATGGTTAGATGCTTGGCTGGATGATGATGAATACACAAGTTCTTTATTTAAATAGAAAATAATGCAGATTCAAGAAGAATAATTAAAATAATGCATGCGTGGTTTAATGTTTGCCAAAGTACTTTTAAAATTTAGAAGAAAATCTGAGCAATTACCAGATGGTGGTAAAATTAGCAGCATTAAAAACACTAACTCATCAAAATGACGAGTGTGTGTAATAATTCCAATGTTTTTAAATCATTTGCATAAAAAAAAACAAAGAAAATCTTATTGTTTTTAAAGATGAATTTAGAAAATTCATAACAAAACACATGCAATTACAATCATTAGGAAACATTTCAAAACAATTGACACACTTGTGTTGCAATTCAAAAAGAGAAATTTTAAAAAATATGCTTAAAACCAGTATTTAGACATTTTTATATTATAAATTTCTTTTAGAATAATTGTTTATCAAATTGTTTTTTTTTATTAAATAAAAAATAGAACCGGAAAACCCAGTCATTATATGCGAAATTAAATTTTGAGTGTTTGTTTAATATTTAAAGGCGAGTGTTTGGGGTTTTTCTTTGGACATGACTTACTGGAAAAAATGGTCTTTCTAAATTTCTCTTGGAAAAAAGTGGATGGTTCATAAAGCTAAAAAAAAGCCCTGTGGTTTTTTTTTTATTAACTTGACTGTTCCTTACTTCTTTTGTCGAAAAACTGAAGGGTGTCTTTCCTAAACCTTCAACATTGTGGGAGAAAATAAAAATAGCTGAAAAAATGTTACATTAAATTTAATTTTGGTTCTTTATACATTCTTGTCTAATATTCACAAGTCATTGACGAAAAGACCACAAAAATGTGTTTTTGTAAAGGATATTTTTGTAGGAATAAAAGAGCATTAAGATTATAAGGATATTTTTTGCTGGCTAAAAAGGGACAATTTTCAAAATTTAATTTAATTTTTTTGTAATCTTTTAAAGAATTCGGCCTTAAACATAAAATTTTATTTTATTACGATAAAAAAATTTTTTAATAAAAAATTAATAAAACTTCTTATAAAATCAAGTCCCGCAGAGCTTGAAAAGTTGAAAAACATAAAAAACATAAATAAATAATAAACCTTCTACGTCAAAGCTGCAAATAGAGAAAATATAATTAAAGATTTCTTAAAACTTAATACAAGTCGTTATAGTGGCAATCATTAAGGCTACCAAGCGGCCTCGATTTTTCTTGATTAACAAGAATTTTCATTTCACCTAAAGAATCAAGAAAACATTTTTTTTGAATTGAAAACGTTAAACAGCTGACTAAAAACAAAACCGTGCAGGCATTTTGGTGCAAATTGCTTGAATTTTTCTTCCTTTTACCTGGTTTTTACAATTATTTTTAAAATCAAATTTATCAAGTGAATGTCCAGGAAACAAAAAAGTTTATTGAAATAGCTAAGCCTTGATCAGACAAAGGATGTATGTGATTTTCGTCAAGCAGTTGTTGATCAAGAACATATTTGAACTCTACTCTAAATCGGCCTTAAGTCTACTACTGACTTCTGATTCTGACTTTTATCTTACTCTACTCTATCTCTACTCTTACTCTTATCTAACTCTACTCTACTCTAACTCTTCTCTAACTCAAATCTAACTCTACTCTAACACAACTCTACTCTAATACTACTCTAACTCTACTCCAACTTTACTATAGCTCTACTCTAACTCTACTCTAACTCTACTCTAACTCTACTCTAACTCTACTCTAACTCTTCATAATGCTTTTAAACTCAACTCACCTGGAGAATAAAGAAAATAACTTAAATAATTATTTTAAAAAGAAAATATGTGTGTTATTTTATTATTAAAAAAAAACTTTAAATTCCACTGAATCATAATTTTTAAAAGAACTAAACATTCAAATGGTTAAATCATATTTAAATTTCTAATTCTGCTAAAATACACACAGATTCAAAATTAACACGGTGTTGAAAAATTCATATTTTCCTTAACATGAGAATGTGTAAATGACTACATGCTTATTAAAGCAATAAATACACAAATAAATCATCAGTTCGTTTATACCAACAAAAAGGACATAAACAACTGGTTAAGGATTTTAATTTATAGCATATCCTTGAAAAAAAAAATCTAACGCTGTCCATAAAAAAGATTTATAATTGTAAATCTGCAATTGCTTAAACATATCTTAAAGATGATATATGGGCAATAAATAATGTCAAGCAAAAAATAAACTGTTAGCTGATCTTCCTTTTTTTTTTGGAAAGCAAAATAACCCCTAAAAGGTGACTGAAATAAGCACTCACCCAGAAATAGGAGTCGAGTGCCAACTGCAAACAATAACTGTCTTTCTTTTTAAGGGTCGTAATAAATCTAAAATCTATTACAACTTTAAGATCATTTTGGGAAAAAGTAAAATCTTTAGCAGACTTTTGAGGTTGAAATTTCTTTATCCTGTTTCTAAGGATCTCTTCTTCCTTTTAAAGGGAATGTTGTCATCGTCCTAGTACCGCATGTTACACGGGTGTTAAGTTATAATAAATATTAAACTTGATATACCTTTAACTCATTTTTGGTTTTGGGTTATAAATTATTTTTTAATTTATTTCAATATTTTCTACTTTGGTTTTTGTTTTAATCCCATGCATTTTTGTGTCATTCGGCGTATCCTTCTTTTTGGTTCTTTTCTAATTCCATTTCCCTGTAGCTTTACGCAACACCAGACACATGGATATTGCGGCCAACCATGAATTTGTGTCGTTGGCATTTAGTTGGGTTTAGTTGGTGTGTCTTTTGCATAATTTAATTATTTTTATTTTTTCACTAGTCTGCCTTTTTAATGTAAATTGAAACTGCAAGTGTTGTGAGTGTACGGCGACGATTGCTAAGAAACATTTTCAAATCTCAAAACAGAAATTCAAATTTTCTAACAAAAATCCAAACCCACAAAATAAAATAAATTTCACATGGATTTGAACTCGTAAAAATTTCAAGTTAAACGGTGGGGGCAAATTAAAGGATTTAAGTTAAAATTAAATAAAAAATGTAGTTTTATGTACTTATAAATTCATATAAATAAAAATATGTGCATAACTATATGTAGTATTTACACGTACAAATAACATATGCATGTCTAGTACACTGAGAAAAGATTTTGTAAGATTTTTTATCTATTCTATAAATCTTCTTAACTCCACATAAATTCCGAACTGTTTTTTTTAGAAAAAAAAAAATTTCATTTTAATTTTGTAAAAATCAAAAATTTCTTTCAGTGCTGATTTGCACTGAACGTATGCAATGTTTGTATGACTTTTATGTTTTTATCCTTGTTTGCGTTGTGTATTCTGAAAAAGGATTTAACTGATGCATGAGTTTGTAAATAAAGTCGAAAACGAAGCCAAAAGCACTGGGATTTTTTTTTAATTTTTTTCGTTTACTGATTTATTTGCTTTTAGCGATTTATTGCTACCGTTAGTTGCCACACATATTCTCTAGTGTACAACTGCTGACGTTATTATTCATATACATGTGTATGGCAATGTGTATAAAAAGATGCAGTTGGATGTAGTAGAAACACGGTTGCTTATTTACAACGCTACTCATACCGAGTATTTATAGCAAAATGTCCTGAATTTACCACTTACATATACATACCTACATGTATTTATGTTTGTGGAAATATACATGTTGTAGCCAGCCACATTTACTTGGATTGGTGTTTATACGTTAGCCTGATTTAAAGCATTATGAAGCATTCAAACAGCAGAAATTATATAATTAGCACTCAAAGTGCTAATAAATCAAAAGAATATACTACTTTGCTCAAACCTCTAAGATAAACCTAAAATTGCTCTAACTATAGAATATTTAACTATGACCATATTTACACTATGCAATTAACGCCGCAACTTTCGCATGCAACTTTTTGTTTGTTAGCAAGATGTGTAAGGAGGAAAACGGGATTGAAAAAGTTAAAAAAAATGCTTGAAAACAATTTAAATATAACTGGGAAAAGAGTTTCGTAGCAACTGCTTCAAAAGAAATTAGAAAAAATAACTCGGCGTTAATTGCATAGTCTAAATTCGGTATATGTATATATTACATTTATTATAGACTTATGTGCTGTTTTCACAACACAGGTGACTGACAATATTTTTGAATCAAATAAAAAGCATTATTAAGATACATCCATCAATGCATAACATTTAAAAATAAGTCGCATTTAAATATTTCATCAGGTTTCGCTCAAATCAGTGTTTCAACTGTTTGCCTTAAAGGCGACTTCTGTTTTTGTCGCATGCAAATGCCTTGGTTTTTTTTTAATAGCTTAAAAACTTACAATTGCTTAAAGTCAACCTTAGCACAAATTATAGTGCTAATCAAGAGCTATAAGTTTTTTGTATAAAAAAATAATGTTTTGGTGTATTTTTTTTCGCTTTTAAGGCGCACGAATGTCGCATTCGACATTGGAGAAATGCCCATATGTATATTCTGTACTTTAGGGAAAATTGTTTTGAGGTTGTTTACTTTTTAATATTATATTATAAGAGCTTGACATTTTTTTTAAATCCTAAATTCTAAAATCATCTTCAAAATATTTTAAAATTCTAAAGTTGAAATAATCTTTAGTAAAAGAGAATTCCTTGCAAAGATTAATTTTGCAGGATACATAAACATTTTGTTTTATTTTTGTTGACTTGGCTAAAAAATCTTTCCACATTGGTGAACGCACCATAATTTGTTGGACATGTTCTAGTAGAATTTTCACTTTTAAATCTGATTTTTTTTGCCAAGAAATTTGTGAATTTACTTGACTTTCTTACAAAAGATTGGCTATGGGAAGTACCCGCATCATCCGCAATTGCGATTAGAAAAATCATTTTTTGATTTTAATTTTTTCATTAGAAGTGAATATGAAATTAGCTTGCCTTAACCTTTTTTGTAAATAACAATCTATTTCAAAGCTCAAATAAGAAGTACTTTACATATCGCTGGCTTAACATGCAAAGGCTCTCAGTCCATATTTGAAAATTTTACAGGAGAGACAAAAAACAGTCAAAATTCATGTGATGAAACAATTTGAGAGAAATTGTTAAACTGTACTTTTAATTGGGACTTAGAGCTTTTTTTGTGATAAATTGGACTTAGCGCTTTTGCTCATCACTACAAAACAACAACAAAAAATGAGATAACTGTAATTATTTCTTTGTTAACAATGTATTCTTACTTATTGCACATTACTGCATTAAAATCTTAATTTCTTAAAAAAGTGGACTTAGAGCCTTTACATGTTAAGCCAGCGATATATTTATTAAATTAACTTTTGTTAGCTTTCGTCAAAAATTTGTTGATTTTTTTTCTTTTGTTTTGATCATGTTCTTTTATTCTTTACAATTGAAACATTAAAAATAAAATGAGTATGTTAGACATACATAACAAACACTGCATATAATATTGAACAAAGCTAACCCTTTTTTTTAAGTAGAAGCGCTGAATTAATAACAGTTCTTTTTTTTAAATGAAAAAAATATTTCAATGTTACCCAAAATTAATAAGTTGTACTAAATCCAACAAAAAGCTTCCGTGTTCTAGATGTTTATTAAAAAATCGGCATGTTTTTTGATAGTTTAGAGGCAAAAAATCGGCAAATATGGCAGGCCTGACTCTAGCTCTGCTTAATCTCTGATAACTCTTACTCTACTCTAACTTTACTCTAACTCTAGTTTTCTCTATTTTACTCTTACTCTAGCTCAAGTCTAACTCAACTCTTCGTATACTCTTAATCTGTATCTTACTCTATTCTAACTCAAAAAGTGCTGGGAAACAATCGATATTATCGATAGTCTTTAAATATCGATAGAAAAATATTAATATCGATATAATTATTATTTAAAATACAGCTATGAAGACATGTAACAACAGCTATACACACACAGTTTTTTGCCGCAAGTTTTTACTTGCTATTATTAATTGGCGCTGAATTACAGTAATGAAAACAAACAACAAGAGTGGCAGTTGGTATGGATTGCTTAGGTGTGATTTTTTACTGCAAATTAAAGGCCTTTTTATCGAAATTTGTATATGTTTGCTTAGGGACTGAAATGTCAAATTTCAAATCGATGAACGACCGTTAGAGTATAAGTCCGCTAGATCGAGTACCTTTTGGATTGAGAATCAAGTACAATTTAGAAAATTATCTAAAGTTGTAATAAATTATCGTATAGTCCCTGCGACTTCGGTTCCTTCAGAAATGTGCTTATAAGCAGCAACATTTTTCAAAAACTGTTATCCAAAATTTTATGCGCAATAGTGATAAAAACAGCAAACTGTAGCCCGATAAAAACTAATTAAAGTTTTCCTGCACAAGTACAAACATTATGTCGATAGTATCGATAGTTAAATCTGAACTATCGATACATATCGATAGTATCCCAGCAATAAACTCATCTCTAAATCTACTCTAGCTTTGCTGGAACACTACTCTACTATAACCTTATTTAAACTCTAATTGTACGCTAGATTTTCTCTTAATCTATTGTTACTCTAGCTCTCATTCTACTATGACCCTAATCTCTACTCTATTCTAACTCTACTCTATCTCTACCCTACTTTAAATCTACACTTAATCTACTTAAGCTCTAAACTGACTTTACTATGACTCTACTCCAAGTCTACTCTAACTCTTATCTATATAGTTAACTATAGCTTTACTCTACTCTAACTTTTCCATAGTTCTACTCTAACTCTCCTCGGGTTCTACTATTAGTTTAGTTTATCTTTATATCTAATCTTAGTTTACTTCAACTCTACTCTGATGCTCAGCGTTGCCGTTGTGACACTAAAGTATCACTTTTTACACATTTTCATGCCAATGACACCTTTTTGAGACCCTTTTTTTTAATTTATCCCTTGGTATCATTTTAACAAAATTTATGACCCTTTTTGAACATTTTTAAAAATAACTACAAGTTTCCATATTCCTTACGAAAGTTCTTATGATTTTTGTGAACATAAATATAAAAATTGGTAGCATGTCTTAACGTCTTGATCTCTTAGGTGGAAAGGTTGTTCACAGCCCTTTAATTGTGAAATTGAAACAGGTGTGATTGCAGTCCAATGTGTCTCAGTTAATGAAGTTGTTAAAATTATAGAAAAAGTGTGAACAAGTCATAGTGTCGACGGACACCACTTAAAATATAAACTTGTGAGTCCATGCTTTTCTCTCTCAATTGACTCGAATCGGAGCTGAAAGAATGGACTTCAAGTGAAGAATTAATTACAAAATAAAGAATAAGTATTTCTCAAAAGTGATAAATATTATCAAAGGTTTTTGTAAAAGTAACTTCTTTTTTTTTATAAAATGACTAATATTGGAGTGTTCCTGTGAATTGTTTCTTAGTTTATGTACATGTATGTATAATTACTTTTATTTTAGTCTAATGTATTTAATTAATACATACTAATAAGCTTGGTCCTATTTCACTTTAAAATAACCCCTTTTTGACCCTTTTTTCTTAAATACCTTTTTTATGGCACTTTTTCGAAATTTTTAACGGCAACTCTGCTGATGCTATTCTAATTTGTAGTGTGCAGAAAACAGTAAATTATCAAAGTAATTTTTGGGAATACAAAATGTTTAATAAATAAGATTTTCTTTGTCGTGCTGCGCTTAGTTTTCAATTTTTATTCTTAAAAAAAAAAAAATTATATTTATTGTTGGGGGAAAAACTAGCTTATCCTATGAGCATTTCACTTGTTGCTAAGGCCAGATCATCAGGAAACATTCTCCCAAAAAATTTTAGAAAAGCCAAAGATGGACGCAAATAAAACTGTAGAGTGAATGGGAATTAAGAACACTCAAAAAGTCTTATTTGCAACGATATCAACAAAAAAAAACTAAGCAAACTAACAACAATTCACAGTGAGTTTATCTTTTCTTACATTCCCCACTACATCTGGCTTGAATTTTCCCAACATTAGTTGTAGTTGTAAGTGGGTTAAGAAAAACAAAATTAAAAATTAAAACAATGTAAGAAGAGATACACTCACTGTATATTGTTGGTGTTTTTGTTGTTTAAAGTAAGACTTTGATTGTTTATAATTTTAATTCGCTTTAGGGTTTTTTTCTAATATTTTTGGCTTTTCTAAAATCTTTGGAAAAGGTTTCCTGATGAGCTGGCCTAAGCAATAAATGCTAGCTTTCCCTGAACAATAAATTTCAGTGTATTTATCAAATATGGAAAACTGGGAATTTAGCACGTCATACGGAAATCGTAATGATAATACAAAACAAATTGCTTTAGTTATCAAAGTTTTTCTTGGGATTCTAAAAATTAATTATCAAGGTTTTGTTTAAATATGCTAAATTCCCATTTCATACTATTGATAAACTGAAATTTATTGTAAAAGGGATCAGCTATTCCTATGCGCATTTCACTGCTTGCTTAGGCCAGGTCGTCAGGAAACTTCATCCAAAGATTTTAGAAAAACTAAAGATACTTATTATACAAATATAACTGTTAAGCGAATAAGAATTATAAGCACAAATTCTACTTGTAACAATATCAGAGCTTAAACAAAAACACCAACAATAAACAGTGAGTTTATCTTTATTGTTTTTGCAAGAAAATCAAAATAAAACAGCTTGCCAGTTCAGTTTTTTGTGCAGATTTATTATCAAACAATAAATTCCAGTATAAATTGGGAATTAAACTCGACAAAAAAAACTCTTAAAAATTGAAAGCAGTAAATTTTTATTTTTCATCAATGAAATTGTAAACCCTTTATATGAAACAAGAAAGTGTGCTATTGTTATAACCTTCACTGCTTTCATTTACACGGTTATTTTGTGTTATAGGGAAAGAAATATTTTTAGTTATTAAGCTTTTAAATTTATGTTCATACCAGTCATCTGGGTCTGGTGTATAAAAATGATTTGTTTTCAAAGCAATATACCTATAAAATTTTTGTGTATATAAAAATGAATTTTATAATTGAGTCCATTTTGTCAAAAACAACGTATAAAATAATGATTAACGGCTGGAAGGGTTAAAAAAAATGGTGGTTTAAAAATACCCATTGAGTTCTGCTGGAGTTTTTGTCAACCAAATATATGTATGTATGTATATATAGAAATACAAATGAATATACGTGACTTTCTCCGAGAAAACGGACCTAGTGTGTCAAAGAATGGATTTGGACTTAAAAGTGGATTCTGGTACATAAAAGGGTGTAGAATAGTGTTGCCAGACGGCCTGGAATGGTCTGGAATGGCCTAGATTGTCCAGTGTTTTTTGGTGCTGTCCAGGTTCCAGCTGAAATGCCATCCATCCAGTTTTTATTGTTAAAAATTATTGTAAAATAACGTACAAAATTTGTATAAATTGATCTCGTTTGTTAATTTGTTAGTCATAGCAATACGTTTTGTGCAAGGACTAAAGGTATTTCTAATAATCTTTACTCCCCAGCATCCATTCCTATAACAAAAAAAAAAACTTAAATTTTAAAAAGACTAAATTTCGATGAAAGTTGCAAAATGTTTCAAACATTTTTGCTTACAACTAAAGAAATAGAGTTATTAAATTCTTCAAATAACAATACAAAAAAATATATGTGGTTAATAAACATTTAACTGAAAATCTCCATTGATTCCAATTTCACGTGATCCATAACATGGCTGTTT
The DNA here is from genome assembly GCA_949318255.1 of Pollenia labialis. Lineage (NCBI taxonomy): Eukaryota > Metazoa > Arthropoda > Insecta > Diptera > Polleniidae > Pollenia > Pollenia labialis. Next base: position 39,322,898 of record OX439141.1, on the reverse strand, counting down.
ATGTACTTTTTTTATTTGATTCAAATTAATGTATCGATCAAGTCGAAATTATTGATACTGTGGCAGCAACACTACAACAATACAAAAACCACAGAAACAACAGATGTTTTTTTCCATTGCATCATTAGTGTTTACGGCTCGAAATGTCGACTATTTATAAATAAAACATAATGAAACCAAAACAAATTATTTCGAACTGTCAAAGTCAGCAGGCTTTTCGCTGCCACTTGTAGTTAATTCACCCTGATATTAATTTTGTGACTGAATTTTGAGCGAGTCGTTTTCTTGCTTTTAAAATTCTTTTTTTTATTGCAAAATAAAATCTGAAGTAAAATTTTCACTTTTCTTATAGTTGAGCGCATTTTCAAATTGTCCAGTTATTTTTTCAAAATCCAGGTGAATTTGTTCTATTGCCCAGTTATTTGACTTTTGGCATCTGGCAACCCTAGTGTAGAATAAGATAAGATGCGTTTGTCTCAAAACTTCATTTTCACACATCAGGTCCTTTTTCTCGGAGAAGGTCACATATTTCTTAATTTGCTGTTTTGCATAATTGATAGATTTAGATTGATAGAACGTACGATTTAAAATATTTTTTGTCAGATTTCCGATTAATGTGCCAAAATCAGGAAGTATTATCGATAAAAATGTTTTTGGTAAGATTTTTTTTTTTTAAATAATTATTTGTTTAGTTATTAACAACCGTATTCAAAACGAAAATTTCTGTACTCCGACTATACTCCGCTCATCGAGTGAGCAACTAAAATGTTAATTAAGCTTAATCATCATTTAGTCATGAGGTTATTCAAAACACTTTCAAATCGCCCGATTAAGAAAAATTTGTACATCTCTGTTTTAGTTAAATTCAATTGATAGAAATAACAAATTGACAGCAGTTAATCAGGAGTTAAAAAGTCTATGATCATTCGGTAATTATAGTTTATTAAAAAGTGTTTTGAATAAGACATCCTTAATCAGGGGATATGCAGTAACTAAATTTTTGTTTTGAATACGCGTGTAAATCTTCATAGGTATATAACACTTGAACTAACTGTAAATAAGTAAATCGTATTCAACTTCTTAACCCTTATGTGCGCATCAAGGTACCCTGGTACATTTGGCGTTTTCAACCAAGTTTTGTTTCATTCACTCAAAATATTATGTAGGTAAAATCAACGGAAAATGATATATAAAACAAATGAAAATTCATTTAAAACCCGGTCAACTCATTTTTCCTTTAAATCAAACTAAACATCAGTTTATTTTTAAATGTTATAAAAAACTCACTAATTACAGTAAAAATTACTGATTTTAACTTTTGTTTCAATATTTTTACTATCAAAAAACAAACTACAACAATAAATTTAAAATTTTTTATATACAAAATACATATAAATTTTTTTTTTAAGGAAAAAAGAAAACAAAATTATATTTTAAATGAGCGGAAATTCATTAAATTTTTGTAGTTTGTTTTTTAAACAACGTGCCTAAAAAGTTTAAAAGTAAGTTTCGTTCTAAAATTACTATATTTTGGTTTAATTTCGACATAACGGAAAACTTTTAAAATAAATTACAAACAGTAAATGTAAACCTTTTTTGAAATTGATAATCCGTATGTCTGAAACTTCTTGACTTTAGTACTAAGTAAATGAATTATTTTTTTTTTAATTTGCTCGCGAAATGCTTGTTTTCTACGTAACTTCCATTTAGGTACCCAGATACCTTGCAGCGCATTATAAGGTGTTGTTTTTGCCGCGTACTTAAGGTTTAATATAAGTCTTGCCGGACAAAAATTGTTAAGAGCTCCGGTATCTCTTCTTATCAGGCGGTTGTGGCCAACATCACTTTGAATATTTCGAACTAGAGAACGCTTTTGAAATATTTTACCGAGTACTTCGTGATCATAGTCGTTACTAATGGCACAATTATATTCTAGTGAAAGTTTGAGTTTTTCACATACCACGGCTGGCTGAGATTATTCGATGAAGTTTATTTTGGCGACTTCGAACTTTTTCAATATTGGAGGAAGGGGCAGTGCCCCATAAACGAATACAGTAGCATCAGATTGGCTTGAAGATAAAGTCGTAAAGTATAAGTTTACAATCGGGACTAAGGACAGAATATTTTCAATGAAACATTTATTTTTAATTTCTTTCAGTTTTATTTGAGTTATTTTTCGCTCTCCACGTTAAACGTCAATTTAAATGTATACTGAGATATTTAGCTTCGTATTTTGGGGTATTATTTGGGTATTGACATTAATAGAGGTATGATTCCCGTTTGTCATTGTCAAAAAACATTTGCTTTTACTTCCGATTCATTTAATGTAAACTAGCGACAAACTCAAAAACCGAAAAGTTTTACACAAATTTTCGTTTTTTGTTTCGACTGCAGTTTTTCAAACCCTGTTAATGGTGATTTACATAATTTGTCGCACACGCTCAAATCTAAAAATGGACTAAAATATGTTTAACAGTATGAATAATAAAAATATATGCAAAAGGTAACAACATTTAATTAGTTTTTAGGTTAGAAATCTAAACAAAATGTTTTTACATTAAAAAAGTAGAATTTTCTAAGAACTTAGTTTTAATCGATTAATTGACATAAATTGTTCGAGTTATTCGTTATTCGAAATTGGCTATTTTAATTATTCGGTCAAATAATGACAGAAAAATTGGATACTCTAGTTACAATGCATTAGTTATATTAAGCCAAAATTTACGATTATTGACTAATAACGTTGTTGCAGCAAATGAGCGATATAAGCATTTTAGCTACATTTTCAATAATTGCATTGTGAACGCAATTAAGAGAAAATTCTGTTAAATGCGTTTGTAATGAAATTAATCCGAGATTCGTTTAAATGCACCAGTAACGCATTAAATTGAGATTCGTGGAAATCCGTTTCTCGGTTAAAAGCGTTTGATTTTAGGCAGTTTTCATGAACGCATTTATTCGGACAAATTTTCCGAAGTAGGTGAATCGTTTCGCAGAAACAAATTATTCTTCAGATAAAAATATTGTTCGGAACGCATGAATGAATCCACCTTTATAGACTGGTTTATTAGGTAACCTGTGCCCGTGTTCTGTAACTCTCGCGTCGATAAACTTTTCGATTGAAATGTGTGAAATGAAACAAAAATGCAATATATTCAAACAAACAGCTGTTTTTCTCGCTAAACTGTGTCTGTAATTTTATTGGTGAGTTCTAGCTGTCACGTAAGGAAATTACTCGCCAATTTACAGAAAAAGTGTGTCTGTAACATTTTTGTGAGAAAAGTTCCCGCTTCGAACTGTCAAACAAACTCACGAATAAAAATGGGGCGAGAAAAAATTGTAAGACTAAAAAACAATTTAAAATGCAAAACACAAAGAATAATAATAATAATAATATTTTGTTCTTGGCACATTTTTTATTGTTGAATTCTTTTACTTTTAACATTTTTATAAAATATACGAATATTTTCAAAGCTCGTTTGTAAACAACAAACATTAAAGTCGCACTTCACATTATTTGGTATAACCGACGCACATAGGGGTTTTTTGCTAATCTAGCCGGACATTACTTTTTGTTTTAGCTTATATTGCTTCTTAATAGTTATTGAGTGCCCCTAGATCGACGAAACTTGGCAGAAATATGTGATATTGTCATAGGCAGGTAAACCTCAAAAATAAATAAAATCGGACCAAGGAGGAAAAGGTTCCCCCTAGAAGAACTAATCCAACCTCTGAAAAATGCAATTTTTTTTTAACTATTCCCATACTTTTGTTTGGCAAATGCAACTTTTAACGTCGGCGAAAGTTAAAAAACCTAAAATAAGACCCATGAGATCGTAAAAATACACTTTTCGCCCCGCCCCCTTTTGAGGGCGGTAACATAAAATAATATTTAAAAAAAATGTAAATATTAAAAGAAATAGATTACTAACGCCTTAATACTATTAAAATTAAATTTTTGAACATTTATGGGTAGGGGGAGTTATCCCTCCAAACACCCCCCCCCGCAACGACCCTGTAAAAAAAACATTTTTTTTTTTTGCTAATTTCCAAAACATATTAATTTTTAAGATTTTATGTGACTTTTATGTATTTTATTTTAATATATTCGTAATAAAACTTATTTATAATAGTAACAGCAAATTTTATTTAAAATAATAACAACTAATTTATTTAAAATAACTTCTCTTTTGCACTAAGATGATGATGAGTGCCATGGTTCTTCTTCGTCTGCTTCTTCAAAATCCTATTCTGAATCTGAATTCTCTTCAGAGTCAAGTACAGGTGGAAGCATAAACAGCTACATTTATCTTGCTCCATAAAATAACGTCATTTAGCGGCCGCACAGGTGGTTAAAACCCGTTACTTACTGTTTCGCACATCCCTTTTTTTACACAGGTAATATTAATCTTAGATGTAATAATTAAAATCCTATCATACTTATGTACCTATGCAAATTGAGCAAAAACAGAAAAAGGTGAAATTTTCAAAAAATCATAAAAAAATGGCGCAACAACGCGCAACGTTTTTTTTTTAATTTAAAAGTAGAGATTTCAAATTTTATAGTGATGTATAACATTTTTAAGAACTCAGCGGGCTTCACCTTCAAAAACCTTTTAAATTTTTTTTTTTACAAAAAAGTGAACAAAAAAATCGTTTTTTTTAATTTCGAACTAGTTTTTTTATCATAAAAACTTCAAATACAATTTTTCTAAAAATTTTCATAATTAGCTGTTTATATAGTCTTTCACAGGAAAATCAATGTAAAATCTTTATTCGTTTATCTACAAAAAAATATATTGTAAACCTCCCAAAACCGTAAAAAGTCAATGAACACGCATGCAATTTAATCAACTTTCCTGGTTTTAACAGTGGCCCAAAACCACAAATCTCAAGCAAAAGACTTGAAAATTCACTATACGATGCAGAACTTTGTTGTCTGTCGAGCTGCGTACTTAAATTTTTCCATTTCTTAAATTAAATTTTTTGCTTAATGTCCGGCTAGATTGGCAACAAACCCCTATGTGCGACGGTTGTATTTTCACCGCCGTCGTTGAAAAACTTTTCACTTTAGTAAATTTAAGTCGCCGTTAACGATATGGGTTACTGGCGTTCTCACCGTCTGCAATGTCACATCTGCTTCGAGTGCAATGTTATGACCTTTATAACGTAACGACGTAATCTCTTTTGATAGTTTTCGACATGAGTTACAGACACAGTTTTATCTCACTTTTCGAGACACGATGGAATATTTTGTTTCACTTCTTTTCGATGCGGGAAGTTCTCACTAAATTTACAGAACATGGGTACTGGATAGTCATCATGCGGCTTGTTAAAAGGTTTAGTTTTTTTTAGTCTAGAGGACACTTTCCCAAAAGTTTTAAGATTTATGAGAGTCTATCTAAAAGATTGGAAACTTTTATAACTCTTCTAATAAGCTCCTTTTTAATATTTTACCAAAATCTAATTCATACTAAATAGGAAATTTACTTAAAAACAATCAAGTTTTGTAAATTGTCTTCCACCTTCCTTTAAACAAATGCTGATGTTATTAATATTTTCCCTTATTAAAAACAAGTTGCCATCTTGGTGATTAAATCCTTTATTGATGAAATGCACATTAAGATCCTTTTGACAATGTCTGACGTTGCTCATCAATTTGTATTTTGCATGTTTTTATAAGGGGAATTATAGGAAAATAATCTAAAAAAGCAACAAAAAAAATTTAAAAAAAAATTAATAGTGTGAACAGAAAAACAATGATTTTTGCAGTGACAACATCAAGAGCAACAACAAAACAATGATGATTTATTTATTGCACTGAGGAGGAGCAATCAAGAGTCTGTTTAGTTGTTGGATTATCCGCTGCAATGTGTTGAAATTATCAAATGATGACGTTAACAATTGTTGCTGCCTTTGTTGGTGGCTGGAATTAAGTTTTTCTTTTTCTCTATCATATTGGGTTTTAATATTGTCTGATGGAGTGCTGATATGGATGCTGTTGATGACGATGATGTTATTGCCACTGCATAAGCGTAATCTCTCCTATAAAGTGGAAACAAGTGTCAAAAGAGACACTATGTTAAAACAATAGAGGAATTAAAATTTTCATATGCTTAGAAAAAAAGGAGTTTTGAAATCCTATATTTTTTCTTTGCTTTTATATTAGTAAAGTTTATTTTTGGGAGCCAGAAATAAACCTAAATTCTTGTTTTTTTTATTTTTTGTTATAAGAAGTTTTGCAAGAGGAATATTGTGATTTGGACAATGAATGCGTGTATGAAGGTTTGTTGCTGGTAGCCCCTTTCCACTGTTAGTTTGCTTGTTATACTCTTAAGAGTCTGAGCCGACTTAAGTCTTTGATTTCTATGGCTATTACTATCACACATGTTCACCTATACTTCGCATACAGAAGCTCAAGTAAGCATTTGTGTTTGTAGTACCACCTTTTGTTGCTGTATTACACGGGGAATTACACTCACTCCTTCCTATTTTAGTCAAATATACGAAATATACACTACAAGTACATACTTGGATGCTTTGGTCGTTGTTATTAAGTTCGCCACGGGAATCTTTAATCTCTACAGGCTCTTGTGTTTAAATATATATTGTACATACATGGACTTTTGTTGTTGACACATGTGTATGTGCAGTTTTATGTACAAAATGTTAAGTTAGTACATACAGTGTGACAGAGATTCCTAAAATGAAAATTAAACTAGAATTGAACTAGAACTGATCTAGAACTGAACTAGATTTAAACTAGAACTTAACTAGAACTAAGCTAGAAAATAACTGGGTTTGAACTAGAACTGTTCTAAAACTTAACTAGAATTGAACTAGAACTGTTCTAAAACTTAACTAGAATTGAACTAGAACTGAAATAGAACTGAGCAAGAAAAGAACTAGAATTGAACTTGAACTGAACCTCGACTGAACTAAAACTGAGCTAGAAATGAACTAAAATGAAACTTGAACTGGACTAGATCTGAACAAGAAAACTGAACTAGAACTGAAATATAACTTAACCAAAACTTAACTAGTTCTAAACTAGAACTGATCTAAAACTGAACTACAACTTAGCTAGAACTTAACTAGAGCTGAAATAGAACTAAGCTAGAACCGAACTAGAACTGAACTTGACCTGACCTTAAGCTGAACTATAGCACTGAGCTAGTAGTGAAATAGATCGTAAATAGAACTTAAATAGTTTTAAGCTAAAACTTGAACTGAAATGGAACGGAGCGAGCACATAACTAGAACTGAACTAGAACCGAACTAGAACTGAGCTATAACTTAAATAGAACTTAGCTAGAAGACTTAACTGAAATAAAAACTTATTACAATTTGTAGCTTTTATAATCACTACTAGTAATACAATTTCTTTAGCATATCGTCACCTTAAATGCAAAAGCCCTACCTACCATTTTGAAAATTTTACAGGAGAAACAAAAACTATTTAAAATGATAATTTGATAAATCGCCTTAAACTGTTTATAATTAATTTTTCTTCTTGTTTTCTTTTTAAAATCTACCAGTTGTTTTGACAATGTTACGCCTTTTAGCGTTTATCATAAAATCTTTTGTAGATAGGGCCTCTTGTGTCTTTTGCTAATAAAAAAGATTCCATTTGAGCAGGGTTACAGTTGGGAATTTTCGGAAAGGGTCACATAAAGGGGATTTTTTAGAAAAAGAGGGTATTTCAACTAAAAAACGGTGCAGCAGTATTTCCCATTTAAAAGATAATAATAAGACTAAGTTTTTGATGAACAAACAAAAAATATTTGTTTCAAGTAGGAAGTGCTCAAAAAACTTAACTTTTCTAATGGAATACCCTTTCCTGTCTTTAGCTCCTGACCTGATTTTTTCGATTTTTTGCCATTCCTTTTAGATTTGGGGACTTTTAATAAATTTTAAGGCTTGTTTGAAATATAAAAATTTGTTTGCTTATCTTTGGTATTTTTGCAAACTTTTCCGATTTTTTTTAAATTTTTTCGTAGCTTTGCTGCTCTTTGAGGCAATTGTCGCCGTTATATATAAACCGAAGTCACCTATTTTACAGGGCACTTTCAACACTGTCGATTTTTACGGGGCAAAAAGTATAGAAGTAGAATAAAACATTGCCCTTTTGAAGGGCAAAACATTTTTGAAAAAATAACAAATGTTTGCTATTAGGAAAATTGTACTTAAATTTTGTGGACTTCACTGTCGAAGTAGTAAAAATATTTTAACACAAACTTTTTGCGAATACTAACGACTTTTTAGGAATGTGCGTTCTATATTTTGTTTTTAAATCTTCACTTGAAGTCCATTGCTTCATCTCCGCTTTGAACAAATTATGAGAAGGAAGCATGGAATTGTAAGTATCTACTTTGGGTCTGTTACAAAGTTTAATTTTAAGCAGTGCTCATTTCGAAAACATTTGTTTAGCTGAAGCACTACTGTTCGGCAGTGCTGCCAAAACAAAATATGAATGTTTTTTCCAAAAAGTGGCACAAAATAGTTAAAAATGATATAAAAGGGTAAATCAAAAAAGGGTCATAAAGGGTATCAAGACCACCGAAAGAGGGTAAAATTGATACTTTAGTATCACAACGGTAACGCTGCATTTGAGGACATTTGTGTTGATGCAATACATCAGAATCAATGAAAAAGTTGATTTTAAATTTTTGGTTAGCAAGGGCCTTTTGCGTTTTAGGTAACGATATGTGTATTAGCAAAGCTATTTCATCAAAATCTCTTTTGCAAAATATTATTTAATATTTCTCATTTAAACAGATATTTTTCAAATTATATCCTTTATTTCAGAATTTTTGCAATTAACAGGGAGAGTCTTAATCCGCCTATTTATGGTAAGTCCTTTCAAGCACAAATCTGAAATGTATTTAATTGTTACTCATGTGTTGCCGGCATATTGTTGACAAAAGTGTAAGATTTTGTGGTTAATACCGAAAAGTTCCAATCTATTAAAGCAATACTATCCCCCGTAAACTAATAAACCATGTACCAATTTAATACGAACATACAGTTATGGGGTGCAAATGTTCTTTAAATCACAAATGAAGATGTTGGAATATTAACTTTAATATGAATACTCACACTTGCAGCCCAAAACAATATTCACACTTAAGCCTTTGTAGGAAGCTTAGGTAAGCTTAAATCATCCATTTGCGTTTCCGGGCTTCTTGCGTACAGAAATTGGTACGAGTGAGGGTGTGGGGTTAATACACCCTTACAGCTAGTGACTGTAAAAAGGGAATGGTGGGTCTTGTTAAAAGTTGCACAGATAATCCAACTTTGATTAAGTAATTTCTGCTAACAATACATTTGGTGTTAAAATCCCGTTTATATTGTTGTTCTCGCTTATTTTTATTTTCACATTCTAGTCATTTTTTCTTGTTCTGGCAAATCGGTAAATACGAGTAGAAGAAGGGTGATTATCACTGTTTGTCAGCTTCCTAAAGACAGACGGATGGACAGACAATATATTTCAAAACATCCTTTTGCACAATTAAATGACTGTCTGTATGAATCATTCAGTGAATGAATAAAAAATCCTCATATGAAATTGAAATTACGCGAAATTGACGCAATTGTTATTTATTCTACCGGTACGAACGGGAGTATTCGTACTCGAGATTATGAGTAGTAAATTAATATTTTGCACCGTTGGGGGTTTTAATACAGTCGCGTTAAATCACATAAGAAGCTTTTCTTTTTTTTTTTTTTTTTTTTCTTTCAATTGTATTCCATTGATAATGGTTGGATATTATGGATTTGTTTCCCCTTTTTATGATTTTTTCTTTTATTTTTAAACTGAAGTCCCAAATGCTAACGTTTGAAAAAAGTTTTTACAAGAAAACGATTTTTTTTACAAATTAATTGAATATGTGATACATTATTTTTTTTTTTTTTTTTGTGACGGAAATGAGTTAAATATTTAAACTAAGACTTTATTAAACATCAAATGAAAATTTGACTTATTACTTACAAAAACCAAACAAGTGTGTAATACGAAATGTGTAATTTGATGTAAAATTCATTAGAAATTATGTAGAAGGGAAAAATAGAATATAAAGAGTTTTTAAAGAATATGTGTTAAATATTTGTAAGCAAATTCTAGTTTAGCGCTAGTAGAATTCCATTTTAGTTTTGTTTTAGTTCTAAATCAAATTTAGTTTGGTTTTAGTTGAGTTCTGGGGAGGTTCTGGTTCAGCTCATTTCTTGTTGAGTTCTAGTTCAGTTTTAGTTCATTTCTAGTTTAGTTCTAGTTATACCCACACCACAATAATGGAGAGTGTCCCTAGAGAGGAAGCGAACTGACACCAAAGTAGTCCAGTGATAGGTTTTGGTGGTAGAGACCGGTTTTAGTTTTAACAGTTAATATGAATAAGACCAATCACTTTTACAGGGGGTTGTCATTGGAGGGGGTCCAGTCACAGATCTATTCTCAATGAACGTGCTTAGTGTCAGTTACTAAAATGTTCTATTATTTCCATACAATGTAGTATTATTTTAATAACACAAGTCCTAGAATTAAATTCAAGAACCAAATTTTAGAAAGTTCTAAGCAATGTGTCAAGCACCCTTGAAGAGTGTACTGTAATTCATAACTTTTTCTAACTCTTTGTTCTTTATAAACCAGTTGAGGGATCACAAATCCCAGGACCAGTCAGTTGGACCAATTGACACAAATGAGAACATATATATGTATGTATATTATGCGCCTGAGATAATGTGTGTACCACTAAAAATATTGGTCCTAGACCCACCTATTAGTACACTGATCGACTTAGTGTCGATTAAACAATATCCGTCCGTCCGTCCGACTGGCTGGCTGGTTGTCTGTCCAAGTGACTTTGTGCGCAAAGTACAGGTTGAAAGTTTGAATAAAAATGAAATTTGGTACATACGTTTCATTTATCATTAGGACGAAGTCTATTAAAAATGATGATAATCGGTCTATAATTTCATATGGGACTCATACAAACTTCTTTTTGGAATAATCTTTGTGCAAATAAACAAAATCTTATTATATTGGTATAAAGATAAAAGTTGGTCCAAAAATATTCTATTGCAAAGTAAATCGTCTTACCAATTTTTTTTTTAAATAGGCCCATATCCATTGAAATACGACTCCCGAAAATAGCTTAAAGTCCATAATTTCCTTATGAAGGCTGGCATTGATATTAAATTTGTTAAAGATAAATATTATTAAAACAGCTTTATCATAGCAAAATTGTGTACTGTTAGGTCAAATATCGAGCCTCTCTCGAAAATCATTTAAAGTAGAAAAAATCTCATTTGGACGTATTTATTTAAAAAGGAAACTTTTAAACGAATATTTTGGCGGGTCCCTGATTGCCCAAATAGGGTCCTATTTCGAAAATTTGTATCTAAATATTGTGGTGTCGGCCTTGCCTAACTTTACGTTCTAAGGTACTAGTTTTATTAAGATAAGTTCTGTTTCCAAATGTAGGGACTTTACGGTTCAAATTTAGAGACACCCTTTTTCTCTTTTACTCTTTTTCGCATTTCACATAAATTTATTTTATTCATTGAAATATACATTAAAAGTCATTAAAATAATATTTAAAGAAGAACAAGAATATTTTCAAAGCTCAACATAAATTACGAAACTGCAAAATACAGTGAAATCATTAAAAGGTACTTAAAAAGTCCTCTTACATGACACATCTGTTAAACTCACAACAAATTGAAAGAAAAACTCTCATTAAACCAGGCATAAATAATTAACAAAACAATTTATTTTCAAGGATATAAATATACACATACATAAACAGTCGCTGAAGGATAAACTTGCATTAGTGCTTGAGCACAAATATTAAAAGCAGTAATTGCTGGCTTTTCCTTTTTGAATGTTACAAAAATTAAAAAAAAAAAAAAAATATTAGACCCCAAAACCCACTCTTTAGTACTTATTCTGCTCTCTGGTTACCACAATTTCTATACTAAAAAAAAAAAAATTTTGCATTTAGTTTACGAATCATTAAAAGTAAACAATCCTTTCAAGCGCTTTTTTATTTCTTATGCTTCAAACAAACATTTCAACACACAACAAACAAATAAACTCATCACATGGTATCACATCACATCAAAATCACATCATTAGTGGACATCATGTAAATTTTTTTTTTTTTAAATCTTAAGCATTTCTTTTTTCTATTTAAGTCTTTGCAGATATTGGATGATGGGGATTTATGCATCATAAATCTGTATTTCTTATGACTCTTGCATGAGGCTGAACTGGATGCACGTGTGGTTCATTTGTCCGCAAAACCTTATAATTAATTGCTGTAGCGTTGTTTTTTTTTCATAAAAATAGAATAAAAGAGTATATAAATATCTCCTCTTTAATGTTTACACATACCCCCGGTCTAGTGAACCTAAAAATACACTTAAACTGTCGTTTTGCTGCTTTTTGTTTGATTTGACTTTACAAGAATAAAATTGCAAAAAAAAAAAAAAAAAAAAACATGACTGGAAAGCCATTTTAACCATAAATATAATCAAGCCAAGAGTGTACACAAACAACAAGTGAAGTATAAATTTAAATGAAAAAAGAATTTATAATAAATTAAAATGTCCGGAAATTAATATACCACATTTTAAGATAAAAAGTTATTAAATAATGTAAACAGTTGTTGGCCGGCGTATTGCCAGCAGTTGAATCTTAAACAGTTTTAAGTGTTTTGAAACGTTTAAGGTTTAGAAATGAGGAAGAAGGTGAGGTCAATTCCAAGTTGCGGCCAAAGGATTTGATGAATGTCAATACCCTGAAAAAATAGACATGAATATAAACTGTTGATTAAAAAAGGTATTGTCTGTAAAAAAAACTTTATATTTTGTAATATAAGTACTTTTCGTAAAAAGGTACTTTTCGTAAGAAGGTACTTTTCGTAAGAAGGTGCTTTTCGTAAGAAGGTACTTTTCGTAAGAATGTACTTTTCGTAAGAAGGGTTTGTTTGTAAAAATGTGAGGTCAATTCCAAGTTGCGGCCAAAGGATTTGTTGAATGCCAATACCCTGAAAAAATAGACATGAATATAAACTGTTGATTAAAAAAGGTATTGTCTGTAAAAAAACTTTATATTTTGTAATATAAGTACTTTTCGTAAAAAGGTACTTTTCGTAAGAAGGTACTTTTCGTAAGAAGGTACTTTTCGTAAGAAGGTACTTTTCGTAAGAAGGTTCTGTTTGTAAAAATGTGCTTTTTGCAAAAAAATGCTTTTTGTAAAAAAGTACTTTTAATAAAAAGGTACATTTTGTGTAATGATCCTTTTTGTAACAGGGTTCTTTTTGTAAAAATATAATTTTTGTAAAAAGGTACTTTTAATAAAAAGGTACTTTTTGTAAAAACGTACTTTTCGAAAAAAGGTAACTTAATAATAAGGAACATTTTGTAAAATTGTACTTTTTGTAATAAGGTCCGTTTTGCAATAAGGTAATTTTTGTAAAAATGTACTTACTGTAAAAAGGTATTTATTGTAAAAAGGTAGTTTTTGAAAAATGGTACTTCTTGTTAATAAACTGCTTTTTTACGAATTTACTTTGGAAAAAGTTACTTTTTATAAAAAATGTACTTTTTATCAAAATAATTTTAATGGGAATACAAAATTTAATTTAAATGATTCTGTTATTCGTGATTAATTCCCAATTTTTATTATTTGATAAAAACACTGAAATTTATTGTCGATGGGATAAGCTGGTTGCTACGGTCAGACCATCAGGAAACTTCATCCATAAAGATTTTAGGAAAAACTAAAGATATTATACCAAATAAAACTGTTAAGCGTATAAGAATTACAGAAACAGTTCTATGTTTAATAATATCAAAGTTTCTGTAATTCTTATTTGGTTTAATATCTTTAGTTTTTCTAAAATCTTTATGGATGAAGTTTCCTGATGTACTTTTTGTAAAAAAGGTATTTTTGCAAAAAAGCTACTTGTAATCACAAAATGTTGGCATGATATATCAAATTTATAGCCTGGCCTACGATGTCGGTCACTAGCTCTCGCTTAGACTTTCAACGACAAACAGCTTCTGTGCGCCCCACTTGAAATTTGTAGCACGACAAATGGATCGCCAATGCAAACGACCGCTAGCGTTATAGTTTTCATACAAATTTGTGCCCCTCAATAAAATATTATGAATACAGAAAAGTCAAAATCAATTACTTGCGCTGCCGTTGTCAACAGAGGCATTTTGTTGGAATATTTATTGAAATTATTTCTTTTATTTACTTGAAATAAATACAACACAGCTTTGTTGTCATTTTGTTACAAATCACAGAGTTAAGTAGCACAGAGCTGTATTTTGATAACTTTCTTAACATGTTTGGCCGCTTTTTATTTTCAAACTAGCGTTTTATTTATGGAATCGTAGATGTGGCAATATAGTCATTTGACAACGAATCAATGAAAAACGTTTAAAACATTAAACCTGACGACCGACAAGTCGATATTTAGTGGGGTGCTTTTAAGAACGAATATGAATGACTTGTTGTCGCTCGGCTAAGTTGTCGATCCACATCGTGCGCCAGGCTGCCATTTTGCAAAATTGTATATCGATAGCAATATTTTTAGAAGTCCTAATTATATGGCATCTAGATTATAGTAGTCTAAAAATCGGGTTAAAAACGCGTAAACCAAAAAATCATTAAGACCTACAAAAATTTTAAAAAAATATACAGAAAATCTAAATTCAATTTAAAACAAAATTTAAATACATCCAAAATTTCAAGAAAAACTAAATTAAGTAAAAGTATTTACTAGTGAAATTATAAGATAGTGAAATGGTTTGTAAGGCCATGATTTGCTTTGCTTTAATAAAAATTAAGTATGACTTAATAGACCTATTTTCCCCTTTTCACAATTTCCACTTAAACCCTTAAAATTTCAATCATATCCTAATAATTTTCAACCAAATCAAAATAATTAATTTCGCAACCCACAACATGTACTGAAAGTGAAATCCAATCACCAAAATTGTGTTAGTAAAATGGAACAAAAACATTTCCAGTTTTCTTCGCAAGCAGGTGGTGTTGCCATTCATCCTCATTTTACATCAGTTCAATGGAAAAGAAAACAAAAGACATTTTAATTAAATCCCATGGAGAGAGTGTCTAGAAATTAAATTTCTGCCAGCTTTATTTTAGAGTTAAAAAAAGAACAAATGCACTTGAACTAAATCATTACAATAATAATTTAGCAAAAATCAAAAAGGAAGAAAGACAGAAAGAAGAAGGCGTCAACGGCTTTTCAAGAGCTTGAGAAGGGAAGAAATCATATGAAAGCATTTCCGGTTTAGGCACGAATGAAAAAATGTTAGCATTATAATAATGCTGAAATAACTTCTTTAATTTTTGGTCCACAAGGGATAATATACTTTAATAGGAAACTAAAAAGTCTATAAAGTTATTAATTTTATAAAGTGCTGCTGCTAAAGGGGAAAGAAAATCACAAAAATGTTCTAGAAAAAAATCACCATCACGTATGATTACGCACATTGTTTGAGTATGTTCGTTCGGTGGGTTTGTTTTTGGGAGTCTCAGGCTCATGAAAATTAAAATTCCATACACCAAACAAAAAAAAAAAAAAAATGAAGGGAACTACTTACCTCATGTAGCAGAAAAGTGTAGCAAGAACAACAAAAACAAACTGATTACTTTACACAATCAAAACAGCAACCAAAAATCATGTGTCTACAATTTACTTTCATACACAAACTCCATACTTTTCCTTAAACACAGGGGTTGCTGTTGTTTATTTGTATTACGTAGAAATGAATGCTGATTCCCGGAATCAAATCTTTCCCTTTCTCTATTGCAAATCAGCAATAACAATCTCGAACTGTTTCTACCTACCACACATTTCAAAGATTCACAATGTTATTGCTGTTGTTGTTATCGTCGCTATAACATGTGCGGGGGCGTATTGTCCATAACGCCTCCTCATCAGAATCCAATCAAATTAACTAAGACCACATTTAGTTCAGTTCAATGTGATGGCAGAACATCAGCCACAGCAGTAACCGACCAAACGAACGGACGACCCATAGACAGACGGACAGACTTTAATTTCAATTTGATTTCCTTCTGGCCTGCTTACGAAACATGAACCACCAGCGCCATTATTATCATCTTCATGATCATCGTCATCATCAACACAATTAACGCCATCATCATCATCGTCCTCATCAGTGATGGTGACTGACTGTTGCTTGCCACAACTGCCTGCTGTTGCTAATACTGCTAGTGATGCATGAATGTGTGTTTGTTTACCATACGACTTCATTAGGTCAAAACATGCCACAAGGGGGACGTACCAACTTAATCAGGGTAAAACTATTAATTAAATACCAATTCATTTCCGCACAACGTATTAAATACACAAACACGCACACACACACATGCATATAAAAAAACAAAGTTTTCGCAAAAATTAAACTCCCCCATTAACAACTTTGAAGGAAATGAAAGAAGCTTCTTATAAACTATTCGTGCTACAAGCTCTGAGGATACAAGCTACCGGAAATTATTAATTTTAGCAGATTTTATTTAAGGCATTAACGATAAATCAAATAAGAAAATGGCAATAAAATTGTAAGTAGCGATTTTGCTTATCAGACACATCGGATATGGATTAAATCGAAGCTTCAAGCAGGCTTAAGCCCTTAAATCCATGCCACATAAATTCATTATTATTTAATAAGCCAAAATGAAAAAAGTTTTTTCTGAGAATTTCTAATTGGAATCATGTTTATTTAAGGCTTGATCCATAAATACAAATTATTTAGGATTCGAAAGTTTGGTCCTGTTTTAGCAAAATCCTGCAATGAGATTCTGGCTTATACAACCAATTCTAAAGGCCTGAATCCATAACGATACCATTTTTAAGGAGTAGCACTAAAATATATAGGAACTATTTAAGTCCTTTTTCCAAAAGATTTAGATTGGGGAGAGTTATACACAAACTGTTATTTTCTTGACCGATCGTTATTGCCATCTTTCTGTAATATTTCCATAATTGGAAATAAAGATGCAGCGAGTTTCGTCCGATACTTTACCCCACCAAATATAAATATCTCAGAAATTTGGCAATAACGTCGGCAGAATAACAGAGCAATATTTTTGCTCAGCTTATGTTAAAGGCATGGGAAAACGAATTTGTGTTTACTCATAATTTGAAAAAAAATCAAGGAAGAATGTGCAGTGTAAAGCTGACGCCATCTAGGAAAAATTATTTTTATTAATATATCGAGGGTTATATTTCCAAACTGTGCTACTTGACCGATAATAAAATTTTTAAGTTCATATTTATGTGTTTTACAACTTAAACCTCACGATGAAACCCACGATACATAAAGAAAAGGGATATAACTTTTAGCAAATATCAAAAATGTCACCTCGATGCCGTGTAGGGCATAACAAAATATTAAAAAAATCTGGTGTCACTTTTCCTCTTTCATGTAAAAAGTTTTCGCCCCGAAAGCGTTAAAGTTTTGTTTTTATTTTTTTTTATTCCCTAAGCTAATCCCGCGAAGCTCTACGCTTGTCTGGCAGGAATCGAACCCGCAACCCCGGCGCTGATAGACTAGCTCACTACCTATCGGGGAACTCATCATTAAATCCCTTAAATAAGTTTGTTTTTTGTTTAAATTCCTATATAATCTTCAACATTAAGCCATTTTTCATAAGTCTAATGCAAAATCAAATGGGTTTTCAATTTTCAAAAATAAAATGCAGACATAATAGGGTGTTTTAGAAATCGTTTATGGAGCGAACATTTTTTTCACCGAATCAACCTAAAAACCAGTTTTTATTATCAGAACAATATTCCCCACATGGTAATGGGGTGGTATTTTGCACTCAAAAAAAAAAAAATAAATAAAAAAAGTATAAATAAAATATGTATCTAAATAAAAAAAATACTTTTTTTAGATAGAAAATGCAAAATATCGACATTTTCAGAAGTTTAAGTTCAAATGCATATAACTTTTTAAATACAAAAGATTTTTTGACAATTCGCAAAATATATAACAAGTAACATCCAGTAGCATGTGTTCGAATAGCTACAGCACCTAGGGAGCTGTACACCTTCGGAGCTAGTACCCTCCGCAAGTGGACATGACACTCCTGCACGCCATTTTGGTTTCAATGACAGCCACCACATGATTCCCGAAAGTATCCCTTCGTCTTCCTTTGAACCTCTAACCACAAGGCCCGAAATACGACAGAAGTCAGTAGTGGTCTTGGAAAACCTTCTAATTTCAAGTCCAATAAATGCTTCATATATAATATGTACACACAAAAAAAAATACCAATGTAAAATTAACATGGAAAAATGTTGATTGAGAATCATAGTAAATTTCTGCAAAAGTATCCCATTATTTGAATTTATCATTATTTCATATTCATTTTAAATGAAAAAAATTAAAATAATCTTAAATCACGTTTATTTAATATTATTCACTGTTAAAATATTTTAAAAAAAAAATATTAAAATATAAATAAATTTGGATTCAATATTGAATCCATTAAAAACCTGTTTCATATTAAAATCAAAAGGTTATCTTGTTAAATTAACATGCATACATAGTTAAGTTTGTTATTTTTTTTATTTTCACTCTTAAAATATGTAATCAAAAGAAGAAAATTCCCGTTTTCTTTTAATTAAAATTATTAAGTTAAATAGTACATAAAGTTTTCAAAGTAGAATAATGACGAAAACCATATCGGGTGATTCTGCTGATGCTTCTGTTGACAAAGGAGAATACAAAATAAGTGAAGCATGTGTTGCAGGGGTGAGTGTATTGAATTATTCTTAAATAAATGCATATGTTTTCTCTGAAGCTTCTTCACACTGCTATAACACACTCAAACCAATTTGATTCTTCATGAAATTCACGTTGTTTCAACTTGAAATAACATTCATTCAACGTGATTCGGATTGTTATTTCAATATAAATGACATTTTGCTCTATATCAGTGAAGGCAAAAGAGATTTTCTAAAACAAAAAAAATTATTTAAATGATATGTGATATTTTCTAGGCAAAAAACAATCACTGTAATATTTTTAGATGAAAAATGTATCACTTTATTATTTCTTAGAGGAAAAAAAGAATCACTGTCATATTTTCTAGTGTTTTATAATGTGTTTTATAATCATCGTTAATATCATCGTTGTGTACTGATATTCTACTCTGCAAAGTTATATCTGTGGGACAGTGAGTTCAAAAGTTCCTCCAATATTAAATTTTTTAAAATTTCTACTACAAAATTATTATTTAGCACAATATTTGAGGAGCTCCATAAGAAAACGCAACAATTACACTTTATAACGAATTAAAGCCAGAACGATGTTTGTGGAATTGTTGCGTTTTGAACCGATTCAAAGTAAATAAATTCGTTAAAACAATGACTATTAGGATTTTAGTATGTACAATATTATTTAGTCAAAAAAGCATTAAACTTAAAAAGTGGAATTGTTGCGTTTTGTTATTACCCTTCTTATTTGTTAGACCATTATTTGCTTTATTACCTCCTTAAAATAAAATACATTTTATGAGTTTTAAGTATTTAAATCCCTTGTCCCCTCCAGACTCAAACTATTCTTCTCCTATTTACACAATTTTCTATTTAACTTAAAATATTTACACGAGTGTGTGTGCGAATGTGTGTATTTAAATTTGTCATAACTCTTCAATTTTTCCCAGGAGGTGCCAATATGCGTGCCCAAATAAGAGAAAAAGGAAAGAAACTTGCACAAATCTGCATAAATAGAAAATGCTGGAGGTGATGGCGATAATGAGAATGCTAATACTCGGCATATAGAAGTGATGATGTTGTTGAGCGCTAATTAAAAGCACCCCTAGAGCTTTATTGCATCGTTGAGTTTAACAAAAACGTATTAAAACGTAATTAATTGCAATGTTTTCCTTATTTTTTCCGATGCTGCTAACTTTAATGCTGATGGAGTTATTTTTTTCTTTTTGCTTATGTTGTTGTTGTGATTGTAATGTGCTCCTAGGAGCACTTTGCAGCTTAAAAACAAACACCAGCATTGTCCCTATTCTTTTAGTCTCATTAGCTGCACATCAAGTGCTTAAAAAGCCCGTAGGGATCTATTTAACTTTTCTAACACATAAGCCAGTCTCATAAAATAAACACAACAACAACAACAATAAACAACAAAGTTCAGTTCAGTTGTATTTATTCTTCTTTTGCTATCAAACGTTTTCGTTAAGTTCAGTTCAGTTAACTAAAACGTGTGTAACGAGATGTACAGACGAAAACGGAGCAGAAAACGAAGAAGTAGAAAAACCTCAAACGTTTCTTGGCAGAGTGTCGCCATCGTCAACGTAATCACAACAACATTTTTGTCCATTGTCAATTTGCACTTTGTCGCACATAGCAATACAACAAAAACAACTACCCCATTAACGTTAAGAGCCTTAACAAACAACAGCAAAAACTTTATGTGTAATTTCACCTTTTTCATTAGGAAAAACAATAATAACAACGTCAACGACAACAAGAAAAATTATCGCAATGCGGGTAAAAATCAAGAAAAAAAAAACACTCTGTGCAGCGCATTATTCTGATTTGCAAAATGTTTACACACATGCACGGCACACACACACACATACACACCTTTATAAGTAAATGGATTTTCATTTGAAAGATGTCGAAAGGATCCAGCTACAGGTGTCACTCTATAATCAATAAACAATTCTAGAAATGATTTCCCAATCATATTAGAATTGTTTACACCGAGGGCGTATACGTTGTGTTTAGGAAACGGAAGTTTAAAATAAATTTTTAAATGGCAACGATTTCCGTTTTTATTTTATCGAGATATTTAATAAATAATGGTTTCATAACTGTTTTTTCAAAGCGAAAACATTTTGCCCAGCGAAAATGGCAATTTTTTAGGCGAACAAAAAATAATTTTAAGCGAAAACACCACCAAGCAACAATAATTTTTTTTAGTGAAAAAAATATTCGCTTCACTACAGTTGGATTATTCACAAGGTGTGCTATCATATTATATTCTCATCATGTTCTAACATTTTACAATGGCTTAAAAATATTGTTGTTTCTTTGTAAACAAAAAGTGCTGTGCTTATTGTGCTGCCGTAATTAAACCGAAAAGACCTGCGCTGAACGGCTGAGCCGAGCCGCATTAGTTTTTGTAAGCCGTCGCCGTTGATGGTAAAAGTTTATCCAGCTAACATCCGAATCTTACCAGCGGCTAGCAGTTTTTGAAACAAATCACTTACGGCGTCAAATTAGATCGGTGAAGGACTCTGCTGTTTGGTAAACAAACAAAATTAAATTTATTTTAGATTTGCGTCTGCAAAATGGTCTGGTAAGATCTAATTTAATTTATTAATTCATATTTTTATTATGCAAAACAAAATATAGTACTATTAAAAAAGTATTTTGTTTTTGTTTTCAGAAATGTATAAAAGGAATTTTGAAAGGACAAAAGTTTTACATTTTTATCAATTATCAAAAAGTTAGATATATTAAAAAGAAAATAAGAAAATGACTAATATTTCGCCGGATGAATAGTGCTTATCTTTATTTTCTTTTTTTACTCTCCTTTAATAAATGGAAAAAGTAATTTAATTTGGTCCTACTTTAGAATACAAATAAAAATTTGCATGTTCCCTTCTCGTTCATATTAACACTTGTTGGGTATTTATTTAGTAAAAATACTCGCGGGAGGAAACATTGGCGACCTGACTGGTCACCTCACGATCAAGTATCACCTGTATCGGATGGGCCTGGCAGAGGACCAGGAATGCAGACTGTGTCTAGACGAAGACGAGTCGACGAAGCACATACTGTCTGACTGCTCGGCGCTGGCATGGGCCAGAAGGAGGCATTTGGGGCATATCACAGTGGGTGCGTCCTAAATCGGTGCTATATCGGCAAAAGACCTGGTTGGGTTCCTCTGGAAAGCAGAGGGTATTTTGGCCCACTAAAGGAGAGTGGTCGCGATGGGCACATTAAAACCTCTAGAATCGCGGTAAAACCGTTTAATTGGCAACAGTGGTCTCAAACTACCTTAAGTTATACAATACTTTCCCGGAGACTTATATTTTTTTTTACTAACAAAAATACAATAATATTTTCAAGGCGACAAATGCCTGTTAATATGCAAACATAATTTGAAAAGCTCCAAATACGTTACAAAGCGTTAAAGATCTTTTTATGACGTCCCAAAATATTATCACGCAACAGAAAATTGCATTCAGCAAATACGTTGTGCAAATCTCTAAAGGGCTAAATGCACCGCACAAATTACTACACCAATATACGAAAAAAGTATTGAGCGTGGTTGTGTGAATATGAAAACATCATGTTGTTGTCGCCAAGCTCTTAAGACTAAATTTTTTGTTTGGGAAAACAGTGCCGATGTTCTGTAACTCCCTCGTTGAGAAACTTTTCGATTGAATTAGCTGAGTCTGTAACATTTTTGAAGCCTTTTAGCTCTTACGTAAAGAAATTACTCGCCATTTACAGAAAAAGTGTGTCGTACAATTTTTGTGAGAAAGATCACGAATATAATCAGGGTGAGAACAAATTTCAACACTAAAAAAATTTTAAATTAAATATGTTCTTGGCTGATTTTTTCATTGATTAATGAAGCTTCATGTACACGACATGTTTTACATCTGACTTGGGGGGGGCTGAGTTGGGGTTGCATTTTATGCCTTACTGCCAGGCGAAAGGATAACTGCCGCTCCTCTGGAGACAGACGCAGACCATCAGCCGCTCAATATGAGAACTGACGCTGATGGATTTTATTGCGGACCGACAGCCTTCAGAAGGCCTAACAGTTGACCGTAAAAGGCCAGAGGACGCATAGTCACTAGCCGCTTCAACTAGGAGAAACAAACGCTAATAGACAGGGGGTAGTTCTTGGTTCGTACTCGGTTTAGACCCTTCTGGCATGGAAGAACAGGTGACTGTCGGTACTACCGCCAGCATAACTCTAAACGTCCTTGTACTTAAGCCCTCGCATCGCGGCAAGACACACTTTTTCTCACTTTTCGCGAAACGATGGAATATTTTGTTTTACAACTTTTCGGTGCGAGAAATTCCTCCCAAAGTTACAGGACATGGGTATAGGTATGACTTTTAAATATTTGTATGGGAAAAGTTTAGAAGACCATGCGGGATAGATTAGCCTTTTAAGACCCTTCGGCTACAAACTTTAAAGTCATGTCTCTTTCCCCGATGAAAAAGTCATAATGGAAATCTATTCTGAGCATTTTCTTAGATTCAATTAATAACAGCTAGCGACAAAACAACTTCTAGGCATAGGATTGACAACGAAATAAACTTCTCGGCTTAAGTCCAATTTTTTGATATGCCAAATCGTGATATTTGAATTCCTGTTGAACTTTTTTAATTGTTCTCTGGGTCTTATTTGGATTGAACCTCTGGTAATCTCTAAAAGCGACCGATAAGTTTAATTGTGAACTAAAAGTGTCCGTTGAAGATAAGAAAATATATGACAAAATATTTTGTTATGTTCAAAATAGCAGTGCTAAAGAACGTCAAAGTATGAGTTTTAATTTTATAACGGTATATTTTTTTTTAGCCTTAACTTAAACCAATGATTGCTGCTCTAAACCCTTCAAAACCGATCCCTTGGATTGCAAACAAAAGGTCTGAGAAATAGTCTACTTTGGATAAGTGCTGGGAAGCTATTGATAGTACAATCGAAAGTCTTAAAATATCGACAGTAAAAATATCGATATTATTATTATTTAAAATACAATGAAAGATCATTAGAGGAAAAGTCCGCTAGATTGATTACCTTTTGGGTTGAGAATCAGAACCAATTAAGAAAGTTATCTAAAGTTGCAATAAAATATCTTATAGTCCCTGCTACTTCGGTTCCATCAGCACAGTTTTTCAAAAACTGTCAGCTAAAATAACATGCGCACATACATACGTCTCATACGTTCATTAAAGTGATAAAATCAGAATAAAATCGCAAACTGTACCATGATAAAAAACTAGTTAAAGTATTCCTGCTCAAATACAAACATACAGTCGATAGTGAAATCTGAACTATCGATAAATATCGATTGTATCCCAGCACTACATTGGATTAGCAAAATTGGACTTTAAAGTTTTAATAATTTGAAAACTTTGTTTAATAGAACTAATCAAAAAAATTGTTTGGGTTTTGTAAACCTTGATTTACCAAAAAAAAAACGGTTCATTTTAGTTCTACTTTATTAGTCGGTTTAACTGACAAACAATATGGATCTTTATTACTCTAGATCACTTTTAGAGAACCGATTTTTTCTGTCTGTTCCTTAAAATTAAATATTTTGTGTCGGATAGTTTCAACGGCAGAAATTTTTCTGTTCTGTAGAACCGATGTTATGTATTTTCAACTCAACCGAGATGTTCACTATTGGCCACACTGGTGTTTTTATCGAGAGCAAAAAATCGATAATTTTCCTATGTAAAAAATGTCACTTTCGCTTGGTCTCAGGTGAAAAAATACCTAATCGAGAAAGTGATATTTTCCCTGAAGAAAAAATATAACTTTAGTTCTCTGTGGACCCATAATAGTTTTGTGGGTAGGAACTAAAGAATACAGTGGGTCGCTCATATTTTAAACACATCTTATATTACATACCTGAGTTTGTTATAATTTTTTATTAACGAAAAGGGAAAGGCAATAAGCTGACGAAGAATTTTGATTAATTACTGGTCGTAAAATTGTTTTGTCTTTCAAGGTTCCTCTGTACTTTTTTCCAATTACGAAGTATGTAGTTGTATGAATAGTTTTTTTTTCTTTTTGTAGTTTCATAGTAGTTTTTGTTGTTGTTTTTTATTAGTGCTAATGTTCGCTGATGAAAAACTTTTATAATTTGAAAAATTTGCACTCTTGGCACATGACACTCACTCACACAGCAACATCTAAAAAAGAATACAACAACTATTACCCACACCAACAAAAACAAACCCGTACTTACTTTACTAATACACTTCTACAACTAAAACGTGTACTTCTGCTGGTTTATTCAAACTTTTAATGCGACAAAATGGTTGAAATTTTTTTGGTGAATATTTTTTGTTGCCTGATTTTATGAGCTTTTGCTTTTTTAGTTCTCTTTTTTTCTGTGTTTAAGGTTTCTTGTAGTTGTTGCTGTTGCCATTTTAATAAATGTTGAGGTGGTAGTAGTGTGTTTGTGTTTTTTTCTGTTACAGGCACAGTCCTTGACGCTGCATCAACTTTGAAGAAGGACTCCAATGAGTAATTAAAACATTTTCTCATTTTGCCAACAACAACAGCAGCAACAAGAAATGCGAATCATAAAGAAGTTTTTTTATAATGGATTTTTTTTGTTGTTGAAAAATTAACAACATATTTTTACTTGGCACCTTATTACAATTATTGCCACAACAGCAATTGAAATAAAATGAAAGAAAAGTAAAAGAAAAGTCAGCATGTTGCACGTTGAGGTTATGCCACAATCTTTTGACAAACGTTAAAGTTGAGTTCGGAGAACTGTTCGGTCTTAAGCATGTTTAACATTTTTCATCATGTGAATTCAACAATCCAGCCATTTGGTGTTTCAGAAATGAAGCAGCATTTTAATTAACCAAAACACTAAGTAACATGTCATGACACAAGCCACCTACTTGTGTCTATTGGGTGTATAAAACAACATAAGTGAACTCAAGTGTCAAGAGTCATAAATAGATACCAGCACTTGTTTGTATGAAAGATGTTATAAACATTTTAATTGAATTAATGGACACTTTTTCCCACTACTGCTAAGAATTATATTAGAAACAAAACTCTTTTTTTTAAGGTTGGTAAATTGTCTTCCTATTAAAATTCTTTGTTTTTTTATACCCTGAACCACTTGGGGGAGAAAACATAATTGAAAAATCGATTAATTACGCCTTTTGGCTTTTTTGTTAAACCCTATAATGAGGTGATTATGATTAAACAAAGTCTTTGCAAAGTTTATGTATTAAAACAACAAGAATTTTTATTTTACAACAAAATCGTCAAGAATTAAAAAAAAAATTGTTTACATCAAAGTAAAATCGAGCTCCATTAATGCCTGTCTCTCGGTTTGTTTGTCATTTTTTTAAAAGAAACAAAAAAAAAATCATCACAATATTTTTTCATAGATATTTTTCCATGCGCTACAGAAAAAAGGAACTTCTATTTAAAATATTCAAAGCCTTTAAAAAAAATCATTTGTACTTATCAAACAATCTTTGACAAATGAATTTAAAAATATCAATTTGGGTCACTAAATTAAAAAAATTTTATTTTTTAATCAAACTGATTGACCGATTTTGAAAAATTAAAAATTATCGGCAACATTTTAGAATCCATAAGAAACTTATGGTACGAAATTTCTGAAACTGGATTTTCTTTTCAAGCAGAGTTCGAAAATACGCTAAGGTACGGTAAGGTAGTGTACCGTACCGTATTTTGACATGCGTCAAACAAATACATACTTTACCCGAAAATAAACGCTAAGTTACGACACGTTAGTGTACCGTACCGTACCGTACCGTATTTTGTTAAAGAATAAAATAAAATTATTGTTTGTTGCGTTCTTTTGGAATGCCCGTTCTGTATTTTCATGTGACATTTTTCACATGCAAAATCATTCATGAAAAATATACCAAACGTATGGTCAGTACAACACGTAGAATATTTAAAAGTTCACCAAAAAAATTTGTTAGTATTTATGTTCGTCAGCTCTCAATCGTTGTGTACCGTATTTTGTTTGTGCACAAATTCACTAACATATATAGAAGTGTAAGAGTTTGTGTTTTTAAAAAAAAACATTACGTTAGTGTACATTTTTTCTCCGAATTCTGGTTATAAGAATACAAATAAAAAAATATTTGGCTTTGGTAAATTAAGCAGATTTTCTTCTTCCTTATTTACCAAAGCCAAATATATGGATTTAACAAGGACTTTTAAAATTCAGGAAGCCTGATTTTCACTTCTTTGTCTCTTATATCCACAGACAGATTTTCAACAGAAGGAACCTAACTACAGAATCTTAAAATTTAATAGATTCGAGCGAGCTAACTTAAACTATTTTAATTTCGAAAATACAAAATATTGGATTTCACAAGAATTCCAAAAACGTTGCTGCTCTAAGGTACTTTAGATTTAACCAAAAACTTTTGTTTCTTAACATAAACGTTCAACAAATGAGTTCAAAATCAATGTGAATATCAACTGGTTCCTCCCCGTGCGTTTATGGATATCGACACACTGCCTAAAAGCAAATTCACGTCATACCCATAAAGAATAATTCGCAACTTTTAAGATCTCTCTCTCTCTCCCGCAATTAGGGTAAAAATCTTAGTCCTAGACGCTTGTTTCCGCGGTACCAGATAAAAGATCAGAAGCCACGTTATAGCATTCAATATCGATCGATATTCAAGTTAAATTGTAGCCTGATTTCAATAAATGTCGAATGCCGTAATTTTGCGCTTCACAATTTTAAGGCCTGAAGACAGAAACCCTGCAAATATTATTGGACCACCTGATCCAATTTCACGAAATAGACTACTCCATGGTCTGGTAATGCAAGCATGGACCATGTCATTGTTAAAAAGTGTTTGTAGCGAGACGACATGTCTTCGTTTTTTAACGACATGTTTTCGTTTTTAAGCGAAGTTAAAACTAATCCTCTTGTGTACACAATGGAGTAGTTTTAAAACTACTCCTTGTAGTCCAAAGATGGCTTATATGGTGCAGTACCAAGGACATCGTAATGTTAAATAGACCATGTTTTTTCCATACGTTTGGGTTACTTTTGGACTAGTCCTGGTCCCTTGTGGGCTACTCTTTACACGCGTGTTTGGACTGGTCCTATTATTTGCAGGGAAGGCACAACTCCGGAGAAAAGATTCAACCGATAGTAGATCTCAGTAAGATACCAATTTAAATCTTGATTCACTGAAAGAAAGACACTCAAAGTTTTTTATACTTACTTGAGGTACGAGTCGTACTGAAAAGTTCAAGTACGAAAAACACTAAAAAGTACTTAAAACACTCCTAAATGGGAGACTTTCGAAAATCAATCCTGGAATTTTCTAAAATAAGTATTAAATTCTTAAACGAAGTAAAAAAAGGGTTGAACGTTTCGTTGGTAGTGTCACTCTGAGAGTAGAATTACAAAGTGAGCGTTTTAATCTCATTTAACTTATCAAAGTTTTCATGTTTAAAAAGTAAAAATGCAAGCAAGAGTTTTCATTTAGTTTATATTTTTAGTTAAATATGTATGTCCCCTAAGTTTTTAAAGTAAAAACCATATCGGGAATGATGCTGGTGTTTTATAATTCTCTATGGTGTAAAACGGGTAAGTAAATTAATCATAATAAAAATCTTCTTCTAATTTCACTTTTGGTTTATTTCAAGTACGTATTCTGGATTAAATCAACTTTATAATTCTTGAATCAAGCGCATATTGAGATTGGTTCAAACTTAGTTTTACTTAAATCTATCTCATTTTCGGATTATTTTCAGTGCGAATTCGGGATTGAATAAATTTAAGTTTTCGCGATGGAAAATCCGCAATTGATTCAATCTTTCTGTACTCGATTCAAGAAAATTCGTACTCAGCGTACTATTAATACAGCTTCGGATTGATTTGAGTACGGATGAATTGATTTTTCTTTTGAGTGCGGTCATGTTCTGACAACGGAAAAACGCTTAGCTTTGGCGATTCTGATTTGAAATCGCATAATTGATGTTCTGTAAATCGCAATAGCAAGAAGTTTGGCGGCTTCAAATTGCATAAGTATGCTCAAGGCAACTAGAATACAAGCAAGAAACTATGGCAGATTGCAGCTAATCGCACAAGGTTTAGAACACCAAAAAATAAATCTGGCGTTTTGCGATTGGCAAAACATGGCCGATAATAAACAAAACTAATAAAATGAATAAATAAATCAAAAATTGCCACTCAAGTTAAGGCGTGAATGGAGGGAGATTGTGAGGACTACAGTTCGTGGCAGGTAGAGCGAGCATAAATTAAAGGAGATGTAGTAATAGCAATTTCTCTCCTAAGTCCGAATTTAGACGAGCGAACATTTAGAAGGAAAACATCTGGAATTCTCTTTTTTGTTTTCTTTCGCGGTCACACAGACGAACATGTTGCCGGAAACATTCTGTTAATATTGTTGTTTCTTTCTCAAAAAGCTAAATAAATGTCAATAAAGAAAATGAGAACAAAGCGTGTCGCCGAGTACTGAACACAAAACCATTCTCTCTTTCCCACCCGTAATTTGCTACCAAACAAAATGTTTCCCTTCCAAATGTTGCCCTGTCTAAATGGGCACTAAAACCGAGCCACATTATTGTTCTCCTGGAACAGGAAGACCATGCCCAGTATAAAAACGCCCATTGTTATTTTATAAATCCATTCTCTAATGATCCCAAAAACTGTCTTGAAAAAGTTTGAAAGCCTAGGGTACTTTAGATGCCACTCTGCTTTCCCGATAACAATTTGTGCTTGCTTTCTCTCTCATTTCTGTTTCGCACTTTGCTAGACAACATAAACTTCAACATGACACTAGGAAACATCAGATTGGGTAATAATTTTTTTCTCCCATTTCTAGCTGCGGTTGCATGGCATTGAGGACGTGGATGCTGACGATGATGTTGTTGCTAATAGAAACATCAAAGTGTTCAAGCTTACGAATTGTTTACACACCGGAAGAACGAGTTGTTGTTTTTTTTTTTTTTTGTTGCTGTTGATGCTTTCGTTTGTTGTTGTTTTATTGCTGATTGTTATAACTGTTTTCGCGCTTTTGATGTTTCATTTCTTGTAAGTTTTTTCCCCTAACAGAAGATCCACAAATACCGACCCCTCTTTCCTGGTTTTAAGTTGTTTGGACAAAAATAACAATTTTATTATGTTAAAGTTACTGAAATGTGTGGGCATCTTAATGTTTATGTTTGATTAATAAATTAAAATGCGTTTAATAAAAATTGGTTTTTAAGTTTTTAAATTTATATTCAAATTTATATTGTGAACAAAAATTAATTGTTGATCTAGAAGATAAGTTATTAAGAAAAATTACCATTATCCGACAGCCTGCTTAAAAATGCTCAAATGCACATTTTTAAATAAATAAAAATGGCGTAAAATCCTTTAATTGCCTTCAAGATAAAAAAAACTGCGCAAATATTCGACAATTATCAATAATCAACCAAAATTTAAAAATCTATTTAGTAAAATTTCAAATCAAATCGATGTTTGGGGGAAAACATATGTACCTTAATTAAAAACGGACACATAAATCTAAATATTGTATCGATATAAGCAAAACAAACAAAATCTTGTTCATAGACATAAACAAAAAAGGCTGAAAATTGCAAAATTTAAAAAATATTAGACAATTATGCCCAATTTTCAGGATTGATATTAAAAGACATCGTTTTAAATACAAACTTCTTTTCTTCACTAAATACTTAAATGAAACTTAATTCACCGATGTGGTACACTTATGGCGTTTTATTTTCTGAGTAAAATTCTGCATTTATTCTGCCTTTTACTTTTTTATGTTCTTTTCTGAAAAACAAGTGTTATTTTTAAAGTGTTATGTTATGCTAAATGTTCAACACTCATTTTAATTAAAGGGGCATGAGTGTAGCACTAGATCAAGGCAAATTCAGTACAAAGTGGTGGCAAGTTTCGAGCCGTAAACACTTACAATGCAATACAAAAAACATATGTTGTTTCTGCTGGCTTTGAATTGTTGTAGTCTTGCCACCACCTGCAATTGAATTTACCTTGCGCTAATTGTACTTTATTGTTTTATGCCGAAATTCTTTTGTAAACGTAAAATATGAAACACTTCTTACAAATTAGGGGAGCTTTTAACAATGTTGCCAAGTCACATGTAACACTTATGAAACACTTTTTTTTAGAAAAGAAAACGCCATTAATTTCAACTTAATTTTCCATTGTAAAATTTTAGCAAGGTGGCTTCAATATCACAACAATACAACAAAAACAGGCAAAGCAATATCATTCAGCTGTTTTTTGAGACCACCTTGAAAATAAATGAACTATTTTGTATTTAGTAGTGCTACCATACTTTTATCTTAATTAAATAAGATTTTTCTTATTAAATTCAAAGAATCAATCTGTATTTAAATACGATTTAAGTTTATATGAAAATTAACTTAATATAGATTTAATTACTATCCTGAAAATTGGGCATAAAGGAAATAAAATTGCAAATAAAAAAAATTCTTAAATTAAGAAATTATTCAAAATGGCCCAACGCTAAAAACAATTTAAAAATGTATACAAATCCATTTAGCTTCTTGGTTTTAGCGGAAAGAAAAATCCCTAAATCAAAAAACAAGCATACCAACCTCAAAGTTGCATTTAAAATTGTCAAAACAAAACTATAAGAACAAATAATTCACCAAATAACTTAAAATTTTGTAGAAGAAAAGAAAAAAGCCTTAATAAAATTGATAATGCAGTCGAACTTCTCTATTGTGAACTTCTCTACAATGAAGCTCACCCTATTATGAAACGATTTTTTAAAAACTGCTTTTTTGTATAAATTTTGGTGTAATTTTATCTCCTTATAATCAAATTCCACACAGTGAAATTTTCTTTACACTGAACAAAGTTTTTAAACGAAAGCTTTAATCTCATGCATTTTTGTCTCTATATAATGAACAGGGCCAGGACTTTTATGCAGTTTTATGCGCATAAAAAATGCAATAAAAATATAAATATATGTGACAGCGCATAGAGAAAGGGACTAGTAAGGTAAAGGGAACAGTAAAAACCAACAACACAAAACATGAGGTAGGGACGATCTACGCGCGTTTCAAGGTTGACTAACACGTTCCTGACGTCATGAGACGTCATGATGAATGTGCTTTCAAATGAGACCAATACCAACACGCTCAGTGATGGTACACCAAAGATACACGTACAGGGTTGTTAGATGTGACGATTTTTCGTCATTTTGACTATTTTTTTGAGAAAATACAGTCAAATGACGATTGACGATTTTTTGACAAAAAGTAATAATGTTACGACGATTTTCTGGCATTAATAAAACACTTACAAGAAATATTTACAATTATATTGGGAACAGTCCAACACGTAAAAATCCATTTTTCGAAATACAAAATTTTTTGGAAGCATTAGTAATTCAAATTCTACAATTATATAAATGCCATCGATACTGCAAAAAATATACACTAGAGTCCTGATTTGCGGCGGTTCAATTTGGTCCGCTTTTTAAAAATTGGTTAAATCCGCTTTGCGTTTTTATGATTTCGATTTCTACATACGATTGCATTTTTCGATGAAGTCATAATCACATGTAAAGAATTTTTATATTTTCGTGTAAAAAGGCGAATTCCCATTTAATTCTGTTAGGTTAGTTATTCTAAGTATAGTTGCGTGTTAGGAAGTAAGAAGATGTGTAGAAAAATGCATTAGTGCTGGTTCTAACTCTTCAAGTTTTAGCCGTCAAATCTTGAGCTTTTAGGAGAGAAGGGAAAATCGAATGCCATTTCTTTTCCTCTCTCTCCTAAAAACTCAAGACTTGACGGCTAGAACTTGAAGAGTGTGAACCACCACTTACTTAGTTTGGAACTAAAATTGGACGTAATAAAACATTTAAAGTCGGTTAAAAAAGACTTTTGATATAGACAGAACCCTTGGTTTAGCACCTTCAACAGTAAAAACAATTTGCAAAATTGATAGCGCTAAAAATTGATCATTTAAAGAAAGCTCGAGTTAATAGCAAATGAGATTAAATTTTTTTTTTAATTCCTAAGCTACTAAACCCTAACCTTTTTGTGAATATGGATAAATGAAATAAATATGTAAATGTTTGTTATGCATTTATGAAAATGTATTTTTTCTAATGTATTTTTTTTTAAATGATAAATATATTTCAGCCTACTTGCTAAAATAAATAGAATAAAACTTAACCATATAACTTTCTTCATCATAAATAGGATTTCTTGCTAAAAATTTCTATTTTTGAACCAATCAATGCAAATAACTGTCTCTAATATGTAAAATTTAAATATTTGACGATTTGTTGACGATTTTGTTAAATGTTCGTGGCGATTTTGACGAATTTTGTTAAAACTTTTGACGATTTTTGAAGAAAAAAGTCTAACAACCCTGTACACGTATTTAAATCTGTAAAATGGCTCTCCTGAACAAAACCCTAAGGTCCTTTTCTATTTTGTGCGTCACATATGCGCTAAAAAATTAAATAATATGCAGTTAAAACGACCTTAAATTTTTTTATAAGTGATAAAAAAAAAAACACTAAATAACAAGAAAAAACAAAAATAGCATGAAATTCAGTCTCATAAACGTTAGTAAGGCAAAATACAAATATACATATAAAACATAAAGACAATCATGTAAATTAAGTAACTTGTAAAGGCCCAACTACAATACACATAAGCTGGCTTGAGCAACTGTGCGAATACATGTTATTCATATTCAACTTAAGAAAACTTTTTGTTAAATTGTTTGAAACTGTCATTTGCTTAAGCAAAGTGCGACACAGATCGCGCCGTTAGAGATATATTTCTCCCTACATTTGGTCAAAATAAAAGTGTACTGCCTCTTTTTTAAAACAAATTAAATAAAAGTAATGGGTGCATGATTAAATGCTGATAGTTTCTCTGTGGTATATTCATTTTCACTACGCTGTTTTTGAAAACAATCTAAATTAAATATGCAAACAGTTGAGGATTTAAAACAATAAATTTAAATCCTTAATTTTTGTTCAATCTTAATCAAGCTTGCTTCGAATTTGTTAACTTTGTGCCGGTTCACACACGTCAAGTTTGACTCGTCAAGTCTTGAGTTTTTAGGGGAGAGGGAAAAATAAATGGCATTCTCTCTTCCTCTCTCTCCTAAAAACTCAAGACTTGACGAGACAAACTTGACGTGTGTGAATCGGCACTTAAGTCCAAAAAATACATCTTATTTATGGCAAAATCAATTAACTTAAATTTACCACTATTGAATCCTTTAACCACGTCTTTGAAAGCAATAAATAAATATCATCGAAGTTATCTTTTACCTCTTCTGCCGAAGGGCGCATGACAATATAAAGCAATTAAAACAAGTTTTTTCAAAATATGCAATAAAAATTTGCAAATATCAGCAATATATGCAAAAATATGCATTCAAAGCAAAATATGCAAAAATATGCACTGACAAATCGATGCCATTTTACTGGAAATTTCTTGATTCGCAAAGATATTTTGTATATGGTAATCTCCGACTGAAGAGAACAAATATGCATTTGCATAAAAATCCGGTCCTTGATAATAAATTATTTTAGGGAATTCTCAGAGATTAAAATAAGAAGAATAGAAAATCTTTTGCCGTGACATTTCTCTTAAAAAATATGTTATTAGCATTCAATTAAATTGAAAAAGGATATACATATAGATAAAAAGTTTAAGCTTCTTCCTAGCACTTTAGCAAGTATTTTAAAAGGCAATGCAGTTATTCTTAAAATGTCAAAGACAAACAAACCTGCCATTCTGATGGTGCAACGCTCGAATGGATAACCCGAGTGCAAAAGCCTAATCCAAACTAAAACATTTTTTTATATTATTTTAACAAGTAAAAAAGTAAAAACAATATTTATACAGAATTCATTCTGTATAATGAAGTGATTTTATGGTCCCATGCTGATTTATTATAGGGAAGTTCGACTGTCCTATTTAGGAAAACACCAAGGCCTTTTAATTACATATAGCAAAGCTAAAAAGCTAACTTTATAAATTGTTAAACAAAAATGCTAAAGAAATAATCGCAAGCTAAAGAAAAACAATTTGGCAACATTAACAAAACTCTTTACACATTTCTAAAGTAGAAAAAATTGCTGTAAATCGGAAAATTGTTAAAATAAAAATGAAAAAGCTAAAACACCTAAAATCACTACCAAAACTTACAAAAAAGCAAAAAATAATGTACTGTGCTAGAAATTTACACTTTTCTTTTTGCCAAGCTAGAAAATTGCAGTTTTAACATAATTCGGAGCCGCTGAATCCAGTGGTGGTAGCCGTTTTTTTAGGTTAACTCTCTTTTTCGCTTTAGCTTATTGAAAAAAAACTAGAAAAAATTCCGCCATAAAATTTCCTTTAAAAATGGTAAAACTTTTTTCTTATATGCGCTGTAGTTTTAGAAACATAATTTCTTTTTGAAAAAAAAATAGAATCTGGGAATTTATTTCTCATGTCGAGTCACATTTATTATATAAATTTTTCATATTATTCGAATGTGTGTTCTAATGGTGTTTTCTTTTCTACAAAAAAATGTGCCTTTTTAAAAAAAAAATGCAATTTGGTGTCTGTTTCTTAAAAATTTTGCTCCCGAAAAGCATGAGTTTTTTAGAATAAAACAAGACACCCTTTTCGGGAGCAACATTTTAAAGAAAAATACACCAAATTGAATTTTTTTTAAAAAAGGCACATTTTTTTGTAGAAAAGAAAACACCATAAGTCAAATTACAATCCTCAAAAGCTTTTATACTTTAATATAGTCTTATTCCTTCATTATTTTCCAGGAATATTTTGTATACACAATCAGAATTTTTGTTTGTATATTTCTGTTACGAGGCTTATTCTAGCTATCCTTTGGCTAGCAATGAAGTAAGTTGTAAAGAAAATTTATACATCTATTAGATACCGGCAGAATGTAATGCATTTTTTGGCCCGCTACGGCCTTCGTCAGCATTCTTTGTATCTTATAACTGGATAGTTTATTACTTTTTTTATATTTGCTGACAAATATTAAATGTAAATAAAAACAATTTCGTGTTACGACTTTAAACATATGACTTTGTTTTATTTCAGATTTTTGTTTTTGTTTGTTAAAATAGCCGACATTCAAACCAATTTATTTACGTTTTTTTTTATGGTAGTATTGGTTTCAATGCTTGATTGTTTACGAGTGCATGGCTGTGTGTGTGTGTGCTGTTTTATATGTGTGCAAGGATAACATTTTAGCCATTATTGTTAAATGCTGTCTCAAGGCTAAGTGCAGAAAACAAATTCAAAATATATTTGTTTTGTTGTAGTTTTTCTTTCTGTTGCTGCTGTTGTTGTTGTTGTATAGAAATACTAACAACTTTATTCCCTGTAACATTTAACCTCTAGTTTACATGACTATTAAAATTTGTTTTTTTCTCCCAGAGTTTTACTGTGCAAAAATTTTGTTTTTAAACAAAGTTTTAGTTTATTGTTGTTTACACAATATTTTTTGGTTTTATCGTAATTTTTTGTTCTGCTTTTTGTTGTTGCTTTAGTTAAACTCACTGTATGTGAGTTTGAAACCAAATATTTCCCGCCACATATAAATTTTTGTGTGTGTGTCTGTTTTTTTTTCAAGAACAGGAACAAACTTTTTCTTTGCATTAATCTCACACGCTTTTAAACAAATAACATATTTATTATAGAATTTGGTTTTTAAATTTTTTTTTCTTTTCGGCCAACAATCAAACCAACAAACCTTAGAAAAAAAACGTACTAATGATAGTTAAAGGGAAAAAAGTTCACTTAATGGTTTTTTAAAAGTTGGTTTATTTGGATTGTTGTTTGTTTGTTGGTTCTTGTTGTTTCTTGGCTAAATGCTTTTAGTAACTTTTAAAAGTTAAATATTTTATAAACATTTTTTTTCTTTTTTCTAATTTGTTTTTCTTCTTCTTCTTCTTCTTTTTGTTCCTTTCATTACAAAACGGCAGACAACAATTTATCAAATTGCCGGTAAAACAAGCACAAACACCTTCAAATTTTTATTTATAAGATACAGAAACATCTTTTTTTTTTTCTGCTGTTGTGTTAAATGAAAATTGTTTATCTTTTGAATACTGTTTCGCTATTGATTAGTCTATAATTTTTCCATTCAATGAATTGAAATCATTGTCGGCTCTTAAAATAAAATGCTAAAAACAAAAAAAAAGCAAAACAAGGACTAAAAAAAAGCCAAGAAAGATTATCTAGGATATTGATGTTTGAAGGCGTATACGTACTCTGGTATAAGTGAGTATTGCTATAATGATGATAATGATACCCTCCTTCTTCAAATTAAAATTTAACACCGCTGTCTTTGCCGTATTTGTTGCTGTAGCTAGAATTTTTTGCGATTTTCTTCTTTTTTTTTTTGTTTAATTTTAGACGGAAGTTCTGTTATACTTGGGTTTGCTATGGAGGGAGTTTTGATCCTGATGAAATTGTTATGTTGCTTGTTGGTTTCACGTTAATTTTGTCTGTGAGTCCTTGAGTTGTTTTGTGGCATAGAGTTCCGTCGTAGTGATTGTTAACGCTTGGTTCAATTTGACTTTCATCATTCGGCACCACCCAGCTTAACTGTTATTTTACTGATATTTTTTCTTAAATATTTCATACAACAGCTTTGTTTTACACATACTCTAAGAGATGATGTAAAAAAAAATTTAATCGGTTTTAATATTTTTTAAAACACTATAGAAAACACATCTTCAGAATGTTTTTTATAGCAAACATAAATCTTCAAAATTATTTCTATAGGCGACTTGATCTTTCACTTTTCTACAGTTGGAATAACATTTTCTATAATCACCTTTCCTCAACTCTACATAATATATTATGTGTTATATATTTACTAAGCTGCCTCTTTATATAAAAAGACTGATTTGGAACAAAAAGTCCCTTTTTTCCTTAAAAAGTCCAATTTTATTAAACAATTCACTTTTGTACAGAATATTTATACTGGAGTCTAAATGTGTTTGCGGAATCGGAAAAAGTTTTCTTGATGCCGGTTGTAAAGAAAATGTATTTCCATAGTATTATAATACTTAATAAATTACTCGGACAACACCAACTGCATCGACTCTACTCTCTTCTAATAAGACTACTAAGTTCTCACTTCAAAACCAACACACAACACCAACGCAACACTCCCACTCCACAACGAATGTATTTATTACAGAACTTATCTGAAAGTAGAAGAGTACATTACATGCGTTAGAGCGCGCGCGCTCTGTAGATTGCTGTCAAAAAAAGTTGAACTAGTGTATTTTCATAGAACAAGCTACGCGTTTGCGCCAGAAAGTTGGCTTACTTTTTAAGGCGTTGTTTATTTGTGACAAGTAATCAGCTCACAATAAAAAGTAGAATTTAACAAATCTGTGAATTATGAAAGAAAAACTTATTGAAGAGCTTAAAAAATATACACTATTTATATTAAAAGAAATAAATTCAATAAAAAAATAAAATCTTGATATACTTTCGAATCCTTTTTCAATGCACAAATAAAAACAGCTGACAAGGATGGCTTTTGTAACGCGCGTTGTGTAACTTGCAATTTTTCATGCGCTTAAGTTTTTAAACGCACGACAAACGTCGACGAATTAACGCGTGTTATGTACTTCTACCTTTAACCCTGAGAGGTTACTCTTCATTTTAGTACATTAAAGTAACTAATTCTTCGTCGGATCGAAGAACTATTTAAAAAAAATCTAGCGGAATGATTTTAAAAGATAAAAAATCCACAAATTTTTTTTTTTTTAAATAAAAGTTATGCTTCTCTCCCCAAATTTGATGCGAATTAAAACACTTTTTTGTATTTTCAAATCAATTATTTTTTTTAGCTTTCGTTTTAGCTAACGTTGTTGAAAAAAAAGAGCATGATTTGAATACAAATAAAAAAGTAATATGATAAAGTGTAAATGAGCTTCGTCGATTTGACGAACAGCGACCATCCAGCGTTGAAGCCAAAGACACCTCAACTCAAGAAAAATACTTCATACATAAAAATCCATATTTTCGTGGTGAAAAGCATACTCTTTACAAAAGAGATAATGCAAAAGGGTAACTCAACGAATATACAGACCGGAGCCGTAACACCAGAGGCTACTGACTCCCGTGGAACCAGATAACAACGGGTACTCTGGTGAGTATTCGAGACTCATAAAATCTTAAAATTTCAACAGGCCTAGAATTCGATTGTTTACCGCAATCTTGGTATGCATAACTAATTTTCCCTAGTGGATGTAACACCAAGAGCTATGCACTTCTACAAGGAATGTTAGAAGGGGTACACTCCAAGGTGAAGTGATCTCTCCTCTACGCTGGCTCATTGTTGTCAATTCGTTTATTACCAGCCTGGATCAAGACGGTGGCCTTCGCGGATGACGTGGTGTTATTAGTATGGGTGCTTTGGGGGCGCTCAGCAACTGCCTGCCGTAGAATTGTTGATGCCAGGTGGGGCCTTAATCCTAGACTGGTCAAATCGTTGCACACGGCAATAGAACGACCCCTTCTTACATATGGATATTTGGTATGGTGGACCGCGACGGGGTTTAACTATGCCCACTAAGAGGCACTGCACATCCCACAGGGGAAAGTTCTATAGGCCAATCAATTCAATTTAAATTCTAATTAAATATATTTCAGCAGCAGATATCTACCGACCTTTTTTAAAAACTCATTTTCCAGGTGACTACTGTATTCCAAATTCAGAGTTATTTAATTTTTGGCGAGTAAAACTTAACGAAGCTGACAAACACTCAGCTGTTTACAACCATTTTGTATCATATATTGCTTAAGACCAGGGCTCCCAGATAAATTTGCGAGAAAATCGTTAGTTTCCTGGGAAAAAATAAAAAAAAAACGTCTTTATCGTTTTTATAAATCGGACAACTTAAAAATT
The DNA here is from genome assembly GCA_949318255.1 of Pollenia labialis. Classification (NCBI taxonomy): domain Eukaryota; kingdom Metazoa; phylum Arthropoda; class Insecta; order Diptera; family Polleniidae; genus Pollenia; species Pollenia labialis. The sequence continues at coordinate 39,283,129 of OX439141.1, read as the reverse complement.
ATTTTTTTTAGACAATTTTTGTTCGATTTGTATAAAAAAAAGCATTCAAACAAAAACATAATAACTTCATACCCAGCTAGCGTTTTCACTCGTGTAAGAGCTACTGGGAGTCTCATGAAAAGCGTCTTTGATCGTCGATGGTCGCATTTTTTAATCGTAGAAGATTCCTCACACGGGAAAAACTGTAGCACGAGTGAGATTCTTCCATAGCACAGCGGAAAACGTTTCTTCAATCGCTGTGGGAATCGTTTAAGATGTGGCTAAGGATGATCTAACGAGATTTTCAAGTCAAGAATCGTATCGTAGTTTTGAAAAAAATTTTTTAAGACAAATGCGGCACGCGTTTTCTAGATTTGAATAGAACGGCCTCAACGTTTTGCAATTGGAACACCCGATTTTGACAGCTCGTTTAATAGTGAAGTGTGCCGCTATTGTTAATTAATAAATGCAATTTAGCTATTTTTTGTCAATATAGAGTTTTATCTCAAGAAAGCTATCACTACTGTTTGTGACACAACGTTGACGCTCTTGCTTTGGTATGGCATATCAGCGTAAACGTTAAGCGAAGGAAACATTCCGCCTTCCGCTCTTGTCAATGTACATCTGTTAAACATTCCGAGATTAAATAACGAAACGAAAAGACTTTGGAGACTGAACAAAATCGTCACTTTTTTAGAAAAAAATCAGCAAATCGGCACTTTGCTAAATTCGGAGCAAAAAATCGTCAAAATGACGATAAATCGTTTAATCTGGCAGCCCTGCTAAATACAAGTAGCTCAAACATTTCAAACAACATTCAAAAGATCAGTCGCGAGTATTTTGTTGATATCTCAGTAAAGGTGGCGTAGGAGTCGTCGAAAGCTACCAACAGGAAAACGATCAATATTTTAGGAGCGAAGATAAAGAAATGGTGAATCATGTTGTTGTTTAAATTACTGTTTTTTTTTTATTTAATTTATTATTTAGAGCTAGAAGACGAAATTTTTTAAAGCAAACTTGTTTAAAACAAAAGTTTTTTATGTGTAAATGAAAAAGGTAAGAGATTTAAAAAAGGTGTTTTTAAATTTTCGTTCGTTATTTGTTAAAAAGTTACCGAGAGAGTGCATAAGTGCGCGTGACCAACCTTATTCCCCATCACAATGCGTGACTTAAAAACTATGCGAATCAAGAGAGAGGAAGACTTCCAATGACTGAATCTTAAAAATTAAATAATTTGGCGCAGTCGTTTGGCTAAATTCATATAAGTTTTGGTAAAAAAAAAAGGAAACATTTTCTATAGTGCAAAGAAACTTTGTTTTCTGGTTTAGGTAAAATTAATCGATTATTCGTCAAATTCATATTTAATACAACACTCTGTCAAATGTAACATTTTTTTTTGTCGCACCACTGTCACACATTCTTACTTACATTGCCATTGTAGCTCGTTGAGTTCAGTTGTCGTTGGTAAATGATACCCTGATTCTTTCCATTTGGACGCTTCTGAACATGATGTTAAAGTTATGTTGGGGATGGGGGGTTGGGGGAGTAGGATGATTATTTGAATGTTTTTTCTTGAGCCAGAATGATTGTTGGTTTCTATTCGCTTTCACATTCCCATTCGCAATCGTATGTATTTAAATCTAGATAAGTTGTAGAATTTTTACAGTTGTTGTTAAATATTTTCTTGTTGGTGTTTATGAACGTTTTCGAGTGTGTGAGTATGTGTGTATTTGTAGGGCTTAAGAGGATTTGAAGGAACTGCTCTTTAGAGCTGCTTGGCTGGATGATTACGTTGTGAGTAAAAAGTCTGAAGTACTATAACAAGTGCTTCACTTTCGAGCAGTAAAACTACGCAAGTGGTTGGCTCTACTTCCTATTTGTTTATTTTTTTTTCTTCTTAAATTTCTGGTACTTGTACTCCTTTTTAAAAGGATGTTTGAGATGTGAGGATGTAACCTTGATTTGAAGGATTTTGTTTTGTTTTGTTTTGTTTTAAATAATTTTTTTGTTTGCGCAAAAGCATTATTAAAATTTTTTCTTTAAAACATTTTTGCAACCTGTTGTTTTAAATGGTATAAAGAAGCATTTTGTCTTCGAAACAATCAATACTGATATTTAAATCACATAAACAATATTGAGATTGTTTCAATATTTTCCAATTTTCATTAAAATCTTAAAGGGCAGTAAAAAGCAGACGAAATGAAGAAGCGTTTTTTTAGTCTTCATTTGCACACTCTCGTATTGAAAATGTGAATTGCTTTACGTGGATAGATAGACGGATGGATGGATGGTTGGCTGGATTGATGGCTGTATAACTGACTAGCTGGCTGGCTGAATAGATACCATTGCTGTTTCAATGATTTTTTTTTAATTTTCTTACAATTTTTTTTTATTGTACTGTAAGTTTCATTAAGAGAAAATGATGAGTTTGTGTATACACATCATGATGTACCAGTAGTACAAGCTGATTTTGTTGATGATGGTGATGAAATTAAATTGGGGAAACTTTTTTTTAACAGCGTCTTCATAAAAATGATGGCAGCCATCAACTAGAACGACGTCGCGACTCGCGACTTAACGTTAGAGCTTTTAAATTAAAAAAATATAAAGTTTCTTTAGGTATAATTAAAAGAGAGCGAGGGAGTGAAGAAGGAGGAAAGGAATACAGCAAGGGCCTATCAAAAGGCAATACATTCAAAAAAAGTTTTGTGTAAAAATGTAAATTTTTAAGCAAAAAGTAAAGTTAAGTCAAATTAATTTAACTCTTTCCTTAAAAAGTTACATGTTGTTTAAAAACGGGGGTTTTGTGCAAAAGCTGCCTTATTTTTGTGCAAAAACTGACTTGTGCAAAAAATTTACTTTTTTTTTTGCAAAAACTGACTTTTTGTGCAAAAACTAAATTGTTGTGCAAAAATTGACTTTTTGTGCAAAATTTAATTTGTGCAAAACCTTTCTTTTTGTACAAAAACTGACTTTTTTGTAAAAACTGTCTTATTGTGCAAAACTGACTTTTCAGCAAAAACTGACTTGTGAACAACCAAACTTTTTGTGCAAAAACTGACTTTTTATATAAAAACTGATTTTTAGTGAAAAATTTGTGATTTTGTGTAAAAATCTTGAATGTTTTTATGTTGCATGAGACTTACTGTCTAAAAAGTGTATTTTTGTTTACCCTTTTTTTATAAAAAATACTTTTTGTGTAAAAAAGATTTTGTACAAATTCTATTCAGTAAAAAGTGTATTTTTTGTGTCAAATGTCAATGTTTAAATTCTTTCTTTGTTTATTTTGACTGTTTTCGTTATGTTAAGTGGTGTGATGGATTTTTGATTGAAATGTAGACAAATTTTTAAACTTATTACTTAATTTTAATTAAAAATCTATAGAAATTTCTATTTTACCTCTTCTTACTGTTTTTCAACAAATAAAAAATAAAAAAAAACGGAAGAAAGTAAAACTCAAAGTCATTGTAGGTAGTAGCACAAGATGAAGGAGGAGAAAATGTTTTGTAAAGTTTTGCAATTTTAATTAAGTTTCGAAAACGTTTTCATACATTTTAATCACACTCACTTTGTCAGTGTCTCATGGGCAGATTCAAACACATACAGGCTTTTTCACTCATATACATAAACACGCACAAAAGTTTCGTTATTTTAACGTAACATACGTTATATATGTATGTATATGTATAAATGTAGGTATAACTGTATATGTAACAAATACAAGCATCAATGACGAACAGCGTCATCATCATCAACATCGTCGAAATTGGAAAAAAATAATGTTAAAAAAACAACAACAAACTACTGAAGCAGACAACTCGGTATTATCAAAGTCGCGCACTCTTCAATTAAAAAAATAATAAATAAAAACAACAGCAACAAAAAAACTGAATTAAGACTAAAATAAAATCACAGAGTGCAACATAAATAAAATTGAAAAAAAGGAAAAAGTAGCAAACATTTTCGAAGCACACATACACATGCAGACAATATAAACCCCAAACACATACACAATAAATATAAATATATACAGGGACAAACTTTTGACAAAACTTTATTATTTTTTTTACAGAATTTTCTTTAAAGTTGTGGGTAGGCGTATTAAAGTTTTTAAATTTCAGTATTAATTTTGGTATCTTCATAATTCGTCGTGAAGTTAAAACTTAAAATTTATTTTCGAAATTATGTAGGTTTATGGGTTAAAATCTAAAATGTAAGTTTTACCTTTTTAAAAACCCATAAATCTGAAATTTTTTTCTAAATTCAAATCTTAATTTTTAAAAAATAAACTTCGGGGTCACTTGTGTCCCGTTTTTCTTCAATCGGGTAAAAAATTTTCAGATAACAAATTTAATTTTGAACAATGCTCAGAAAAGTAATAACGTTATAAATATAAGACTTATATGTATGTATAACAAATATGACCCACTTCAATGCACATGGGTTTAAATAAAACATATCGTGTTTTGGCTATTCTTAAAATAAAACATCTTGAAATTTGACGCTAAGCAACATTTTCTAGAGGCATTTGTCTTTGCAATTACAGTCAAATCCCGATAATTCTTACCCCGATTATTCGGACCCCGATTATTTGTAATACAGGTATCCCTCCTACAACACGGTAGATAGGTTCCTGGAAAACGCCGTGTTGTAGGAAAACGTGTAATATGAGGCAAGGAGACAGTGTAAAATATAAATTTTTTTTTAATTAAATATTTTCTTTAAATTCATTGTTTTTATTAGAAATATGTTCATACATACAAAAAAATACAAAGACAATCATAAACAAGAGTTACATTTTTGTTCTAATCTAACTAAATCGTAATAGGGATGCAAAAATTAGTACTTTTGTACTATTTAGTACAATTTTAACAACTCAATCATGATAAAGTTGCATTTCCATTTTATCGTGTTAGAATGAAACCGTGTTGTCGATGAGGAAATTTCCGCAAATTTTTTTTCGTGTTAGATCGAAATCGTTTTGTAGGAAGCCGTCTTGTAGGAGGGTTACCTGTAAACTGTCTGTCCCTTGAAAAAATCTCGTCAATTCGTAAAATGTACATACATTTTGGTCCCCTCGCTAATTCGTAATTTTTTTTTCCAATAAAATCTTCTTTACCTCTTATATATCGTAATTGTTTGCTAACTACCACGTATAATCCGTAATAAAAACAACAGAAACATGGTAAGGATGATATTTTGTTTACCGCTATTTTTTTCGTATATATTTTATTTTAATCCCGTTAAATTGAAAACCCGCTAAATCGAAACCCCCTATAATTCGTAAGAAATGGCCGATCCCTTGCGATTACGAATTATCGGGAGTCCACTGTACTAATTTTAAACTTACACAGTATTTAATATATAACATGGGGTCTACTAAGACCCACTTAAGGTTAAATTAATAAAGTTTCTATGGAGATTTTTTTTTTGTTGCCATAACAGTGAAGTTAATTTAAGATATCAAAATTCTTTTCAAATACACTAAGCGGCCATGGTTCATATTGTAATCCATTTTTATATACTATATTTTGGTTTGATCAGAATCTCTACAAGAAATCCTAATCAAAATATGACCTAGTATAGCTTTCCTGGGTTAAATTTCAACATCTTGCAAATTCGGCTGTACAGAAGTACTTAAATTTCATTAAAAAGTTGAAATTTGATAACTCTTTTTGAATAGTCCATTTGGCCAACTCTGCCCCACTGTTTTATTGTTAAATGCCAATAACTCGAAAAACAGTGTCTCCTTAAGTAACCATCTTTAAATCAGAAGTAATAAAAGTAAACTCTCAACTGGTTAAATAATTACATTTTTAAGCCAAATCTTGGCGATTATTTTTATTGCTCAAAAATATTTTTCCACTTGAAACAACTCAACTGCAAAAAAAAACACAGAATTGCGTTTCAGATATGAATCAGTTTCAACTTATTAACGTCCAATAAAAATAATAATAATTTTGCCGACCCAAATTAAAGTCCAGCTTATTACTCAGCCCAACCAAAATATTTTTTTTTTACAAAAAAAAAAAAAAAAAAAAAAAAAAACCGACAATATTAAAATTATCACGTACATAATTTAATGCTTTTCTGTACTTTGATTCATTTTGTTTTTTCTTCCCACATTTTTCCTGCAAAAGTCATTTTCATTTTACACAGGACACTTTTCAGTGGAGCCAGTCAAATGCGAACGTAACAAGTTGAAATATGTGTAGAGCAAAAAATCCGAAAAAACACAAAAGTTCCATTTGCCAAACCGGATGCAACTCCACGCACTGTTTTACTACTTTTCGTCTCGGTGGCTGTAACTACGGAAACGGTCGCAATTGTGATTAATTGCAAAAAAAAAATAAATTATTTTGAAAAAGGAAAGAAACCAACAACTGCAAATGAAATGGACATTTTCTCTTATTACTTACGTGTCTTCTGCCCTGTCGTTCAAAGTTCTTTTTATTCAAGTCAAGCAAAATTAAATGCTTAACATCTGGCAGTCATTAAACAAATGTAACAATTTTCTTGAAGTATTTATTCAGCATTTCTTAAAAAAAGAAAAAAAATAAAATAAAAAATTTAATTAATCATATATTTCTTCACATCCAATAAAAAAAATAAAATATTTAAAAGAACGTAAAGACAGTATTTTTACAATTCTTGTCCATTTTTGAAAAGCTTTGATATCGCTTCAAATAAGACCTGAATGTTTGTAATTCACATTTGCTTTACAGTTTTATTTGTTTAACATCTTCAGTTTTTCCAAAGTCTTTGGAAAAAGGTTTCCCGCCTCAGCAACCAACGCAATGTTAGTGTATTTGTCAAAGAATAAAAATTAGAAATTTAGAACATCATAATTAATGAATAAAGAAATAAAGATTCGATAAACATTTTGTTTGATTTATTTAAAATTTAAAACAATTCATTTATACAAATCACCTAAACATAAAATTAATTTGGGCAACAATTTTGTTATTGACTCAATAAACTTGGTTGTTGACTAAAAATTCAATAACTTTACCTGAAAACTTTTTTTTTATCAATATCGCAAAAATCGTCATCGCAGAAAATTCAAAAATTTTTTCAATCAAATATGCGATTTTCGTATTTAAATATGAAAATTATTTTTTTGTAAGATCGGCGAAAAGAAATCGTCGGCTTAATATGCAAATCTTCTTTAATCCACTTTTTAAGAAAATTGAGATTTTGATGCTGTGTGGTAGAGGAAGATACGCCTCGTCGACCAGCGTGAAGTTTTTCTTCAATTTGAGTCTTGAAGTGTGTTTTTTCTCAAGCTACACAAATATGCCTGAATTTATAAAGACTTTTTAAATTTAATAAAGGTTAAAAGAACAAATTTACTATGATAGTTATCCTTAATAAAAGTTTGTTAAATATAATAATTGTTTATGAATACGGGGAATAAATATTATAAAAAGTTTTTTGTCTCTCCTGTAAATTTTTGCCGAAAGGGATAAAGCAGGTTTGCATATTAAGCCGACGAAATGATTGGAGGAACTTCTGTAGCAGCGGGGATGGATCCTCTGAGACAAACCGGTGTCGTAAAATAGTGACTACGAGCCCGGTTGTCCCGACCTGCATACGTTAATTGGATGGTTGTTGGACTACGAATAGTCAGGAAACACTCGAGGTGTTGGTTGACACTCACTTTCCTGGAAACTCCCAGGGGTTTATTAGGTTTATTCGCCAAGCTATCACTAACAGAAGTGATATTTTCGGCAGTGGCAGCATTGCGATGATGCACAGACCTGACCACATCTGTAGCTCTTTCAATCTCTTTCGATTTGGTTATAATCTTGCCAATCCCTTTCACTTAGGTCGATGATCACAGCCATAATCACCCCGTAATGCTGGAAAAGTGGACACGTTTGTAGTAAGTCTTAACTATTTTTATCGCGTTCTTCGGTTGCTAAACGATTCATATTCGTTAATGGCAAACCTTTCAATTATTAATAAATGGCACTTCAGATGACGGATGTTTAACAGCTGAAAAAACCTTACAAATCCGGTGGTTTTTAAACTACTTAACCCAGACCAATAAAAGACAAAACAAGTTTTTTAAAGTAGGACGACAATAGAATCTTATGTGAAGTTGAACGGACGAGTAAGGCGCTCGTGTTCTGTAAACCAAAATTTTGAAATTTGTTTTAAATGTAAGTTGAACGGACGAGCTAGGCGTTCGTGTTCTATAAACTACACAGCCTCCACCAAACAAAACTGCAAATCTGTCTTTTTGACTTAAGCTGGAGGTCCCTAACACGCGTTCAATTTCGCTGCCGACGCAGCTGTAAAAAAGTAAAATCTGTGTAGGTTTTTGCAACAAGTAACATACACAAAAGCGTAGGATACGTTGAGACGTTGAATGCGAAAAGAACGTTTACCTACTACTTTTGAAAACGTCACAAGCAGCGCTCGAACAAATCAGCTGATTTTGACAAATGAAATTATATTTTAAATTGTCGTGATGCCGCATCAAAAGCGTTGCATGTAGCTTAAAGCATAGACCACAAGTAAGGTAAAAAAAATCATGCAGCGCCTGGTGAGGAACTCCACCCAGCTTTACTGCGACAAAACATTGGTTGGTTTGATACAACATACTCACACATAGTAAAATAAAACAGACTGAAGCGAGCCTCGTTGCACATACAAATTGTGTGTTTTTATGATGTATATTTAAATTTTGTAGTACCTATAATGAGCATAGGGCCACAAAATTTCTGTTGTGGTTACGGTAATCGAAGAAGTTTAGGATGAATTATACCAGAGGATCTGATTCTGGTGCTGAGGCTGCCAGCAGGCATCCAGGACGGCGCAGTGTATCTGAATTTCCTCCGAGCGGATGTTGCCAGAGCCTCGTTACCGAAAACAGGGGACATCAACCCCATAGAGAACAGTGGTTGAGGTTGGCATTGAGAAGAAGTGGCTATGTATAAGCTTCCTTTTCTTTGACTCCCTTTTTTATGATCTAACATACACCAATTAAGGCAACGCAAAAAAACGAAAAAAGACAAAAAACATTGTCGAATTACTGCCGAATTACCGGTTGTCTTTAAAGACAAAAACTTGATAAGACGTTTTTGTTTGCAGGTTTAGCTGCAAACAGGTGTCTATTAAATTAAAAGACAAAAATATTTTGTCTTTTGCTAAAAAAAAGTTATTTTTTTATAACAAAAAGTCACTTTTTTACTTAAATTTTACTTTTTCCCAAAGAAATTACTTTAAAAAACAAAAACACTTTGCAGCAACACTCATAAAAACAATGCACCTACATATTGATGATGCCCTAACATCATAATTTGGACATCCACGTTATTACAAATGGCATCAAAATAAGGCAAAATGTAACATCTACCCAATGACGAACGTCATCATAATATTTTTCATATTTTATTCATCATATATTTTATGACTACAGTGCCTTATGGATAAAAAGTAATATAACAAGTAAAAATTCCCATATTCTATTTGTTTAAATTATTTAGCTTAATACATCAAATTTTCAAAGTACATAGAATTTTTACGAAAACTATTTTGGGCATGCTGCTGGTGTCTTATAATTGATAGTTCTTCTGTAAACAAAGGATGGAATAAGCGCGAAACAAGCATGTGTAACGGGTAAGTAAATAATTATATTGTCTCACTTTGAGTTTTAAGTCATTCCCGGTGAATCAATATAAATACAGTTTTTCATTAAATTGAGCCTAATGAGTCCTTTCTTTGATGTTACTGAAACTTTGCGCTGATGATATTTTTTATAAAACTAGCTCGGATTTGTCATTTCTGTGATGCCGATGTGTCATGTCATTGATGACATGATTTCAATTTTTGACCCTGATATCAATTTTGCCAAGTGATGTTAAGGCTAACAAACCAATGATGAAAATGGTCATGGGATCAAAGACAAAGACACTTGTCATAGTACTGATGCCGAAATACATTACCGTTATGACGCCATTTCTATTAGTGAAAAAAGTGTTTACACAAGATTTTTCTTTCAAAAATTATTTTGTTTTTAGTCATACGAAAATGTAGGGTGTTTTTAGGTTAGGTAAGGTTAGGTTAAGAAGGGCTATGTGCCCAAGGGCACATTTCCACTCGGAGACCAATGCGGTCCATTGTGAATCCCTTCAATGATAGAAAGAGAAAAGTAAAGAAAAGAAGTATGAGGTGGATAAAATTAAGAATGTAATAAGAAAGTTAGAATGTTAGTAGGTACCACGTAGAACTGTACCCTCTCTACAGACCCCTCAACAGAAATAACCGCACTGTTTCCCTAACAAGCCCAAGTAGATTAGCCGGATTACATCCAGCGATGCACCTTAGTTCATCGTGAAATATATCTCCTTGCCACTTCTATCTGAGACCTTGCATCCTAGGACAATGGCACAATACATGCTCGATCGTCTCCAGCTCTTCAGAATCATCGCTCAACCTGATGAAGTCAGGTATGGTGTTGTCCTATTTGCCCATAAAAGTGTTCTAAGACCACCCCAGTCCATTCCCAGTAGAACCCTGGTTGCCCCCGCGTCCAATCTGGGACATCGTGCCCTAGACACGCTGCAATCCGTTCAGTTCCCCCAGGATCGGTTAACGTCCACACGGAATTTCTCAGGTATAACCCCATAGTAGTAACAAAGGGGGGGCCTTACCCCCTGCACCTTACCACTAAGTCCAGGTTCGAGACCCGTCCCGCGAGTTCGTCCGCCACCTCATTTCCATCAACCATGCAATGTCAAGGTTCCCAACACAGCCTTACATTGAATGACTCCATGAGTTCCCTAAGAGCATTCCTACACCGAGCGACCAGGCACGACCGCACCATATAATTTGTCAATGTCCTAAGCGCCGCCTGACTATCCACGTAGATTGTCACCACAGATCCACCCACGGTGTGATCCAGTATCACTTCCGTCGCCCTCCAGATCGCTAGGATCTCAACCTGGAAGACACTGCACTCATCAGGGAGTCTGAATGACCTTTTCACATCGGTGTCCGAAGAGTGTTTTTTAATTTGCATAAAATTTGTGTTTCTTACTACGTTCCTTTTCTTACTATTTAATGTCAGTTAAAGAGAATGTCGGCATTTATTAAAGATTTAAGATTTCATTTTCATTTAGATTAAATGCTGATGATTTCCATCCTGTCCATTTGTTCCACTCAGTTTCTTACGTTGTAGATTTGACGAATAGTTTCATTACAACGATTTTTTTTTTTTTGTAATCAGTTAAATGCACGTTTCCAGTTGGATAATCAAAACTTTATCAAGATTATTTTACTGATACTTTACCAAGATTTGTTGTGTGTGTGTGAGTCTGCAGTTGTTTAAGTTGTTTAAGTTGCTGAATTTGCTTTTCTAATACTGACAAGCAACAGTCAATTCTAACATTAAAATAAACTCTCTGTAACATTTTTATATGGCAGGAGAAATGTTTGTTCGTCCGTCCGTCCGTCCAACTGTCCGTACTGCTTTTTACATACCCTTTCGTTTCTATACGGACGAATGCGTTACTTATGCGTCGTTCAAAGAAAATCAATCTGAATCTTCGACTAAAGCTAAATTATCATTAAATTTATCTGGTTATAAAACAGTGTTCGTGTGTGTGTGTGTGCGTGTTTCTGTGTGTTTTAGAGTTAAATTTTATATAGATTTAATTTGTGTACATAAGGTAGAACATTTGAAAAAAAAATACGAACAGGGGGAGTTTATTGGGCTGATGGAATTGATTTAAACAATAATTAATGTAAATGTGAGAGAAAATGTCTGTCTGATTATTATTTTGTCAGCCAGTGTATCTGTCTGTCTGTGTGCCTGTGTTGTTTCTGATTGAATAAAGTTTGTTTTAAAAGCGCGAAGATTAGATGATTGCTTCAATATGTTCAGAATATTTCACATGATGATATGGACATGAAATCTTACGAACACGTAGTCATATTTTGTTTGAAATACACTCAAAAAAATCTGTTAATAGTTAAACAGTCCAAATTTTTCTTTTTTATATATAATTTAAACCAGTAAAAAGTCATAGTTGGTCATGCCCTACCATATGATACCATATACCATGGACAATCATGGAGCCGCCAGTACAAAATTATGTTATGAGTTTAAGATTCATGTAAAAGTTTTTTGTGCCGAATATCTTCATCTACAGGGGTGTGCTGGAAATCGTAAACTCAATACGCAAAAATTATAAAAGTCGTTTTTTAATAAAATTTCTGTAATAAAAGAATTTAATAACAAATATTATACAAACATTCCTCTATAAAACAGAATTTTATAAAAAAAATTATAAAACTTAGATTAAAAAAGTATTAAAAACAGTCTCTAAATTCTTGCGTTTTACGTTTTCGATTTCCAGCACAGCCCTGTATGTGACCAAGTGTTTTTAGAAAAAGGGTATATTTGGGGCCTTTGCTTAATTTTGAACCAACCAGCACAGTAGGTATCGTAAAAGTAAATGATTCTTAGTCGATCGGTGAACTGAAATACCCTCCCCAACTAAAGAAAGGACAATTTTTAACCCACTCAAATGAGTTGAACTTTTTCTAGTTACCTAGCAAACAAAACTTTTAAACGTTTCCCAACAATACTAAAGCTGCTTTTTAAAAAAGAATTTGTGTGTCTTTTTTTTATTATTTTGTACAAAATTAAAAAGTCTGAATTGTGTCGTGAAAGCAGTGTGACGGTACGTTAACTATTTTAAGAACGCAGAAGACAAAATTGATTTTTTTTTTTGGTAATTGAAAATTATTGTAATTAAGATCGTATCAGAATAACTACCAGACAAAAAAATAATTATACTTGTAAAAAAAATAATAAAAGAAGAACTATTTAAAATTGACTTTACTCGTTTGACTACAATGACAACATGCATAAGTAAACATATATGTTTGTTTTCTAAAAACAAATGCCATTTTGTGAGTGATGCCACAATAATTATAAAATTTATTGCCACTTATCAAGTGATGACTCTAACGTATTCGGAAGATGTCGAATGGAATACAATGGGATAGAAACATCTTGTAAAGATTTAGATTTTAAGCTCTAGGTATTTCTTATGCGAAATTTTCATCATCTTCGCAGATTGATGGTAGATGTTAGATGTTTATAAGTGTGAAAAGGCTATTACGACCCAAAAGTTATTCAAAGGTCTTCAAAAACCTGTTGAAAGCATATTGGGCAATATTGATAATGACGAAAATGAAATGTCAATCATTCCAAGCGCACTAATTAATGAAGAAGAAGTTGTTGATGAAGATATGAAGTTATCAAACCTACCAAAAGGCACACCTGCTACTATTGAAGTTTTCGTAAATCGTGAAATCAGTGACAACAAAGGCGGTGAGCCATTGGCATCAAAGAAAACTCGGCAAGACTTTGTTTGCAAAGCAAATAAATCCTATTTGGTGCAAATGATTTACATTGCAGAGCTTAACCTTTCAGCAAAACTCTGCAGTTTGTGAAGGATTTAATGGAATATTTGAAAAAATCTTCGATAAAAATGTCTTTGACCTAATTGCTCTTTCTTTCTGTCCAACATCCTGCGTATAAATTCATTCAAGGAAAGCCACAGAAACTGGGTTACGGCTAGTGCGACAGGCCATTGCCACTCGTTTGATATGTTCTCCGAAAAGTCACAGGTGGAATATTCTGTTCAATTAAGTTCACGTCGCGTAAAATTTCTTTTAAAAAATTGCCGGAAACCACAACTTTTTTTTTTACTGGCAACGATCTAAGAAATTTGTAGTACCGTCTAGATCAATGATTGAAGTTTTGTATCAAGATGCAACTATGCCCTATAACAGTTAACTAAAAAATCAGCTACTGTGCATTGTTTCATATCCAAGAGCGCGTTGGCAGTGTAAAAACCTTAAAACCAGGGCTGTCAGCCTCGGGGATTTATCCCCAAAATTTGAGAGATCATGTGAGCAAAAGGGATAAAGAAAGTCATTTGGGGATTGGGGATTTAAAAACAAATTCGGTGGTTTTATACTTTTTAATATTTTTCCCCTTCTTTAATTATTTACGCTTATTTCTCTTTGTTTCGTATATAAAATATGAAAAAAAGTAGCAAAACTTGTATCTTACCCTTAAACAGTGCAAAGGATCCTAATTAAGATTATCATTTCTGTTAAGTGTGCAAAATGTACTTTATAAACTTATGTTATTTTTCTTGAGTGAGTATTAAAAAATAAGAATTTAAAAATAGAATCTAAAATCGTTGACAACACATAACATTTTTAAAGACAATTTTCAAGCAAATATGTATGTCTTTCCCAAAAATAAGTAAATATAAAAGACAACATAATAAAGTTTGGGAAAAAGAATGCTGGGCTATTGGTAAGTACTTATGATGCATCGAAGCATTAAATAAATGCTGGATATTTGTATTTTTATTATTGATTTTAAGAATGGCTAAAACCGATTGTAAAAGCTCCAAATTCTTATAAATTGTCCCATATGTCTTCAAAAACAGCATATTGCTCTGCTTGTAATTCCTCACTGGAATCGCATAAAAAGGATTTAAAAAAAATGCCGAAACCAGTCGCTACAAACAAAACATTTTTTTTTGACTAAAAATATTTATTTGGGGATTTTTAATTAAATTTTTCTTACTATTTTCTAAAAAAAATTTGGTCAGAAAAAAAACAAAAAAACAAAAAATTAACTTCTTAAGGTTTTGTTTTTTAATTTGGGGATTTTTGGGGATATTTTTTTAATTTTTTGGGGACAAGAGAAAAGGTACTTGGCAGCCCTGCTTAAAACACTTTGCATTGAAAAACAATATTTTAAAAATGTTCATACATAACAGGCCAGGATACTCATTTGAGACCCAAATTTTTTTTTTATTTTTTCCGTTTTATGTTTTTATACCCTGCACTACAACTAGTGGTGAAGCGGTTATACTGAGCTTGTCATTCCGTGTAAACCTTTTGAAATATTCATCTAAGACCCTATTAAGTATAATACTGTATCCTTAAGCAATTCTACGTCGATTTAACTATGTCCGTCTGTCTATACATCTGTTGAAATAACACTCACTTTCGAACGACTCAAAAGAAAAAAGCAATATTGCTGTCAATTTGTTTCTAGTTCTCCTAAGCAGTTTGGAATTGAAATCCAGCTAAATCAATTCCCTAAGAAAAGAATTATGAATCAAAATGTAGAACAATCCCTATTAAAATTTGGTAATTTTGTTACAAAAGCTTTCGTTGATAGTGGCGGAATGAAGATATAAGATTTTGCACAAGTTCGTTCTGTATTCTTGGAAAAAATACCACGAAATCAGTACAAAATGTACCATGGGCTCAATATAACACCAACTCTCGGAAAGCGCTTTATTAAGCGTAAAACCGTAACAAATAATGTTATTGTGAAAAAATTTGGTCTGTCAAAGTTGTATATGAAAAGAAATCACATTGTTAACGTTCGTGAAGTTGGTCCATCAAATGCTATTGTAATAAATTTTGGTCTACAGCAGTTTTTTTTTTTGATCAGAAATCACAACTGTCCATTTTAATGGTGGTTCCATAATTTATCATAGGCCCCATTTATTGTCCACTCTCGGAACACCGTCTAGTACGCGTAAACCCGTAACGAATAATGATGCTGTATTCAAATTTAGTCTGTTACAGTTTCATGAGGGAAGAAATCACACTGTTAACTTCTGTGAATATCGGCCCATAATTCACCAAAGTTCCCACATAAAGCCCACTTCGGAACAGCCAAATATGGAAGTTTTATTTGATTTATACTTATTTTAATCAATAAATAATGTTGGCCTATTTTCATTTGACCTCTAATGGGTTAATGCACTAAAAAGATAAAAACAAGATAAAAAAAAATTCAAATTAATTTTCACTTTTAACAACGTAGGCAATACTTTGGTTTAATAGACTATAATTTGAGCTGGAAGACTAAGTAAAATACCGGTATTTTGGTACTTTTTCTCTTTTTTATAAATTTGGTATGCAGATTGAATATGGACCAGATTAAAATACATGGTACTTTTTTAGGGATAAAACTGGTACTTTTTAAGGGTAAAAAACGGGTTAAAAATGGTACTTATTCTCTTTTCAATAAATTTGCTATACATACAGATTATACACTGAACCAAAAATCCAATGCAAATGTAAGTTAAGCAACCGAATTACGTCTATTAAAATATTTTCTTTGGCTCAACGAATTATTCGTTAATATAATGAAAATAATACCAAATGAAAATAAAATGTTCATGATATTATATTACATTTTTATTGGATTTTTGGTTCAGTATATCCTACATTAAAAAGCAGAGTAGTTTCTCGGGACCCAAAATGTACTTTTTTAACGTATGGAACTTTTTCTCTATTCGAAAAATTTGTTATAGAAATATCTTATGGCCCATGTTAATATTTAGAGTACTTTATGTGATGTAAAAACGGTACAAATTGAAACTTTTTTTCATATTGATAAATTTTGTATGCAGATTGCATATTGTCCATTTTTAAACACAGAATACTTCTTAAGGAATAAAATTGGTACTTCTTTAAGGGTAAGAACGGGGTAAAATTGGTACTTATCACTTTTTGATAAATTTTGTACGCAGTTTGCATATGGTCCATTTTAACATACATGGTACTTCTTGAGGGATAAAATTGGTACTTCTTTAGGAGTAAAACGGGATACAATTGGTACTTTTTCTCTATTCAATAAATTGGATATACAAACATATTATATCCTACATTAATAAACAGCTGGTACTCTTGGTTATCCTTTACCTTTGGTACTTTTTGTTTATCCGAAAAATTTGGTATAGAAATAGCTTATGGCCCAAATTAAATTTTAGGGTACTGTTTGTGATGTTAAATCGGAACAAAAATTGTTACTTTTTCTTTTTTATTTAAAAAATTTGGTGCACAGATTGCACATGGTCCAGTTGCCGGAATATAAATATTAAGATACCTTTTTTATGAACAGTTAAATGTATGTGGAATTACCGAGGGTGGTCAAGAGCTCAAAAAATAATTTTGTTTAAAATAAAATAAAGTACATGTTCATTTTTTATAGGACAAACCCTCTTCTTTAAATCTTGCTCTAATTTGCACGTGAACGTAGTCACGGACCCGGCGAACTTCGCATCGCCCCAATTTTAAATGCAAAAATGACACCTGTCAGATTGCGCAAAGTCTAAGTCAACGTATAACGCCATCTATCGGATTTTGGCTGAGAACTTTCTATTTTTTCATTTGGAAAGCCATTAAGGAATAATTTCACACAAAATTTCATACAAAAACTCGCTTTTTCCAATTTTCCGAAGGGATTGTCCAAAATGTTCTCCCGTAAAAACCTTCTCCTCGAAAATACGAACAACTGGCAAACAATTTTACAGAAATCAGCCCAGCCGTTCTCATTTTATGAATTACTATAAATTTTTTACACCATTTTTATATACATATTTGATTTTGCCACGCCCCTCCGCCCGCAGACCGATAATAAAAAATCAGACTTCCCAGAGTCACGCGCCTGAATATTCTGAAGGTTTCCTGAAAATTTCATCAAAATCGGCCCAGCCGTTTTGGAGTCCATACGTTACATACATATACACATCCTGTTTTATATAAACATATATAGATTCGATATGCTAAAAACTTATTAAATTAATTTAATAATGTGAAATATTTCCAATTTTTTTTAGTTTTAAAAGGATGTTTTGGTCATTTTAGAAATGTTTAACTCAATACTTTTAAGTTCTACCATTCATACAATATCGTTCTAATACTGCGAACTTTGTTTGAGTGTAGCTTAAGTTCGAAATCTGTGTTGCCTGTCACCACTTCATGATACAAAATTCCTTGTTCCTTAATATCTGCTTGTATAACCAAATTAAATTATCTTACAGCAGGATACATTTTACAACCCTCTGCTTAGAGTTGTTGCCAACGTCACATAGAATGCAATTTTCCTTCCTTCCAAACCAGTAAATCTAAGTATCTCCCAACCAAACCAACACACTTATTTCCACAAACACATGCACTCACACATACAACCTTTAACATTATCATTGGATTTCATAATCTAGAAGGTAACCAACGTATACGCGCGTGTATGCCTGAGTTTGGCTTCTATTCCAATCAGATTGTTTCCGTTGTATTTTATTTTAAATCTTCTTGTCCTTGTTTCATTACTTCCCTCTCGCCACCCCATAAAACAACATTCAACCACGTCCTCCTCATCATCGTAATCATCATTCTGTTAACGTAAAACGTATGAATTCTTGTCGAGATTGAATACGTATTAATACGTTTGACCCCCGGGCAAATAATAAAAAAATAAAAAATCGTGGAAAATGTATTATGTGTGTGTGTGTGTGTGAGTGAACGTGCGCCTGATTAACATATGTCAACAGAATATTATTCGTAGATGTTGCAAGTTCATTACATTTGCACCAAGTGGTTGTATTTTATTTCGATTTTTTTTTTCTTTTTCGAGATTAAAAGAATATGAAACAATCCACAGACACATGTTGCTTTAAATGAAATTGAATTATTTTGCTTATTTTGATAAATCATTAAAATCTGCTTTTGAGCATATAACAATTGTGTAGCGGAGGAGAGTGGTTTGAATTTAATTATAATTCGGCAAATCAATTGGAGTTGAATTATGGAAATTGGATGGAAGAGAAGTTAAAAAAACTTGGTTTAAAAGAACGTGATCAATAAATTTTATGAAAGTAAAAACTAATTTGTATGAAACAGTAGGCTGCGTCGAAACTTGACATCCTTAAGCAGGAATCTGGTTTATTATTAACATAGAGATCTTCCACTAGGCAAGGTACTTGACTTCATAAGTAGTATAAACCTCACATTGTGAGACATACGGGCTGTACTAAAGACCATTAGCGTGCTGGTGCTCGATAACTACCACATATCTATCTAATATAGTAAGATATTGCTGCACTCATTTTACTCCCTCACAACTACACTTCGAGTAGGGAAAAACCCAACAAATTGTAGGGGAATGAAAGAAAAGATAAACTCTCTGCTTATTGTTGGTGTTTTGTCTAAGCTTTGATATCGTTGCAAATAAAACTTGAGTGCTTGTAATTCTCATTCGCTTTACAGCCCAAATTCTTTAGGAAAATGTTGCCTGATAATCTGGCCAAAGCAACCAGTGAAATGCGAATAGAAACTGTAGCTTATACTCCAAAAAACAATTTCAGTGCATTTATCAATGACTATTGGGATTTAAGCACACATAACTAATGAATGCGAAATACATAAGTCTATTGGAAACCCATTACGTCTAATTTTATCTGTGGCACTTTGTTCCCTTTAGCAACTACAGTACATGATATATTCAGCCATGCCACAGAGTACAATTCCATTCGGAAACGGAATTCATTTCGTATTTTGGTGCTTCAGAGAATGACGAAAAAATTTTTTTGGCATGAAACCATGTATCTGAAAGGCCAAAAGACTATCAAAATACACTTTCTATCAATTAAGAAATATGTTTTCTTCGATTCCGAACGGAATTGTACTCTGTGACATGACTTATTATCTGTTTTTATGCAATCAAGCGTTCTTTCGTTATGGACCGCATTTGGTAGTTATGGCCAATTATGGAGCGAAAATTTTAGCTTTAAAAAGGAGTTCAACCAGCACTTGTACAGACGGAAGTTGTTAAATCAACTTCTTAGCGAAAGAAACCTATTTTCACCTGTGTCGAATGGTGTTAAATAGGGGGTTTCCCGCACTATTTCGATTTCCGGGCGATCGGGGAATAAAAATCATATTCCCGGGATTCCTGCCCAAAATTGTTTATGTATTAATTAACTTAATTTGCAAATTAAGCTATAATTTTTGACTTGCTAAAATGCTTAAAATGTAATAAAAAAAATTGTATAACATGAGCGACGTTACCTAATTTCAGTGCTGGAAAATCGACTTTAGTTGTGTTGCCATACGTAATCGACCCATAAGATTAACCTCTAAAGTAGCCTTAAGTGGTTTCAATTGATCAGAAAAATCAATATACATATGTACGTATGAAAATTGGAAAATTCAGAGATTATTCCGCGGAAAGGATCAACATTTGCATTATTAGACCAAAAGCATTAAAGTCTTAGGGAACATTATTTCTGGAAGGGCGAATAGGAACTAAAAACTCAACATTAAAAGTAGAAATTCTGAAACAAATTCACCAGAATCGGTGCAGGAAAAAAAATTATGCACCCAAATGTGGGACCAACTGCCAAAAAAATATGCAAAATGTCTAACACAATACGTTTTATAAGTCACCAAGCTTTGTTAATATCGCTTCATAATTTACCTTAGGCCCCATTAAAAGAACACACTCGAAAATCAGCAAAATAAGCCTTAACCCGCAACAAATATTGTTATTGTGGTGAAATTTGGCTAAGAAAAATAACTTAAGACACGATACCAACATAGATTTACTCGAGATCACACCTCTAAATTTTGTGAAGATCGAGTCATAACTTATTATACGCCCCATCCCTATGCTACTTTAATAAATTGCTGTAAAACTAAGCCCAAAGCAGTTTGATAAGACTAGAAGTTCATGTAAGTCAATAATTTACCATAGGCCCTACATTAAGCATTTTCTCAAAAATAAGCTAAATGAGCTATAAATCCCAACAAATAATAATATTGTGGTGAAATTTTGTTGGATTAAACAACTAATGACACGAGTCCTACATATGTAGATGATTATCTTAAGAATAAAAGTATGTTCAAAATTTCCCGGTAATTCCGAAATTAACTACCGGGAAAGCGAGAATTGTAAACAATTGAATATACCGGGAGCTCCCGGGTGTTCCCAAAAAGGAACTCTAGAATCAAAACATAAAACGATGGGATTTTTATTATGTTTTTTTTTGGTTGGGGATATAAGGATGACATCTAAAATTTTTCAAAGTCATAATAAAAATCGTTTCCCATGTATATTTGCTTTGGTTAACATTTAAAAACCTTAATGTTATGTTCTGTGGTTCCTTAAAACAACAAAGGGCCACATTTCAGAGTCCAGCGCCGGGGGCTGTTATCGGCGGAGGCAGCTGACGGAAAATACACTCGGTGGCTCGAAGCCGTCTGTTAGGCGACAGAATATATACAAATTTAATGAAAAATGATTTTGTGTGCACATATATGTATTTGTTTATAAAAGCCATTTTTCGTACTCTTAATTACTAATCTTAACGCAAATCCGTATGTCTCGTTTTGTTTTAATATTTTTTTATGAAATTTTGGTGCTTAACCAACAAGAACTGAGAGTATTGGGAGGCAGACATTCTTAGGCCCGTTTTCACAACTTACCGATAGCTTAAAGTAGTTTTTTAATGGCCTTATCAAAAGTGTTCCATTATTAAAACTTTACTTTAATCTAAAGTGCGCGATAAAGTAAATTAAGGTTGAACCAAACTGGTAGGTTAAAGTAAAGTTGAAATAATGGAACCCTTTTTATACGGCCGATAACATCCTACCTTTAGCTATCGGTAAGTTGTGAAAACGGGCCTTAGAGTTGCACTCTTTAAAAAATAAGGTGTTTAAAAAGAGAATAAAAATTAATACGATTTTCGTATGACGTGCTAAATTCCCAGTTTTTCATATTTGATAAATACACTGAAATTTATTGTTGAGGGAAAGCTAGCTTCTATGCGCATTTCACTGGTTGCTTAGGCCAGCTCATCAGGAAACCTTTTCCAAAGATTTTAGAAAGGCCAAAAATATTATACAAATAAAACCCTAAAGCGAAAAAGAATTATAAACACTCAAAGTCTTACTTGTAACAATATCAAAGCCAAAACAAAACACCAACAATAAACAGTGAGTTTGTAGGGGAATGTAAGAAAAGATAATTAAAAGACATTCTGCAGTTAACTTAGATGTCGTATAGACCCACGCTAGGGAAACAATGACAGCCTTGATATTAGTAAATATACACAGATCCCTCGCAATGCGATATAACCTTAGGCAGTTAATCGAACACCTTGTAGCGGACATTTCCGCCTGCATGCCACTGCAGTCATCCGGTTTACAAAAGAGAACTTTTATATACTGTTCCTCTATGAAGGTGCCCAGGGGAAATCATGGATTCATTTAAGAGTTCTTTGTGCCGAATTTTATCTAGATATCTCTATCAGTAAGAGATTTATCAGTCTTGGTTTTTAACTTTTTCGAACTATTAACTTTTCTAAGCGGGCTTAAATTTGAAAAATATACAATAATAAACATGGATCATTCAGAAATAACACACTAACCTTATTCCAGTGGCTTAGTTTTGATAATAACAAAATGAAACTCAGATTTTTCATATTTATTCGCCACAGCCCACAGTGCAAAATTTCTTGAGTTTAGCGGAACTTAATTATTTAAACCAGTAAACCAGTCCTATTTGTGATTTTTTGAAATTTTTAATAAAAATTACAGGGACCGTAACTGTTATGACTTTTATCAAAAAAATCAAGAAATAAGAGTTATTTTTTATTTTTTTAAATGAAAAATAAAAGTTATTATTGATTTGTATATTTTTAAATGAAAAATAAGAGTTATTTTTTATTTTTATTTTTTTAAATGAAAAATAAAAGTTATTATTGATTTTTATATTTTTAAATGAAAAATAAGAGTTATTTTTGATTTTTATTTTTTTAAATCAAGAAATAAAAGTTATTTTTGATTTTTATATTTTTATATCAATAATAAAAATCAATTCAAAACTCTTATTTATTTGTTGATGCCGTATGTATTATAATATGCTGCTTCATTCAAATTTCTATATGAATATAAAATATTATGTGACTTATCCATTACCAGCTAACTATAAAAACATGAATGTATAGAATTAGCTTATAAGTTTTGGCTGCCATTCAAGTCAGTGTTAAGAGGTCGTTTTCAGGTGTTCAATTATACCATCATAATTGATTTTAAATGTTCCTCAGATAAATTATATCTCAAATCTCCCAATATTAATCTGAGTGCTGAAAATGACCTTTCTACACTGACTTGAATGGCAGCCAAAACTTATAAGCTATTTCTATGCATTCATGTTTTTATAGCTGATAATGGATAAGTCACATAATATATTATATTCATATAGATATTTGAATGAAGCAGCATATTATAATACATACGGCATCAACAAATAAATAAGAGTTTTGAATTGATTTTTATTATTGATATAAAAATATAAAAATCAAAAATAACTTTTATTTCTTGATTTAAAAAAATAAATATCAAAAATAACTCTTATTTTTCATTTAAAAATATAAAAATCAATAATAACTTTTATTTTTCATTTAAAAAAATAAAAATCAAAAATAACTCTTATTTTTGATTGTTAAAATAAAAATCAAAAATTTAAAAATCATGCGATATGTTGGATGTATTTCGCCTAAAAATCATGATGGTGTAATTAAAAGTTTTCTACGATGTTCATTTATGTATGATTTATTTCTTCAAAAATTGAAAAATAACTCTTATTTCCGGTCCCTGAAAAATTAATGTGTTTTTTTAAGTCTTTGAGTTGCATTTTTTTTAGAAATGATGCTAAATTTCGACTGGATTCCCAACACCTTTTTTGTATTTTACAAACTAGCGCACGAACAGGTGCCTTTAAACTGCACAGAGCGTCAGATGTTAGCACTGGTAAGCCTATTTTTTCCAAAACAAAACCAATGATGGCGTCCGATGTCGGTTCTTCCTTCCACTTTTCGAAAATGCAGTTATATGAAATTTGCAAAGTCATTCTGGAAAAAGTTTAATTTAAAAGAAGATCGCAAAATATCGCAGATGATATTTTGTGTTCCCAATAGAGGAAAAACATACCTTTAAAATGTTGTGGGTTTTAAGATGGTATTATGCGGTATCACCTTTTAAAGTCTCCAACGAAGTTAAAAAACTAAATTTACTTACTTCTTAAAAATCACTTTTTTAACGAACAAATCACACGCGAGTACGAAACGATTTTGCAATTATTTAAATGCCAATAATTGACAATTTTCTCATAAAATAAATTATGTAAAAATCATGGCCTACTGCACTGCCGTTTGAATGCACCACTCTATTAACTGAAACAAATCGAAAATCTTTCTGTATGCAAAAAGTATAATTAAATAAGAAATGCAACTTTCAGGTGTATTTTGGAGTTGTTTCGCAGGGTAAATCCCCAAACTGAGTATGAGGTTTTTGAGGTGGGATATTAATCAACCGCAATAATGAGTAATCTTATGCATTTTATGTATTTAAAAAATTTAATAAAGTTCCGCTAAACTTCCTGAATTTCGCACTGTGCAGCCTCGAGAATTTCAAAAATGTTTTTTTCAAATTTTGAGATTCATAATCCAACGCTATTAGTTTGCCCTGAATATCTTTATTAATTTTATTCTAACTAAAAGTTACACTCAAAAAATTATGTAGTTAAATTCAAACGAAAATTTATTTGAAACAACTTAAAATTCATTTAAAAAACGGATCATTTACATTTCATTTAAAACAAATGATTTTTACATTAATTTTTAATTTTTTTATTTATTAAACAGCATATTCCGTAAAATTGAATAGTTTTTACTTTTAAAAAATATATTTTAACCGAAAAAAATCAAACTACATAACAAAATAAATACGGAAAAACATTATTTGTTGGTAGTTTGTTTTTTGAATAACAAACACAAATGTTGAAAAATAAAATTATTCTTAAAAATAACTATATTTTTATTCAATTTTAACAGTACGGAAAACGAATTTAATAACCCACAATCAGTTACTGTAATAATTTTATAAGTGTTACTTTTTAGAGCGATTTTTTCGATTAACTTATCCGCGAGATTTATTTTTCCGAGCGTTAACTTTTTGCCCCGGTCTGGGGAGCAGCAGGCTTAGGCATTTTGGGATACCAGAATTGCCATGTCTGGTCGATATGTCCAACGTGGGACTGAAATCGATCTCCCTGTTCTGCAGGGAATCTAATTGGTTCGAGGCTGCAGAGACCTCCGGGGAATAGTCTGGTGGATACTGGCTGACTCCTGTCACTGGCTAGGGGCATCCCAAAGGGACCGCTATAAGGACTCAAGTGAGTCGTCTTCGTGGCGGCTGCCCGTTTAACCTAACCTAACCTAACCTAACTTTTTCACGATTCTTCTGTACTTACTTAATTCAAAAACATACGAAAATGAGTCGAATGACTGCCAAGTAAAAGAAGAATCTATAGCAAATGGTGAAGGTCGGTTCAAGATTCAACTATTCTTAATGATTTTGCAAGTTTGTGTGGGAAAGTGAAGCGTTTTTTACATTAAGCAAAATCCCAAAATTTCCAACCAAACCCTCGTTATATAAGAAATTATGCAAAAAATTAACTTGTATTCAAATTTGCATAAATTCATATTTAACATTCCAAAAAAAATTAAAATCAAAATATTTAATCACTCAACTGAAGATAGCACGCACTCCTTAAACTTTTCTCCCAACCCGCCCCCCACCACCACCAGATTCCGGAATTATGCTTTAAATTTTTCTAGCATGGTTTTAGCGGTCCTTATGATGATTTTCATTCATATTGTTTTCCATGTCTGTAAAATGCATTTACATAATATGCAAATTCTTCATCTTGTGGTGATTGTTCATTTTCACTCATTTTCTCATTTTTCATAATATTTTTTTTTTTTTTGCAAAATAGCATCCTTAAGTATGCCCTTGTTTTTGAAGAAGTTCAGTTCAGGTCTGTTTTTAAAATTTAAAATTTTCTTAAAATCAGTATTTGTTGTAAAAATGGGAGAGTGGGTGGGTTGGGGGGTTGGTTGGTATGGGTTGTTTATGATTTCTACTCATTAAGAAGGCACTTGAGTCAACGTCGAAGTGAACAAGCGGCAAGCTAATTGAAATATAGAAAAATAACAAAAAATAGCACTGGCTGCTAGAACAAGCACACAGTAGCATTCAATATTTTAGCGTGAGTTTAACAACCAAACATCACGGTGTAATCTACTCATGCCTCTTCAATGTCTACAAGCCTAACGATAGGAATTGACTACAAAAGGAAGCTTGTTGTTGAGTTTTAGCAGTTCATTAATGGCTGGTTGCTTTTTCTCATTTTCATTTCAAATTCTGTGTGTGTTTGTGTTTTTTGCGTTCTGAAAACGAGAGTGGGGTTTGGCTCACTGACTGACTGTTGACCACTTTCAATGTTGGTTGCCCCTTTTTTTTGTTGTTTTTAACTGACTCTGGTTGGTTTTGATTTGGATTTTTTTTTTCTGTTTGAGGCATTTGTAAGTTTGAGTAGCTGTAGTAATTGAACATTAATGGGATTTTTCGGAAAAAAAGCAACACAAATTATAACAAAAAGAGCCTCTTTAAATGAAAATTACAAAAAAACTTTATATTAAAAAAAAAAATGGCAACACTTAAGTACTGAAGAACTCTTTAACGAAAAGGCATTAAACAACACAAAGCAACACACTATTTTTTAGGCACATTTATCAAGGTGAACTCTTAATTCCAAATTGTCAAAATTGTCATCCAAATTTTTTGTCTCATGCATACCAAAAAAAAAAAAAAAAACAACTTTTGACAAATTGGGAATTAAGAACGAACCTTGCTCTTATACCTTATCAATATGCTTTGAGAGAGAAAACAAGTAAAAAAAAATGCCTTCTTAAAATTCAATAAAAATTTTTTACTCGGTTTTTTAAGGTTTTTTTGACAGCTGTGCCCATGTTCTGTAACTCTCGCGTCGAGAAACTTTCGATTGAAATGTGAGAAATTAAACAAAAATGTCATAAATTAAAACAACAACTGTTTTTCTCACTTAACTGCGTCTGTAACATTTTTGGCGAGTAAAAGCTGTCACGTAGGAAAATTACTCGCCAATTTACAGAAAAAGGGGCTAAATCTTAAAACTAAAAACATATAAAAAAATGCAAAATGCAAAGAATAATAATAATAATAATATTTTCCTATTTATTTATAACTATTTTGCTTTTTACATTTCTATAAAATATACGAACGTTTTCAAAACTATTTTGTAAACAACAAACATTAAAGTCGCACTTACCATTATTTGGTATAGCCGACGGTTGTTTCTTCGCCGCCGTCGTTGAAAATTTTTAAATCTTGGTTAATTTTGGTCGCCGACGACGATATGTGTGATTGGCGTTCCCAACGCCTACAATGTCACATTGGCTCTTTTTTAATATTTTTCGACAAGAGTTACAGACACACTTTTTCCTCACTTTTCTAGAAACGATGAAATATTTTGTTTCACATCTCTTCGATGCGAGAAGTTCTCTCTAAATTTACAGAACATGGGTACTGGTGTACGTTTTTTTCTCCCACTGTTTGTTCTTGTCGTCTTCTATGATCTAAACATTCTAACGCCAATTAAAAAAGTATTTTGAGGAATCAAATTTTAAAATTTTTAAACAATTTTCTCAAACCAAAACAAAAGTAAAGCAGACGATAACAAAGACTCTCTAAAAAATCTATTTAATGTTGTATCTCATTCAAAATTAAATTTTATGTCCTCTTGCACAAATTTTTTTTTTTATTAATGCCGAAGAGAGGTACAAAAATTTGAGAGCCCCGAAAGTAATTTTTCTCAACCTAATTTGACGCTAAATGTCAACAAGAATACTTGCAGAGTTAATAAAAAGTTCTTTTAAAATTAAATCGATTAAAGTTGTTCTTTATCTGATGTCAGATTTTTGTCAAGGGCAAAAATGTGTTCCAACGGAAAAGCTATAAAGACGATCCAATTTTTTTGGAGGATTTGATGCTTAATTCCAGCTAAAATCCTCAAATAATTTAAAAAGTTTTTTATAAAAATTTTTCATTATTGTCAAAACAATTTTCAAAGATCAGTAAAAAGGTTTAAGGCCATAAAGTCAAAACCATATTTCTAATTCCTTTAAAGGATTTTATGACCTTAAAAACTACTTTCATTTCCCGTTTTCCGGCTGGAATTCGTAAGACCAAAGACGATTATAACGAAATTTGCCGCACAGTGTAGTTATGAAAACAAAATCTTTATGAGACGAAGGAACCTTGTAAGGGGCCTTGAAAATTTTGTTCAAAATTAAACTGAATTACTTTTGGAATTTTTGATAATAACGGTAGTTTTCCATTAACTGCGGAAATTAAAAAAAATAAGACAGTCAAAACAACAAAAATTTTTTACTTGAACCTATTTTTTTAAGTCCTCTAAAGCTTTTAATTGCTCTCAAAAACTTTATAATCCATAATTTTATGTTTTATTTTTGAACTTTGACGAGACCCAAATTTGTAGCACAGTGTAATCAGTATTTCTTTGTTCTTCTTAAGCTGCGGTAGCAAGCGAGAAAATGTTTTTTTTTAATCCCAACCACAACTTCAACTAAAGCTTTTGAAGTTTGGGCAAGTAATTTAATTGCTGCAGTCCCTTTTAGGCCATCATAGAAGAAAGTAACAGCCATCAAACCCAACTCAACGCCCTCTTTTAAACTTGATGTTATTAATTTTCGAGACAATGATGGCGGACAAGTGGTTTATGGTTTGCTTGTTTATGCTTTGATAGTTACCTTGTTAAAATGTTGAACGTTGCCACATCTCGAAGGTGGAAATGTGGTAAGGGGATTTACCAAATACGGGAAAAATAGTACATTAAAGGATTTATTGTTTGGTTGGTTGGTTCGTTGACTTTAAGTCCAAATGCCTGGCTATATTGGATTTACTACATGTTTCCATATAAAATAACAAAGTATATGTGTCCATGTGAAAGCAAAATGAAGCTTCTTAATCCGTTTATCTTACTTCGTACACTGATGGACTTGTAACACACACATACACACACAAACACTGTGCCAGTGCATTCAATGTTTTTACTTTTTGCCACAAATTTGTTAACCCATTCTCGCCCTACTCCACAATTTCTGCGTATGTCAGTTAAACCAAAGAACATTAGCTATAGCTGACTGAAGTTGCATGAAAAAAAACAGCCCGTCTACTTTTGTTGTAGTATTTGAGTCATTTTCCAATTTACTATATTTAGCCTGGCTACTTTCCTTATGGTGGACATAAAAATCTATGAACGGTTCAGTAAACAAAATGGCGGTGATATTTGGAGATGGCTGGCTGAGTAGCACATAATTTTGCTTTATTTTGGCTGGCCCCATAAACTCCATTCTACCGAAAACTATTTCTTTTTTTTTCATAAATTTGTGGACAATTGAGTTAGAAGGTATTTAAAAACAAAGGGGCCTTAATGGGGGCCTATTATTTAAGTAACAGGGTAGCACTATTAATGACAGTGACGGATCTAAGGAAGATATTTTGTACCGAGAAAGAACGTGCTGCGTATAGGGCTCTGAACGGAGTGTAGAGACCGAACTGGATGTCTGCGCGAAAGAAATTGAGCATTTTTAACTCCAACGTTAAATCAGTTGTCCTTTATCTGGTTCCGAAATTAGAACCTTTCAAGTCTTTACAAACAGGTGTCTGCAAGTATAATGACGAGTTTCTGGCCACCAAAGTTTCTTTTAAGAAAACAGAAAAAAATACTTTTTACTCTCGATAATGTTTTTGCAGAGAAGTACTTGTAATTAAAACAATAACATTTTCTTTAATACAAGTACTTTTTCTCTTAAAAAATACGGGCTTTGACAGCAAAAATTACATTTTATTCGGGTAATTACCCACAAAAACAAATTTCGCTGTTAATCAAAGCTAATTATTTAGTTCTTGTACCTTTTGGGGGAAAAAGACTTTTCGGGTGTTTTTTTTACGACAAATAACATTTTCACTAAACTTTCACTAAACTAAACAAAAACTTTTAACAAAAGATGTTTTTTTTTATAAAAAAGTCAGACCTCGATTATCGATAAAAGACCGGCAGCATTCTTGATTATTTATTTATTTTATTGGTGTGTTTCTTATTTTATGCAAATATTTAAATGTTTTATTATGTAAACATGAGGAAAAAAAGTAATTTTGGCAGAACGTCCTTCCAGTACGTTGGGAAATTCTATTTCTTCGTTAAGTTGAATTTGTTTTGATTGTTCAAAAGTAAACGAAAAAATAGATAATTTGTTTATAATTTCAGATAACAGAGGTAATGCCGGATAATAGAAGTAATTTAAATCAATGCAAACAAATTTTATTTTCCAGTTAATTGATGCTGCCGGTTAATCGAATGACGAATAATCAAGGCCATACTGTATATAAAAAACGACATGCAACCAAAAATCATCGTATGAACGCAAAGAGATTTTGCCAGTTGCTTTAAAAGGGAATAAAGAACGTCGTAAAAGCCCTCGTGTGGATTGAGTGTTACATATATTATTTAGATATCTTCTTCTATATAATGGCGATTTCTTTTTTGCGAAAATATTTTACAATATATACACTTTCAAAAATTACCCATAATCACACGAAGTGTTACATATTGTGCAACTTCAGTAGAGAAAAATTACCTGCTTTGCTTTACAACTACCCTGCAAATATTATTGGACCACCTGATCCAATTTCATGAAATGGACTACTCCATGGACTGGTCCGATGTAATGCAAGCATGGACCATGTCATTGTTAAAAAGTGTTTGTAGTGAGACGACATGTCTTCGTTTTTTAACGACATGTTTTCGTTTTTAAACGAAGTTAAAACTAATCCTCTTGTGTACACAATGGAGTAAAACTACTCCTTTGTAGGCCCTGCCCTAGGACATCGTAATGTTAAATAGACCATGTTTTTTCCATACGTTTGGGTTACTTTTGGACTAGTCCTAGCCCCTTGTGGGCTACTCTTTACACGCGTGTTTGGACTGGTCCTATCATTTGCATTATTACATAATTTGTGTTTTTCATGAGCGATTTTTAAAGCTATTTAAGCGGTTTCTGCACGCTGTTGAGGTTTGGAAACAAATATTGAGATCTCTAATAATGGCATGGTCAACTCCTTGAGTAATTCTAAGTCGATTTAGCCATGTCCGTATGTCTGTCCGTCTGTTGAAAACACTCACTTTCGAAAAACTCGAAAGAAATAAACAAACTTGGTGTCAAATTGCTTGAAGTTATCCTTAGTAGTTTGGGATTAAAATCCAACACAACCGCTTCAGTAGGACCAGAGCTACGAATCAAAATGTGTAAACACTAACTTAACAAATTTATAATTTTGTTACAAAAACTATCATAAATGATGGAAAAATGCACGGAATGATATCAGATTTTGCAAAATTCGTTTTATTCGACTGGAAATCACGGTGTAAAATATCGTGAAGATCCGTCTATAATTTACCCCAGGCCCCATACAAACCCTACTCCCAGAAAACTGTTAAGAAGGCCTCAAACCGTAATAAATAATGCTTTCATTACAAAATTTGGTACGTCACAGTTTTATAGGACTAGAAATGACACTGTGAAATATAGTGAAGATCGATCTATGATTTGCTCTAGGCCCCATATAAGCCCTTCTCCCGGAAAACAGTTTAGTACGCCTATAACCGTAATAAATAATGCCATTGTAGTCGAATTTAATGCGTCTAGTTTTATAGGACTAGAAATGACACTGTGGAATTTCGTTAAAATCGGTTCATGCTTTACCCTAGGCCTCATATAAAGCCCACTCTGGTAAATTAATTAAATACGCCTAAAACCGTAGCAGATATATTTATTGCGGTAAAACTTCTTCCAACTTAGTTTCATATTACCAGAAAAAATGTCATGCTTGATCGTTTAATTTAAAATTGGCTTTTTTCGATTAACGATTTAACCGATTAATTTCAGTCGATTAACCGATAAACCGATTTAATAAAATTTTTAATTTTTTGTAGAACTATAAACAAATTTTTTTGTGTTTTTAATTATTGGTTTCGTCTCAAATAAAAAGGTGTGGGTTAAGAAAAATATTTTTTCATACAATATCTTTCCTTCTTGCAATACTTTCTTAAAATACAGTACAAAATCTGAAACTAAGGAATTCGGAAATACATTTTTTTAGAATGCTCGGTCTTGAGCTTTGCCAGGATGAGTCAGATGATGACATGACAATAAAAGAAACTTTGGATTATGACACAATCTTTTAAAACAGGACTCTAATGGAAGATTGTATATGTTTCGAGAGAAATCCAGGAAAAGGACTAAGAAATTCGATAATCTGTATTATGGGTTGCTATCGATTTCTCCAACATCTTCGATAAGTGAAAGAATTTTTTCGAAGTCAACTTTTATCACAACTTAAGAAAATAATCGCTTAAATCCTTAACATTAAAGCCAAATTATTTTTCTAAAAGATTTTATTTTATAAGATATCATATTGTAATCTACGTACTAAAATGCATCAAAATTGCTGCTTATATTTTGACCACAAACCAGCCAGCCCTGCGGAAGGCTGGACATCGTTAGATTAATAAATAAGTGATTCTGAGTCGATCGGTGTGCCAATGCGTTATTGTGCTACAAACATTAGCGCAACGCATAATACTTTCTCCCCTATTGTAGTGTGGGTATTTAGATTTTAGATAAGAAATGAAGAAGGTCGTGCCCGGTGAAAGATCTTAGATTTTAGATTTGTCTATAATTTGCCCCCAGAAAATTTCCGCCTGAAAGTCCCCAAGGCGCGACAGCAGCAGCAGAGATGTTCCTCACAAAACCTGCATACCTTGGTACCAACATTACCCATTATGTTTGATGGTATCTGAGACCGCAGTGGCCCGCAAATAGGCGCACAAGTAGGCTAAGCTCCCTCTTCTCAAGAAGAATTAGCATATCCGCCCAGCCACGGGACATAGTCACAAATCTCTTGGACTGTCTTAATTCAGAGATGGACGTCGATGTGTGAAGAAATTGACGTCCTCTTTAAATATGTGACTGGCAGGAACGCCAACGAAAGGCGACGAGCGCCCCTGTTTGAAAACCAGTCAGCCCTTTCGTTGGCCACATGTCCGGGAAAAGGTTTAAAAAGTTCTTTAAAAGATGCAAAAAGTTTTTTTATAGCTACAAAAAATGCCTTTTAAAATCCATAAAGTATTTTTAAAGCCAAAATTCCCTAAAAAGGCCTTCCAATTAAATATCCCTATTGACCTGCCTTCTTTCATATACACAAAAACAATCCAACAAACCCATAACAGTTTGCGATGCTTTTATATTTGCCAAAGTGGGCCTTTCACTCTGCTTGAATTTTTTGGGGATGTTAGTTGGGGGTTTATTTGCAGTGGGTGGTTTTGTTAAACTGATGCTGATGAAAGCGTTCGTGGAGACATGAATGAAATTTGTGAGATTGTGTGTTTGTGTGTGTGCTTATATTTGTTAAAAGGGCGTGAGTGGCTGATGTGCTTGTGTGTGTATATTTAAGTTTGTAAATGGTAGGAGATCAATAAGTTTGCCATTTTCGTTTGTAGTCCATAAGTTTTTGTTGTTGTTTTAATATTTTGTTGCTTTTGTTTTGTTTCGTTCATTGAGTATTTTGTATTTTTGGTATGTTGCTGTGGTGGTGGTCGGTCGTTCTTTTTGTTGTCATTGTTGCAGGCATTTCGTCGTGTCCTCTTGTCGCCTTCATTGGCATCCGTTGGATGCTGTTGGATGAGCAAATTGAAATTGTTCTCAAATTGACGTAGCAAGTTGTAAGTAGATTATTTTTGATTGATTTTTTGTATTGTGTTTGTGTGTGTTTTTTCTATATTTTTGAAATTAGTTTTTACTTTCGGCTACTTTTTTTTTGGGTATGAGCGTAAGTATTCGCTGTTATTTATTATATAGAAATGAAATTAATGACGTTTTTTGTAATCTTTTGCTCCTTTTTGTGATTTAAACGTTAATATTATTTTTCCATTAAAACAGAAAATCTTCGAGTATTTGATATTGAAACGTTAGTTATTCATAATTTCCTGTGGTTGGAGTTTCGAGGGGAGATTTGTGCACTTTGATGTTTTAATTAAATTTATGTTTAAAAAAGTGGAGGGGGAAATTGTTAAAAATTTTATATTAATTCGAAATGTTAAAAGGTACTTAGCAAAAGCTTTTGGGAGAAAGAATGTTATTGAGGGATTTTTCTCTAATATGGTACTTTTTATAAAAAAAAACCCCGTAAAACATATTTTTTTAAAATTTTAAATTTTTATGTAAAAATCTTACACTCTTGCAAGTAGATGATTTAAAGCTAAAAGGTATTTGTTGTAAAAAATAACTTTCATAAAATTGATGTCCTGAGTAAATATTTTCGAAGAAAACTGTTGATTTAAAAGCCTTGAGGAGTACTTAGGATTTTGGGAATTTAAAATTTTTTATTTTTTTAGATTTACAGATAATGCGATTTCACTGAATAAATTTGTTTCAAACTTTTACTTATTATAATATTAGAGAAATTTTACATTTTAAGGATTAAAAAAAAAAACAAATGGTTTTTTTAAAATTTTTTTTACATAAAGTATATTTCCATTCAAGAAAAATTTCGTTTTTGATACCCTCCACCGACTGTTCGAATATTTCAGGAGGTACATCTTTATGATGTCTATTTGTTATTAATTTATCTTTATACAAACAGACATCAGCATTAAAATTAATTGGTTTTAGGTAATATTAAATTATTTAGAAATTTAATTTGAGTAAAATATCATGATTCGTAACAGTTTCAATTCGTTTTAGCGTTTACAGAGAATTTCAGAAGGCTCCTAAATATGGGATCAAAGGTAAATTAGATACCGTATTTAACGAAATTACATGAAATTTTTTCTGGCCATATGAAGCTAAGTTGGAAAAATGTGTACCGCCATTTTTACTGCAACGTTTTAATCG
Organism: Pollenia labialis; assembly: GCA_949318255.1. NCBI lineage: Eukaryota > Metazoa > Arthropoda > Insecta > Diptera > Polleniidae > Pollenia > Pollenia labialis. Next base: position 39,248,387 of record OX439141.1, on the reverse strand, counting down.
TATTTATTTAATTTTCCAAAGTGGGCTTTATATGGGGCCTAAAGTAAATTATCGACCGATCATCACGAAATTTATTAGTTTTCTTTCTAGTCATATACAACTGTGAAGTATTGAATTTTGTTATGATAGTATTATTGAAAGGAGTGCCACAAGCATGACCAAGGGGTACGAGAAGCAGAGGAAGAAGAAGAAAAACGTGGCAGGACACTATTAACACCACTCTGACAGAACAAAGAATCGAGCCTAGAACTGCCAAAACAGCGACACGGGATAGATCTTTGCAAAAACCTCTACACTGCAAGGTAGAAAGAGGTTCGGATCTTATAATCTTTTTAGATAGGGCCCTTCGTTTTTTGTTAATAAAACCGCTTATTTTAATAGAAAGATTGATAGAATGTTTGTGGGCATTTGTATACATTAAACCAATAAAATATTTTTATTTTTATATTTTTAACTTTTGGTTAGTTTAGGCCGTTTGCGTAGAATGCATACAACGCATACAATCGCAAAATGTAATATTATAGGTTGTCTATCGCTAATGTAAACGCCACAGCTGTAATTCTCGTAGTGTTGCAGTGCCCAATGATGTTTTTAGACGTCCTTGGCGGCAAGATCCTTGGGGTTATATACCAATACTGCCTTTGCTTTCTTATCTCATTGTTGGACTTCAGTGCAATTTAAATCTATGTTAACTTTCATCTGATAATGTCATATTGATTGGATGTTGGTTGGTTTTGCGAAGCAGATCGATGTTGCTTATGATGTTATACCTCTTATAAGGTTGGTAAAACATGTACATAGACGTCGTACGTAATTCTTGGATAAACCCCACATATCGCTTAAAGAGTACATGCCATGACGGACTAATGCCCCTAATTTCCACAAAAATAAACCAAGCTGTGTACATTCACACAGAGAAAAAACATGTATAAATATAGTCAAAACTATTTTTAACGAAAATTTTAAACATATTATGTTTAATTTAACCATTTTATTTCCACCGACAACCATATTAAGGTTAAATTAGACCTCCATCAAGAATCCACAACCATAATATGGTTGCCTCAGGTCATGTTGTGGTTGGTAATAACTAAAATATATTTTACACTTATAATAACATGGTTGTTTTCAAACATAACATGTTGCTCTTGGAAAAGAGAAAAGTAATATTGTTAATTTAAAAACAAATTATTGTCGTATTTAACCATAACATTTTTAAAGGCAAACATAATATGGTTGTAGCTTCTTAATGAAGGACTATTTTAAACAGAATATGGTTTTGGGTAGCAATAATGTGGTGAAATTAAACATAATATGTTTACAATTTTCTTTAAAAAAAGTTTTGTTAGAGGTGACCATATAAAAACATGTTTTTTCTCTGCGTGTATAGAAATCTAGTGCCTTAAAACTGCCATTTTTTAAAACAACACTGAATGAAGAAACACGTAGGCCAAATAGACTTTGATTAGGTCAATATGACTGTTAGGTACAAACACGACCAGCTTTCTTTTGTAGAAATTACGGGCCTAATGACTACCTGTCTGTTTTAAGAGTGCACGAGTGCAAAACTTACATTTTAAACAAAAGTTTCAAATTTGTTTTTGTTTTAAATGTAAGTTCAACAAATGAGTTCTGCGCTCGTGTTCTAAAAACAGGCAGAAACTCTTCATTTGCGCCGCTCTTTTTGATAATAAAAATTATCATGATTTTTTCTTAAATAAAACAATTTTTTTTTAATAAAGTTTTAGTTTTTGAAAATTTTTTTGAAGTTTTTTTCTTCATAAATTGTTATTGGAATTAAGTGCAAAAATGGATTAAATTGTAAAACGTTTCAAAATATTCAAAAGAAAAATTCCCTTTTTAGAAATTAAATTTTTTTTATTTATATATTTTCATATGGGGCATTCCACCCCTAACAAATTTTTGGATTTCCATTTTAAACTTCTATGTACCCAACAACTGTTAAGCCCAGTTTGTTAGTCGGCCGTCCATAAATAATTTTTTTTCGATTTTAAAAAAATTGAAAAAAAATTTCATTTAAGATATCGATTTTTGATTTTTCAAAATTGCAAAAATCGAAGGACACATTCATTTTCATTAAAATTTTTAATCCAAAAATCTTAATGAAAAACAGTGGGAATATTTGTTGCTATTCTTTTTTCTGTAAAATTTGTAAAGAAAGTTATGCATTAAAAACTAAAGTTTATCAATAGTAAAGGCCCAAATACACTGATCAAAGTACTCATCAAGCATTGTGGTAGTATTAGTGAAAATGTGTTTGCATGTGTGACACCGACAACGCTTGATGAAAAATCAAAAAATTTAGATATGAAGGCGAATATTACGTCCAGCACACATACACGTTGAATTCGCCGGCTGGACAAGCATTTGACAAGTGTATTTGGCCCTTAAGAATTCGGAATTTAGCACCTTAAAACTAAATCTTATTAATAAGAAAAATGTCTTTTAAACGAGTATCCAAAAAAATTTCAAAATTTACCAGAAATGCCCTTTTGAAGTGAATCTACTAAAAAATATCACATAATTGGGGAAATCGAAATGAATTTTTTTATTAAACCATCCGATTTGAAGTGCAACGGTCCATATATACGAGTATTTAATTTACTTGCGTAAATCTACTTTGTTCTTTTTATACCCATCACCACAGATGGAAAGCGGTTTATATAAATTTATCATTCCGTTTGTAATTTCTACAAAATTGTTCTTAGACTCTATAAGCGATGTCCGGCTGTCCTTATGTCTGCTGAAATGTGTTTTCTGAAAACCCCAGACATAATAGGAACTTGGTTATTATATATTTCTGTCACATCTCCTCCTAATAATTTTGATATTTCTATACTTTAGTCTGATCGGTGCATTAATGGCTGAGATATAAGCAAAAAATCGCGACAACCTCTAATTTTACCCATTAATCCCTTGTTGCTGTTTTATTGCATGTTTCCAATGTCTTGAGCACGGCAAGAGCCAAAGTTTCCAAATTAAGTACAAACATCTTATTTATCAATACACAACCTCTCTAAAATGCCGGCGTGATTGAAGAAGTGGGCGTGGCACTTCCCAAACAAAGACATTATATATTTCTGTATATCTGGAAAACAGAAGGAGCCAAAGTTTCCATATCGGTTTTAAATTCACAACATCCCACAAAATGTGGACGGCATTAGATAAGTGGGCGTTGAACTTCCCAAACAAGGACATTATAAATTGTTGCATATCTGGAGGAATGGAAAAGACAAAGTTTGCATATAAGGCACAAACAATGTACAAAATATCGGTGGGATTTAATAAGTGTGCGAGGCACAAAACATAGGTGGGTTCATACACTCAAAAGAAAAATCAATTCATCCGTACTCAACCCCATCCGAATTGTTATCAATAGTACGGTAAGTGCGAATTTTCTTTAATCAAGTAATTAAAGAATGGGGCTGGAATTTAACGACTACTGTAGAGGTTGTCAAAACGAGGTGGAAGAGGAGACTGTGCTTCACTTTCTTTGTCAATACCTGGGGGAACCGGTGTTTGCCTGCTTGGAGGATCTATCCAGGATAGAACTTAAATCGCTTCTTCTCTTCACTAGGAAGACGAATTGGTTGAACTTTGCAGTGACGCCATCGGAGTAACTGCTCTATAGGATGGGCATTGGCGGTGGGTATCACAAAGGGACCAATAAAGGACCCAAGTGAGCTGTCTCTCGATGGCTGCCCATGGAACCTAACTTAACCTAAGTAAATAAAGAATGATTCAAGTACGGATTTTCAATCGAAAAATACTTAACTTATCCATATTCAATACCGAATTCGTACTTGAAATAATCCGAAAATGAGATTCATTTAGGGAAAACTCAGATTGAATTAATCTCAAAATGCGCTTGACTCAAGTATTATAAAGTTCAATAATCCAAAAATGAGATTGATTTACGTAAAACTAAGATTGACTCAATCCTAAAATTCTTACTTGAAATAAACCAAAAGTGAAACTAGAAGGACAATTTTAATATGATTGTTTTTCTTACCCGCTTTACACCGTACAAAATTTCAATTACAAAACACCTGCATCATTCCCGATATGGTTTTTACTTTAAAAACGTAATGTAGATATGTATATCGACGGCTTATATTCAATACCTGCCATCCGTCAAAATACAATTTTTCAGGAGAGAGAAAAAAAACGGTTTCTTTCGAAAATTCTTAAGGTATGAATTAATCTTTCTTCTATAATATTTTTTAAATATGACTACTAAGTCACCCTTATAAAAAAAAGTAGAACTTTTAACTCTATTCGTAGCGATATGGTTGATGTCGGGTATTGCAACTGAAATCTTCAAATATTTTTATGGCGTATAGCGGTAATTGCACAGTAATAAAAATATGTTTTTTTGCTCTAATATGTAATTTTATTAAATTAAGCATTTGTTTAAAGTTTTTCGTTAACAAAAAAATAAACATAATTAAAAAAGGTAATTCAAATTGGACATTGTCACATTGCTCCTTATTACTTTGACTCCATCTGAACTAAATTATCATAAAAGTAATCATATTCTAGTGGTATAACCGTCTTCAAATCTTGAAGATGTTTTCATTTACTAGGCTGGATTGGTAACTGAGCAGTATGCAAAGGCTTTGGTTTGGTATATCCTGTGTAATTTTTAATTCTGTTGGGTAAGTTGTTGTATTCTTCATTAAAGTTAACTTTAAATTGAACTTCTCCACTTGGCAAATACTTTAGTGATCTTAATTGAGAAACTGTTGGATAATTTTTGGTTCGACCAGGTCTAATGCACGAAAAGCGAATGAGTTTGGCACCATTGAAGTTTTTAAAAAAACTGTAATTTAAATACATGGCATCAAATCAAATTTCGCACAAATGATTATGAGTGTTTAAAAATGCTATGTGCCAAAAAACCATGCCGTAGGTTTATATTTAATTTTTACTTTGTATAACAGGTGGGCGTAAAAGTGGGCGATTCATTTTGATTTTTCCATTTTCTTTCTTGATTCAAACAAATGCCTATGTGCCAAGTTTCATTATCCTTCAACAACTTCTTCTATTTTTTGCCGCTCGTTCTATGAACTTCAACCAATGTGCGGTTGATAGCGGTATCACAAATATTTAAAAAAAAAGAACTTATATTAATTTTTTTTTTCTAAAATTTTTGTCAGAGATAAAGCTGGCATCAGTGAACAATTTGCCATCAAAAAGTCATTTTCCAATAATTGGTGTATGGCGGGTATTGAATATAAGCCCTCGATATGTAAAACTGAAAATATAAACTAAATGAGAAGCAGGAGTTCTCAATTTGACTTTTTTTACCATGATGTGTTTTTCGTTTTGTACGGTTGTTTTTGTTGTTTCTACACACCACTACAAGCAAATCGTTGTTTAACTACTTGTTTGGTGTTGTTGAAGTGTCTACAACAAATATTGAGATTAAAACGCACATTTGTAATTATACTCTGAGAGTGGCACTACCAACGGAAAGTTTAGGCCCTAATTTTGTAAACCATAACGCAACGACAAAGAATTACATTGAAAGCAAAAACAAATTCATAAATATTTTGTAATTTTGTTGTTGCCTCTAACAGAACTTCACATTGGTTTTTAAGATTTCATACGCCTCATTGCTTGTGGCGTTGACAATTTGAAAACGGTAAATAAATTTCTGTACAAAGCAACATCAAAATTACAAAATATTTATGAATTTGTTTTTGCTTTCAATAGAATACTTTGGCGTGCGTTATGTTTTACAAAATTAGGGCCTTATTAATCTTTTTTTTACTTGGCTTAAGAATTTTAAACTTATTTTAAGAAATTCCGGGATGGATTTTCGAAAGTAATCCTATTTAGGATTGTTTTAATTACGTTTTAGCGTTATTTATACTTGAGTTTTTGAGTACGACTTGTTCTTAGAGCAAGTAAAAAAAACCTAATTTATCCTGAGTAGTTTTTTTTCTGTGTAGATGTGGACGTGCAAAGACATTTTAGAATTTTGTATGACTGGAGAACGGCAGGAGCCAAAGTTTCTAAATTAAGCACAATCATCTTGGTGTTCAATACACAGGATCACACAAAATGTGGGCGGGATTGGAGAAGTGAACGTGGCACTTCTCGTACAACGACATTTTAGATAATAAAATAATAAAGTTCTTAAAGCAAACAAAACCGTGGGATTGGAGAAGTTCGCGTGGCACAAAATAGACTTATTTATATCTAAAGAATGGTATTTACATAACTTTCTGTTTTTAACGCACAATGGTGAAGGGTATTTAAGATTCGGAATAGTACTCTGACTTGTTTTTATTTTAATTATAAAGAATTGTTGCAACAAGTTTTACGATTTCAGCTTCTTGATATTTTGCTTTTAAGAAAATAAAGCAAATAGAAAATTAAAATTAAAGGCTTTTGGAAAACCTTCATGTTTAACAGAGAAATTGAGGGAAACAATTTTAACTGGCTTTAGCCAATTAAAATCGTCCATTTACTTTTTTTTAATTTAACTCTAGGAACTTATTTTTATTACAAAATAGCTTAAGTGCCATAGTTTCTTGTTAAATATTTTTTATATATTTTCAAAGTCTTCTAAAGCTTTTGTATGTTTTCCTTTTTATCAATGTTGTCAATTATTGAAAATGTCACCATAAAATTCGGTAACCATTGGAGCGTATAAAAAGAAGGATTAATATTAATAAACAGGAGCGTGTGCATAAAATGATAACAACTATCAGCCATTCTAGCGTCAACTGAAAGATAAAGCCATCAAATAAAGATGATGATTTCTTTTGATATCAAGACTTGTCTGGGGTATGAGTTACTTCTTCTTCATTTGCCAGAAAGAAACCGGTGACACATCAATGTCAGTTACATCATTTGTGTCATTTTAGTTAGACATTATTGTTTGTAACTAATAGTTACAAGATGTAACATCTAGATAAAAGTAATTTTGCTGTAGCTCATTGAGAATGTGGTTGGTGTGTGCCAATAACATAATGTTGGTCATTAAGTGTGTACTAAGGTAAGACTGTAGTGACAGCAAATGTCACATGGTGGTGGACAAGTCATACAACACTCATGACTCCCATTCGTTTAAGGAAACCCAATCAATGAATAAACACTTGAAAGGTTTAGTGTAATACCACGTTACCTTCTCATTTAATTTAGTTTGTTGTTTTCAATTTTCCCGCCAGATTGTTTAAGTAGCTTTCTGTGTATGAAACAGTCTGCTCGTGTTTGAGGCGTTTTTGTACATCAGTAATGCACGTGGCAAGTTTGTTGAGTTAAAATATGCCCGCTGAGCGACACGCGTTTATAACACGATATTTTTTGGTCAGACGTCGCTTTGTGGAAAAAGACGTTCGTCAGTCAGTCTATAAAGCATTTATGTTTTCATAAGAACTAGTTCGTCATTTTTATTTAACCACTGACAGTGGTCAATTAAATTTTGACTTATCGTGAAATTAACTCTTCTTTCTTACAAAAGATTTTTCTTTTTAATTTAAAAAATTTTGTTTTCCTTCAATTTCTTACAATCTCATCCTTTTTTCAGGTTAATTTACATTTTTTTTATATTTATTGTTGAACATTCTACGTTGTTGGTTTAATGTAACTCCTCCGTTTCCTGTTATTTACCATAATAAATCAATTAAGTGTATGGGCCGGGTGGTGGTGATGGGGTGGTTAGATGTTGTGTTAAGTTGTCTGTGGTTGTGTGGTGAATTAAGTGAATTCTGTGCGTCAGTATGTATTATGCAATGCTTAGTTAAGCTGAGCTGTTTACTGATGGCATATTTAATAATCATGTTGCCTCGGTTTAAATCATTTATATACAACCCATTCCCTGGCATTTCTTTCATATTCCAATCATACTCCTCAAAAACAGCCACGTATAACTCTGGGAATGATGTGTTTTATTATATAATGCCGATGACGTTGATTATTCTAATGTTGTGTTAATAATCATTGTATATGTATGTGTATGTGTATGCGTAGGGCCACATGATTTTATTTTTACTCTGCAATATTCGTTTTGCCCCTTTTATTGGCTTTAACGGCACTGGATTCAAAATGATTGATAGCTTTTTATGGCTGCTGTAGATGTTGATGATGTTGTGTTTATATTAATGTTGTTGCTGTTGCCACTATTGTTATTTTGTAATTTCTGGACCTATGTTGCCGTAATAAATCTCCTTATTCATTAAATTTTATCATTTATGCGACATGTGATTGGTAAAAAACGCTTACACAAACTGGAAATTTTCCTACTAACCGATAGACGGACGGGAAGACAAAGTAAAGCATTAATTTAAATATGGAAACTACGTTTTGCATCATATTTGAGTGTTCACACCATAATGCCATAATAAAAAACCATAAGAGATTGAAACAAGTTGCCAAAATTATACAAGAAAAACAACGGCAATAATAATGCCCTACTTGGATTTTAAAGAATTTTATTCCGGAAAAGGGTGTATCCTTTTTTTTGTTATAGAAAGTACATTTTTATTTATTTTTATTTTAAATTTAGTTTACATGAAAAGGTAGACTTTTTGAAAAAGTACCTTTTTGCAAAATTGTTCGTTTAAAAAAAATTATATTTTGAAAAAGATTTTTTTGTAGAGATGTAATTTTTTTATAAGCCTCTCTTTCGTAAAAGGGTACTTTTGGTTGAAAGGCTAATTTTTGTGAAAAAAGTTATTTTAGCTACAGCAGTGTTTTTTTGTAAAGAGTATGAAATGTACATGCAGAGTAAAAACATGGTTAAATATGGCCACCTCCAACAAAACTGTTTTAAAAGAAAATCGTAAACATCATGCCGGTGACAAAAGCATGGTTAAACTAAACATAATATGTTTAACATTTTCTTTCAAAATAGTTTTGTTGGAGGTGACCATAATTAAACATATTCATTCTCTGGGTGTACACACATATGTATTTACTTCTTGTTAAAGCGGCCTTTTTCTAAAAAAGTACTTTTTTAAAAAGGAACTTCTTGTATAAAGATACTTTTCATAAAAAGGAACTTCTTGTAAAAATATACTTTTTGTAAAAAGGTACTTTTTGTAAAAAAGGTACTTTTTGTAAAAAGGTACTTTTTGTAAAAAGGTACTTTTTGTAAAAAGGTACTTTTTGTAAAAAGAAAGGTCCTTTTTGTAAATGGGCCGCTTCAAAAGTATTTTAGGTGGAGTAGGCGCATCAATGCGTATAACTGATTTTAATTTAAAATCAAATAGGAGAAATGCGTATTAGTTATACAGATCAGTGTGACTTCTTGTAAAAAGATACTTTTTGTAAAAAGGAACTTCTTGTAAAAATATACTTTTTGCAAAAAGGTACTTTTTGTAAAAAGATACTTTTTGTAAAGAGGTCCTTTTTGTAAATGGGCCGCTTAAAAAGTATTTTAGGTGGAGTAGGCGCATCAATGCGTATAACTGATTTTAATTTAAAATCAAATAGGAGAAATACGTATTAGTTATACAGATCAGTGTGACGAATATATGTAGAATACACGTATCGGGGCGATTGAGACAGTTGTTATTTGGTCGTGTACCATTTGTTTTAGTGTAGGGTGCATCAAGAAATATATGCAAACTTACATGCATGAATGTGTTTTTTTATTTATTCATAATTTCCTTGCGTTAATGCATGAATAATTCTCAGTATAATTTTATGTATTTTCAATCATTAAGGCTTAATGTTTTTACATGTATGCGTTTGTGTGCGTATACGGATGCGTGTTTCTGGATTAATGTGTATGAGAAATGCGTTTCCCTTTGCCACGGTAACCTTTCAATCATTATTTTTTATGCAGCTTATAAATGATTTGGAAGGCGCTTAACCAAAAACTGAAATTAAGTTATGTAAATTTTATTTTAAAATGAAAAAAGATGAAAACTATTACAGATTTTTGAATTTCTTTTTTACATTTTTATTTGCAGTGTGTACAAATGCATTTATGTGTACGGATATTTAATATTTGTGTAGGTTTTTTTCACAATTTTTATAAATTTTGTTTATTTGTGTTTTATTTGCAATGAATTTGATTAGCGTGAGTTTCTGTTTAAATATAAGAAATTAAAATGCCCGAAGCGCTTGAAAATTAAATTGGCCGGACGTTTGGCAAATAATAAACATAAATATACACACAAACACACTCAAACACATACTATACACAAACTCAATAATAATGTGGTCGAGGTTTTTGCAAATATATTCTTAGAAAACCCATATAAATATTATCACAAAAGAGGGCAACTTTTAAAGGAACTTTAAGCAATCTTCTATTTTTAACTTATTGTTTGTAAATTTTAAAGTTCCCTTAAAAGGATTTAATATGGTTCGTAGATGTATCTCAGTAAGGGAAGTACTCAAATCTAACATTTGGACTTCGTTGATGCGAATTTTAAACTGAAAAAGTTTAAAAGGCTGCTAGAACAAAGTGTTACAAAGTGAACCATCGAATTTTGTTTTTGAATAAATTTTTTTCTAAATAAAAAAAGTGTATTTTCATTGATGGAAATCTTTATTTTGGCCTTAACAATTATTTCTGTTAAGTGAAAAATATGATATCAGTTTGTCGGCCACTTCAAGTAGTCCTATAGAAAGAAGTCGGGGAAATCGCCCAATACTACTTCCTAATGAATTCCGCTCCACACGTTAGCTTTTAGTGGATGTAACGACTTTTCGTGCATCACATGTGAATTTTCAGTGTCTGACAAACAAACATTTTATTTGTTGACGTAACCGCTTAAATGAAAAAGCGCCTCGTCGCTCATAAAAATGTTCAACTTAAAATCGTTCTGTTCGCTGTTGACTCAATCATTCCACGCTCTGGCGTGGTATACCGCTACATTGTTTGCCTGGTTGTAAACTTCAGCTGTCTAGTATACAAATGTCAAATATTAATGACGTACGACTCCTTTTGCAAAAATTTTAACATCTTCCGAAAGGACGATTAATGCTGCGCAACCTTGTAGATACAAACACTTTTCTTTTTTTGTTCCAATTCCAAATAACTTTCTCTTCTGCCCTCTTACAAAGTCTCGTATGTAATGTATATATTTATGTACACATAAACATACACACCCATAACCAACTCTAAGGAAACAAGTGTTTGCTTGTGTAAACACATGCACACTCCTATACACAAAAAACATACACACTCTGGTCTGTATGATTATGTTTACATAAGGAAATGTTGCATATACAACAAACAAAACAAACTCACACATACACTCTCATAGCCATAATATTAGTTATTAATAATTAATAAGCGCGAATAAACACAACAAGAACAACATAATCTTACGAGTGTGGGGTCCGGGGTGTCTTAAGCAGCTTCCTTACAAATTTTTTTGCAGTTTTTTTTTGTGTGTAGCACTCAAAAACGTTTTGCTTGTCCTTTGAATATAAATGAAATTTACTTGGTTTTTCCTGAGGCAAAGAAAAGGCTACGTGATGACGACATATTGACATTTAAGAATTTTAATAAATTTTAACAACCATGTTACCTACTCATTCGATATTCTGAGATGGTTGGTTTTTTTCCTTCTTGTAGTTTGTAACTAAAATATTGAAATTTTAATTTCACTTAAATGTCAATTTCTTGTATAGATTCTTGTTAGTTTTTTTCGGAATTAAAAAAAAATCATGGTAGAGGAAGAAGGCTGTAGGGTGATCCTTCGGATAAGATTTATGTGTCATCTGAAAAACCGTTCTAGTACACAAACAAAAAGTTAAGTTCTGATTTAGCAAAGCTTTTTATATTTAAATAAACGTACTTCACAGAAAAAATTGAAAATTGTCTCTTATCACCAAATTCGTTCCAAATTCATAGAATCAAGCAAACAATTTGTTGATTTTGCACCTTTTACCAAAATGATTATATAAATTACTAAAAATTGTAAAAATTAAAAATTTTATATATAAATTTTTTTTCATTAAATAATATTTTTGATTTTAATTAAAAAAAATTATCAAAAAACTTTGCCGTTTCAAACAATGTGTTAATTGATTTAATTAAATATAGCTCATGTTTTGACAGTTCCCAATAACATTTTGACAAGTTTAAATTATTTTATTTTAAACAAAAAAATCAATTAAGATTTTTGGTTATTTAATTTGAAATAACAAAAAATGTCGATAATGTTTTCTGTGTGTTGACCACGTTTGAATGATTGCATAAAATAAACTCTGTATGAAGATTTTTGGCGTAAAGTAATGATTTATAGAATTATATGCGAAGAGCGTAGTTTTATTGATGCATGTCTTCCTATATCCTTCGATAATAACAATTCATAGTAACGACCTTTTCTCTAAGCAAAAAAGTCAAAACGTAATGCAAATTGCATAGTGGGTTAGGATCTTCGTTCTGATGACGGCAAATTTTATTTGAAGTTGCCATTCAGCAGAGAGTTTTAATGGTTCAAAGCGGTTACTGATTTGAACAAGTACCAATTCGTGATAGAAGTCATAAGTATGCTGCAAACAGGTTAAAATATCCATAAAAGCTAACAGATTCGGCCATCGTTAGCCAAAACAAAGCAAATTAATTTAAAGGTCACCTAAACAATATCAGAAAGTGTAAATTAAAAATCATGTTGAGCTAATTTTAAGAGCTTATTGAAAGCTCACATCTTTGATAGCAAGTAGAGGTATAAAAATGTAAAACAATATTGTAGGCCCTGGAACTTAGTAGAAATTAAATCAATGGTCCAAAATGCACACGAAAAATACAAAAAATTATTATTTTTAATTAATTTTATTTAAATCATAAATTTTTTTCAAATTTTCAAAAAACAATATATTGAAAATATACATTTATGTCGAAACAACAAGCACATACTTAAATAATTGTCCAATTCACAAGATTGCATAATCGTCGTATTGGTTGTAAAATCGTATAATTTTCATAGAAAGGGGTAGTGAACTAATTTTGCAGTTTCAACTCACACTTATGGTGTTTTCTTTACTACAAACAAAATACCACATTTTAAAAGGTGCATGTATAAAATGTCTTGCCGAACATGTAAAACTGCAATTTTTTATTTGACGAGAACAAAACACAAAATTGGATCGCCCTGTTTTTAACAGCTGACAAAAAGTTTGTTATTCAATTTGGGGGATTCACAAGGTAGTCATAAAGTTGAAAAGTCATATGTCCTAAAATAATTACAAGAAATATATAGGACTGCTGTGGGCTCCCGCTTATAATTAAGATTTCTACTGTACAGTGATGACGAATCAATAAACACAGCATTAACATTTTTATTTTGTTTAAAATACAACAACATTTATTTTAAACAATTGTAAAATATTATTTAGGACATTATGACGATATGACTGGATAGCACACCTTGTGAATCCCCCAAATATATAAAAAAAATATGTATGTACAAAAATCAAAAAGTGTGTTCGTCAAAATATAAAAAAATATACATAATCCTTAATTTGTTAATAGATTGATATAAAATATGTAAACAAGAAAATACCTTTGCCAGATTGCCGATTGATTAACACCAAGTTTTTACGATTTCTTGATTTTACGTTTTTTTTTTCAAAAAATTATTTTATAACACCGGATTCATTTGAATTTTGTACCACTGACAATCTACCATTAACAATGTAACGCTTTGTTTTGTTTTTACTATAAAATAATAGAAAAAATAACTTAAAACTTAAAATGTTTACTGTCCTGATAAGAGGCGATTTTTTCCCAACTTCGTCTGTTACCCCATATATAAACGGAAGCCATCTTTTACAGGGCATTATCAACACTCTCTTTTTTTGAATAAAAACGCTGCCCTTTTAGAGAGCAAAGCATTTTTAAGAAACGAACACCAAATAGCATTTTTTTAATAAAATGTGACATTTTTTGTAGAAAAGAAAACACCATTAGTGAAAATGGCGAAATATTACAATCATTTTCTTGATGTTGGGTGACAAATTAAAAATTTGTAGCCTACTAAACAAGAGTGATATTTATGTTAAAAAATGTTGCACTCAAAAAAATTAGTTTGATTAAAAAATAGCAATCATCAGTTTATTGCAACTTTCTTGTTCTTCACTCATTTGCGCCCAACCTAAATTGTGCATTAAATTTTAAGTATACATTTATTTGTCGAACCCAGGTTTTCACTGACAGGTTGCCATGACATGTTTCGATTGACACCACACAATCTCTTTAGAGGAGTTTGCCGTTTAACACTCACCGCCATTTCGATTCCCAGTTCAGTCAAGAATAAAATATTATCAATAAATTTTAATTAATTTCATGTTGTAAAATTCCTTTCTTCATAAAAATAATTTAATGAAAATAAATTTTATGAACTTTAGCCTGATTTAAAATTATTTAAAATTTGGATAAAAAATATTTATATGTTTAACTTGATATGCCAACTTCTTTATGAGCCTTGCAATAGTTAGATCCATTGTCTGTTGTTAGCAGCTCAATTTTATTATTGTCGAGTCCAAACTCTGTGTGCGATTTTTGCGTAAGTGTGATTTCCAGCGGATTGACGTCACGCCAATGCAAGATGTTTTTTGTTTAAGAAGACCACATGTGTGCAGTAGTGCAGACATATTAAATGTAAATGTTGCAAAACAAAAACTCATTGCATGGTCACAAATGCAATTTCAAAGAGAATTGAAGAAAGTTTCTGCAGAAAATGGGCGATATTAATATTTAATATCAATTTAAAATTTTTAAAACATAATTTTTATTTCATCCGAAGAAAATAATTTAAACTTTGTAATCATATAAGATTTTTTTAGTTTTCACTCAAAACAAAAAAAAGTTTAATTTAGGCTCTACAAATTTTATTATTCGCATTTGTCTTCAAACATGTCATGACCAATAATTTTTGAAGGATTAGTGAGATTTGTTTAAAATATATTTGTTTAATTAATAAACTTTAAATACACTTTTTTTGATTGCAAGTTTTAATTTTGCACTTTAAGAATTGAGTGCAGAATTTTTGCATTCAATCTGCGTTTAGTGATAGTGAAAAAATTTGCAATATAATAAATATTTTTAGTGGTGAATATAAAAATAATAAAAATAGGTTGCAAACTAATTTGTTTGCAGTTTTATTTAGTGATTGTGCGTGCACTGCTGATTTAAATCAATATTTAGTGAACTTCCCCCAACTATAGTAATTATACAATGTTTTAATTTGTTGTTGGTAATTTTCATACAAAAGTGTGGTATAACTATTCGGTTTATTTTTAAATTTTTTGAAAATTGTTTTATTTATACCAGGGATGGAAAGGTTCCATTTGTTTGTTAAATTTGTAAAAATTTTTTTAGAATGTGATAACAAACACCACAATACTTAATATACATATCGGTCATTTACTTCAATAGTGACATAACTTTACAAAAAAAAGTTAGTGATGCAGAATTGTTTGCCTTGTTTTTCAGTATATTCATCTTTATATCTTGACGACTTTCCCAATATCATTTAGTTCTTGTTTAAAATTTCGATATAAAAAAATATATGTGAGTGAAAAAACCAATATATTTATATTTTGTACCACCAATTGTAACAGAATGACCCTAAGGCAATTCTATTGTTGAAAAAGATTGCCAACCTGCGTTATTTTAAAGATGAGAAAAATATATACGACAACAAAATCTTATTAATTAAAAAGTTTTTATATATCCCCAAAAATTACTTTCAAAATATCAAAAATAATTATTAAAAAAAAAACTTAAGAAATATTCAAAAGCCTTGTTTTTATAAAAATGGCATGAACAACATTCACTGGTTGTTAAGGCTTAGCCTAGCTTAGGCTTAGATTAATGACTAGAAAAAATTAATTAAAAAATATATAAAAGAGCATTTTTTTCTTATGCGTTTTAGCATATTCGAGAGAGGATTAACAAGAATTTCAAAACCGTTATTTCCGATAAAATAACGGTGGTAAAATTTGAAGGGCCTATGTTGATTTTGAATAAAACACAAATCTTTTAGGAAATTATTGTAAATTAATTTTTTTATTATGATAATATTGGTTTGGTTCAATTATGTTTGGAACAAAATATCGGTCAAACGGCCACCGCGAGCTCGGCGGCACACCACCATCCGATGGTCCAAATTTTCGATGACGCTGAGGCATAATTAAAGTTCTATGCCGTTAATGTGCCGAATTATCTCATCCTTTAGCTCTTGAATTGTTGCTGGCTTATCAACGTACACACAGAAAAAAATACTAATGTAAAATGACATTAAATGTTGATTGAGAATCATAGTAAATTTCTTAAATAATCTTAAATCACGTTTATTTAATATTAATCACTGTTAAAATAAATAAAAAAAAATATTAAAATATAAATAAATATGTTTTATATTAAAATCAAAAGTTTATCTTGTTAAATTAACATGCATACATAGTTAAGTATGTTAATTTTTTTATTTTCCTTCTTAAAATATGTTATAAAAAGAAGGAAAATTCCCGTATTCTTTTAATTAAAATTATTTAGTTAAATAGTACATCAAGTTTTCAAAGTAGAATTATGACGAAACCCATATCGGGCCATTCTGCTGATTGATCTGTTAACAAAGGAGACTACAAAATAAGTGAAACATGTGTTACAGGGATAAGTGTTTTGAATTATTCTTAAATAAATGCATATGTTGTCTCTGACGCTTCTTCACACTGTTATGACACACTCAAACCAATTTGATTCTAAATGAAATTCACGTTGTTTCAACTTCAAATAACTTTCACTCAACGTGATTCGGATTGTTATTTCAATATTAATAACATTTTTCTCTTACTTTACTGCAATGTTAAATTAACATGAATTATAGTTATTTTAGAAGAAAAAAATGTTGTTCGCAAGTTATTGTAAAATCAGGTAGAATAAACATGAAAAACGTATGAAGCAAAATCACCACCGAAAAATTTTAAAACAACCTTGTTTTCTACGTTTTTAACTTGATTTCTTTCTGTGTGTACATCTCTTCTTTAAAATTACCTCAAAGAAAGAAGTCGTACGGTGTCACATAACATGATATTGGCGGCCAATTGACATAGCCACCACGTGAGATAACACGGCTATTGAGTTTGTCACCCAAAAGAGCCATTGTTTCGTTAGCTGTGGCAAGTGGCACCGTCCTGTTGAAATCACATATCGTCCACATCCATATCTGCCAATTCGGGCCATAAAAAGTTCGTTGTCATCTCACGATAGCGAGCATCAATCACAGTAACTGCCTGACCGGCCTCATTTTGGAAAAAACGGCCCGATGATGCCGCCAGCCCATAAACCGCATCAAACAGTCTTTGTTGCCACATTGGGTTTTCGGCAATCACTCTTGAATTATAACTCGCCCAAATGCGGAAATTCTGCTTATTGACGAATCCACTGAGGTGAAAATGTGCTTCCACACTGAAGATGATTTTCTTCAAAAATTTATCATCCACTGTTGGCATTTCTTGTCATCATTCTGACAATTGACGACGTTTGGAATGGTCAAGAGGCTTTTGTTCTTGAGGCAATTGCACCTTGTAAGCGTGTAAATGCAAGTCTTTATGCATAATGTGCATCAACGACGAGCGTGAGAGGTGCAATTGTTGAGCACGACGAGGAGTTGAGGTGGACGGCTCTTCAGCCACACTATCGCGAACAACAGCAATATTTTCTGCAGTACGAGTATGCACTGGTTTTTTCACATCTCCTACAGACCCGGTTTCCTCAAATTTTTCCACGATTTTTGTTCGAACATTTGCACAATTAAATTTACCAAAAAAATTACGAAGTGCACGACATGCATTTTGATTTGAACGCCCATTTTCATAAAAAGCCTGAATAACTTTAGGGCGTTGCTCGATTGTGTATGTTTCCATGGTTTAAATTAAGTTAGTCTCAAATTGAGAAATGGATAACAATATGCAGCAAGAACTTGAAGTTTAGGTGTGGTTCACATTCAACATCGGCCCTTAAAATTTAACCCCTCTTTATATAAGAACACTTTTACTTAAGCATTTTCCAGCTGAAGCAGGGCCACTGACAGGCTAGGGGTACTACAACCTTCGGTCGCTGGTACCTTTTAGAGCCCATCAATGTTTCAAGTTATTTTATTTAAATATTTCCCTGTTAAGTTTTTACATGGAATACCCTTTTTATTTCGGTTTGCTTAAAACCGATGCATGAATTTAGTTTTTTGTATAGTTTCGTTTTCATAAAACCATATTTACCAAGAATACAAACACATGCCCATGCAAACATATGTATGTGGCTTAATATGTATGTATTTTAGGTATATAAAATATACATAAGGGAAAATTTAAAGAATCAAGCTTTCCTTTCAATTAAATGGTTAAATGAACGAAACGGTTTTGCAAAACAAATCAAGTCTTTTTTTATTCCCTCTGTCTAATACGTACAGATGTGTGAAAGTATGTATGTAGGTATCGTAAATAACTTTATATATTTAAAAGTATATATGTACATATGTAAGCCCATAACCACAAACATACACACATCATAAATAAAAATTCATGTTATATCCGTTGGTTGACAACATCCTAATTGGTTTTTTGGGAATTAATTTTCTTGTTTAGTATAAGAAAAAAAATTGCAAAAAAAATAAATTCTTTTATGCCTGTGTCAATGAATGAAATGTCAGTCATGTTAATATTTTTGTTTTTCTTAACTAACTACGATTGCACTAGATCACAGCATTTTTAACTTTTTTTCATAACCTCAAAGATTAGACCATTTCGAAGCTAAATTGTGGCTGCTTAACACGAATATTTCATTTGTTTATTTTTCTAAGGGAGCGTTTTCGATATATTCGCATAAACCCTGTTTTTTGCAGTTTATAAAGCTATTTCCGAAAATCTGGGGAAATGATTTTTTGAATTACGCAATTTTATACTTTTTTCCTCTTTCAGCCCATAAATTCTCTGTGCTTATCGGATAAAAATTCACTGAGTTACACGCCTTTAGATTTGAAAAAATCGAATTTTTCGACGTTTTCTCAAAAATTCAATATTTTAAGCCTCTCCATTTTTAATTAAAGCAAACAGCAGCATTGATGTAAATTTTTTCTTACACGTTCCCATACAAAATTGTCGATACAGACTGGAAATATATTGAAGAAGAAGCCCCATAACTGCTAAGGAATCGCCCTAGGGGAATTACATGTATGACAGACCTTCACTAGTTTTTTGTTCTTAACATTTTCTTAAAACATACTTGCATTAGGGAGGCTACCATAAAAATATGACGGTTTAATGAAATTATTAAATTTGGCCCCTGCAGTGCTTAGGATGCCCCTAGATGGATCAATTGTATGACCGACCGCACTTTATTTTTTATCCCGATCATTTGTTTTTAACATACCTACCCGCTATCTCTATTCCTTAAGGGGGCTCCCATACAAAATTTTCAATACTGACTAGTAATATTTTGAAGAAAAATTCCAATAACTGCCCAGGAGTCGACCACAATTTGTTTTTCTTCTCTTTTTTGCTCAAGATATGTTTTGGCAAAACATAAATGCCCTTCGGGAGGCTTCCATATAAATATTGCGTTTTATGAAATTTTTAAATTTAATAGAAATTTTTCATATTTTGTGTGAATAAAGATTTTAGTTATTTTAGTTATTTATGGCTTTTTGTTTGTGTGCAGGTTCGTTTTTTATATGTCTAGAAAAAATTATAAGCATTGCTGCATTTTCCAATTTTTTTAAGGAACAAAAATTTTTAAATTTTGCTAAAAAATAATTTTTTTTTGCCAAAAAAACGAAGTGTGTGAAAATGAAGTTTTGAGAAAAACGTATCTTATCTTCTTCTACACCCTTTTAGGTACCAGAATCCACTCATAAGTCCAAACACGTTTTTTGACATACTAGGTCCCTATTCTCGGAGAAGGTCACATATGAATTTATTTATGTACATATATTGTAATAGATCACGTTTGATTTGAAAAATATTTTTTTGCATTCAATTGAAATTTTTTTTAATTTGTCATTTATTGTTAAATTTGTTGAAAAGTTGTTGAAATTTTGTAAAATAAGAAAAAAGAAACCTTGAAGAAGGCACTCTTTGAGCGCCGAAATTTGGATCAAATAAACTTTGTAAGTTTTTTAAAAAATAAGTCCTCATGCTCGACAATTTAATTATACTTGAAATAATATAATTAAATTAAAAAAAAATTAATTTCTTAAAAACGCACTTTCTTGTTAAATATATCGCACTTTTGGCCAATAACACAGTGCAACACAAAAAAAGTAAACTCCTTTTTGTGTAAAATTTCTCAAAGTTCGTATCAAAACTGACAAACCCCCTTTTGGGTTTGGCTGCTCTTTGGATAACCCGAAAAATTACCTCAAAATTACTAAAATATCGAACAATTAACATTGTTTTATATCTTTTTTTTGTGCAAGTTTTGGTCAATATCTACAACATTGTGGAAAATTCAGTAATGTTGTCTTCAGAATAACATTCCTTTTGATATCAGCAATGAAAAATTCAGTAATATCACAGAAAAAATGTTTGCAAAAAATTATTCAATTAAATAATTACACCGATTATTTATTTAATTGAATAATTTTTTTTTTTTATTTAATTAATTTTTTGTTTGCTGCAATTAATTTTTTTAATCAAATTTTTTGTTCATGCAATTAATTTTTTGATTGACTAAATTTGTGTCCCATGACTCGAAAATACAAATCCGTTAATTGATATGATCAGTTCCTTTGCGGGGGCAAAATTAATTAAATATTTAATTGTCTGAACGAATTGTTTAATTAAAGTCCATTTTCTATTTTTTCTGTGATGGTACTATTTTCAGTACTTTTTTCTTTCAAAAATACCACGGTACCCCCACGTCCGTTTTAGTACCTTTTTTGTTATGCTTCTTCTTTCAAAATTTAGCGATGATTTTTTTTTAACATTGAGTCGTCAACAAAATGTACCAACTCCGTCTACAACCGCTCTAACCTTAATGCTAAATGCATATGAGACTGACTTAAAACTCTTTTTTTAAATGGTTAAATATGGCAAGAAAAGGATTCAGTAAAAATTTCAAATCAATCTTTTTAATATTGCATCGCAAATTTCGTTATAGCTAGTTTTATTTTGAAAATTATTAGAAAATTTTTTTAAATTTTTTATTTCGAAAAATTTTGGAGTCGGAGTCGCGAATTTGTTGTGGGTACTCCGATACAGTAACCTTAACTCCGACTCTACAGCCCTGTTTACAACATTGCCTACACAAAATGTATTATTATCAAAAGGTTGTGTCAACACTGCTTGTTGGTATATTTTAATTTTAGATATCTTCATCAGACTTTTGCTGTTGAAATTTAGCCAGGTCGGTCCATAAATTGCTGAGATACAACTAAAAAAAAAAAATTTCAAAAAAGTACCAAAATGTTGAAACAAGAACTCTTTTGCTTGGTGGTCAGTACCATCTAAATATTTCAATATTCCATCACTGTTAGATATAATTCTAAATTCTTCAGAACCATATTTATTAATATTTTATCACAGCTGTATTTTACATCGAAAATTTGATAAAAGTATAAAAAATGACATCATATTGATTAATTCATATTTTTTTCCTTTTACTTTAAATTTTACAAAAATGTTCAACTTTCGCACTATTTACCATTCAATTTCGTCAACGCTTATATTCTGTTAATTATTGATATTTTTCGTACATTTATTTTTAATATCCCAAAATTTCATCTGTTCCAAAAAGTGCTTTAAATCCCCAAATTTGTACTTATTACTCTAAATTACTTTGTCACTTCCTCAATTTTCTTAATTCACTTCCTCTCAAAACGCTCTCTATCTTCTCGAACTTCCTCCGACTGCAGTGGCGAGACCATGGGAGCCAGAAGTTTGTAATAAAATATTAAACTAATAAATTTCCGGTAGCAATTAATTTTTCTTTTTTCCTAATGACTATTTATGTCTAGAAAGTCTTAAGACATGAACTAAAACAACACATCCTTTTTTGCAAGGCACCAAGCAGCGTTCTTCTATAAAGTTTTTATGTAAAATATTTTGTTTGTAAAAGTGAAATAGAAGTGTGTTTTGCAAAGAAGTTTCTTGTAAAAGAAAAAAAAAAACAATTTTTATCCACAAAATCTTAAGTAAACATAATTTCCAAGCGTTCAAAAACAAACAGACGCAAAATGTTTTTAAGGACATCCTTCGTCATATACGTTTCCCCATTTTGCAAACAGACACAAGCAAACAAACCGAAACAACTCCTTTGCCATACACTACCCCTAAAAATTTAAGACTAAAGCTTTATATTTTTTATATCTAGATACATCCTTACACACAAACACACATACGCACTCCATTTAAAGCCCTCTTTAAATCAGCGAGTAAATCCCTGCAAATTGCTGGCAATTCCTTAAATGATGTTGAAACATCGGGTGGCTTTTCACATACAAACATTTAAGTGTCTTGAGTGCGAGTGTGTATTCGTTCGCGTATTCAGGTTTACACGATTTCTGGCTTCTTTGTTTGTTTGTAGTTGGTGAATATCTCTTGCAAATACTGTTTTATATATTTTAAAAGTATTTACACACACTTTACACATGCACACTTTCCTACATTACTTACACACATAAATCTTAAGAAGTTTAAATGGAAATAAATAAAAAAAAAAAAAACTATGTATAAATAGAAAGCATTTTTGGCTTGACTTTGTTTTACTTAAAAAAAAATAAACTGCAAAGAAGCGAAGAGCAAAAAAAAAATTTTGCTAAGTCGAAAAATTTATGATGCCAGTACGACTGGCGAGAAGGTAAATTCAGGAAATGTTGTCTTAGAAAACAATGCCAACAAAATTACAAACAAACACCAGCAGAAAGTACAAGAGTAAAAATGAAGAACAAATACTTACTTACACTAACGCTCCAACTGCTCGCTACTCGAAGTTCTACGACCAGAAAAAGCCCAAATAGCAAAAACATACTTAAAGATGAGCCACAGCGAGCCAAATATCTGTGGTCGCCCCTGTGTATGATTTATGGCAGTAAAAACTTCACTCTACGAAGGTTGTTGTTTAAATTTTCCATTGAATTTTTTTATTTCTTACTTCAAAGTACTTGTGGATTAAAGATGGTCGGTCCTACGACAATTTCTAGTTAATAAACTAAGATTTAGCTTTTTGCATTCAGAATTTAAAATTTACTTTTAATAAACCAAAAGAATTTTTCAATCCTTTTATTAATTTAATTCGAC
Organism: Pollenia labialis; assembly: GCA_949318255.1. Lineage (NCBI taxonomy): Eukaryota > Metazoa > Arthropoda > Insecta > Diptera > Polleniidae > Pollenia > Pollenia labialis. The sequence goes on along the minus strand of OX439141.1, from coordinate 39,225,155 downwards.
ATAGATTACCTGACAGTTCGAACCATTTACGGCTTATAAATCAGAGCAAGTTAAACTATCTTCTTGGTTTAAAAAGTTAGCTTATCAACCATCACTAAACGCATAAAATTGGGCGTTTAAACTAGCTAAACAGACAGTTTAACTACATATAAATTTAAGCTTAGATCAACTAAACTAGCCTTTCAGCTGATATTTTAGCCATTAAAGGCAAAAAGGTAAAATTTTTGTCAAAAACTTTTGGCAGAGATTCCCGAAGTTTCCTGTCAAAAGTGTTCAGGAATTTTCAAAGACATTTTTCTAGAATCCTAACTTATCTCGTGTAAGAGATATCGTGTCAAACTTTACAAGGACCCATTAGGGTGGGTCAAAAAATTTTTTTTTCTCTTGTATTTTTGTCTGCATTAAACCCCCGTAAAATATTTTAAATTTACATATATTAAGTGTAAGAGCCCGCGCTTTGACCTTCAATTTTGATAAATTTTGAATATACAGTGAACTCTCGGCAATGTAAACTGCCAATATAGTGAATTATCAATTAATGTGAGCACAGAGTTTTTATGTTAGCGCTCTAAATAGGGATCAAAGTTTTATGGTGAACACTATTAAAGTGAACAAACATTTTGGCGATTTTCTAATTTTGGGAATCTCCCGATTGAATAAAAAATGAAAACAAAACATGCAAACATACTTTGTGATTTGTTTATGAAGGTCATTTGTCTTTCGTTAAGCATATAAATGGTGTGAACTTTTTATTTTTTCGTACACACCTGTGTATTAAAAAAAAACTTTATACAAGTGGTTTGTTAAGATGAAGACGAAAATGGGCACGACTTCAATGCTAGCGATGGGTGGCTTCTAAAATTAAAACAGTGATACGGATGCCGACTTTAAGAGAAAAGCTTTCAGCGCAACCTCATCTGGTAGATCATTTTAAATTGAAGATAAGATCAAAGATAGATAAACTCGGTTTATCAAATAATCAGCTTTACAATGCAGATGATTCAGGCGTATTTTGGAAAATTCTTCCTCAAAATACGTACGGAGGTGCGAAGATGGAGAGGCCATGAGTTACATTTATTTGCTGTGCATATACATATGGATCCCATAAAACCAAAATTCTTGACAAAAGTTGAAATATTTAATATAATAAAAATGTTCATATTATTCGAATGTGATATAAAATATTCCTAAAGAATATTGAAGGAATAATACTATTAAAGTAAAAAAGCTTTTGAGGATTGTAATTTGACTTATTAGAATGCACATTCGAATTATATGAAAATTTGTATAATAAATGTTACTCAACATGAGAAATAAATTCCTAGATTCTATTTATTTAATATAATTTTTTTAAAGTAAATAATTAATATAAAAGGAAAGTTTGGAATAAATTATATGTTACGTTACAAATAACAAGAGTTTCGATGCACTCTACACTTTTTAAAGCAAAAAAACACAGCAGGGAGCTTCAAATCTTTACCATCGAAAATGTGAACAAATTCGATAATGTGAATTACCTTGGTTTTTATTAGTTCACATTATCGCGAGTTTACTGTAACAACAAAAGCCATTGTATTGCAGAAATGCATATTACTTTATTTTAACGACTTTAAAGTTCGTGAAAATAGTATCAGAACCATCCATGACTTTATGCGATAAAAAAATCAACTGATGCTTTAATATAGACGAAAATTGAATCAAGACGGGAGGTGCCCCGATTTGACAGTAAACAAGATTTTGTGACCAAAAACAAATTTTATTGTTTTATGTTGTATAAGAACCCAAGTTGTATTTTTTTTAACTTTAATTCAAAATGTTTCCAGTTTTAATAAATAATAATTGAAAGTAAATAAAATATTAAAATTTAAAAAAATTGTCTTTTTCAAAAATACTTAATTCTTAGGAGCTCTTGCGCGGGCTCAAGATGTGACTTTTATAACTTTTTTTTTGCAATTTGTATTTGATTTAACGTAAGACAAAAAATATTGCTATGAGAATATGATTCCAGAACTTTTATTTTTTCTCATATGGGCATTTCCATTTTGACGTGTCGTGATATTTGTAGTACAAAATGTAAAAAAATTAAATGACGAAGTCAAATTTGTAAAAAGGGTTTTTATATATACAAAGTAATGAAGTAGCTCTACATTCAGAAAAAAAAATTACAGTAATCGACGCTAAGGATTTGCAGATATAAGCAAAAATCTGTCCTGTCGTGACGTTAAAAAAACGGAAGTGGGTTTTGATTGCATTACAAAACTGAAAAATACTGCGAATTGAGCAAGAAGTTTTGTACAAAACCTTTTTAGTAAACTTAGAACTTATATAGATTTATTTTTCAAGCTATCAAATTTAAAAATCTTTGCTCGTTTTAAGGTAAATTTGTTAATTTTCAGCTAAAAGTCTACTTTTTTTAATGTAACGCCAGATTGCAAATAAGGTTGTATTTTCGGACCATGTTGTTCAATCGTTATCCCTATTGTTACTTAATGTAGATCTTGTTGCGCTTTACACAAAAATATAAAAAAGTAAACGATACATATAAAATTTTTTGAGAAACAATTTAAAATACTTCTGGCGTTACGTGACAAAAAGTAGACTTTTCGCTGGAAATGCCCATATGTCATTGACCCACCCTAATGTGCATATTTGGCTTGTGGTTTATAAGAGCCAGTTTTTTTTTGCTAAAAGACTAGCGATCGTTCACGTAAGCTATGTAAGATAGATCTGTAAATCAGAGCGCGAGGAATTCCAAACAAAAATCATGAATTATTTTACTAAAGTGTAAGGACTACACTACGAATTCTCCCTAACATTACTGCTTCCGAGAACATCAGCTTTTGCTGGGATAATATCAAAGAATTTGTTGAAAAATTCGGATTGACCAACCATTTAATGGTGTCTTTGTTGTCGTCAATAAGGTTTATTTAATATTCCATCTCGTTAGATAAAATATTTATTTATTAAAATCAGTGTTTGAAAATAAACATTATATATTGTTCTTTATTGTTCTGTTCGGTAGATATGTGGCAAACAGAAACGCTAGTAGTGTTTGTGTAGGAAATTATTAAAAAAAAACCTTTGTGGTCTCTGAATATGAAAATAATAGTGTATGTATCCAACTGAACGCAATAAAACCGTTCTGTTTTTAATCACAAACTTCGTTGAGTTTGTTTGCTTCAGCACATTGTTATTCGTTCTTTTCAGTTGTGCTAAGCGTTCTTTTGGCTGGCTAAAACACAAAATTTTTGTACAAATCCAAAATACATATACGAAAAAATAAACAAAAACCTAGCAAAATATTTGTACACAAAAAAAAATGAAGACATTCGAATTGTAGTGGCGCAAATACAAAAATTTTTTGTTTTATCATTGCTTTTATTTTTGTTTATTTTATTTATTCAAACTTTATTTATATACGAATACATACAACAATATAATGAATTGCCTCAGCTTCACTTGGACATTAAATTCTGTTTTATTACGAAGAACAGAACACTATAAAATGTTAGTTACTTTTCTGAAAATTGCTATGAACTGTAAAAAATATATAACGTTTCGTTGGTTGTTTGAGCCGTACGCTAAATTATGTTCTGTTTATTTGATTTAAACTACCATACTTGGTGTTCGAACATGCAATTGTTGCGCATCACTTGCACTTGCAATTTTTATGTTCCTTTACATGTAGTCTACAACAGACATGAAATGCTTAACATTAACACTAACATGATGTTAGTGTTAAGTATAGACTCATCATGTTACAGTTTTTCTCATGTTTTAACACGGCTGTTAAGCCATGTGTTTTAACAACTCTTTTATAACATAAAATGACGTTTAAGCTTGACAGAAGTCATTTTGTTGCTTTTTTTCATTTCACACACACTATTGTTTGGAATATGCTTCGACGACAATCAAAAAATAATGAAATTTCTTAACATTAACATGAGTACTATACTCCACCATTAACATATTAAAAATTCAACATGGAGTCTAAACATCATGTTTTAACAGCATTTCATGTCAGTTGTAGACTCGGTGTTAAGCATCACCTATAAAAAACTTGGCATCACTCTCATTTTTCAAACGTTTTTTTTTATGCAGAGGCTTTTGACATAAAATAAATCGTTTTTTTTTCTTTCTTTTTTATGTTTTTTTTTTTTGTAATTTATAAGAAAGCTGTCACTTTTTGGTTCAATATTTTCATGCATATACGAACGTAACGAGAATGGAGTCTCCAACTTCAGGTCAAAATCCCTAAGCCCGTTAAGGTTCAGCTAGTCTTTACTTTCTGTTTCTGTTGCTGTCTCTTACAATTACTTAACAAGTCTTTAATATTACAGATTGGACCGTAACAGAACAGAAAAACTAATCAATTTCACGGGATTTTAAATAACAAAAACAAATCAGCTGATTCGTAACAGAACAGAAAGTAAAGACTAATTCTGCTTCAAATTGTCGGCAGTAACTTTAAATTCTCTCTCATTTCTTTCTGTTTCCTTTGTTCTAATTTGTCTTTGTTTACAAAATGTATGAAATTTAATAAAAGTATGGTACCATTGTTGAGAGAATATTTGTCTATAAACAACAGTGGAAAGCGGAACGTTAATTAAGATTTAACTTTGATATTCCACACCTAAACGTTGTGTCACGTTTAAACTTTCTTGTTTAATAAAACCCACATTAAATTAATAAAAAATTGAGATAAAACTCCTAGATTCACCCTAAAAATACCCAAATTGCTAATGTTTATTAACAAAGACGGCAAACTTCTCTATTAAACACGCTGTCAAAATCGGATTTTCCAATTGCAAAGTGTTGCCGCCGCGCTTTTACAATACGCTACATACAAATTGTATGGGCGTGACAATTTTAAGCAGCTTTAAGCTCTTTCTGATCGTGTTTAGGTATGGCTGTGATAACATAAGCAAGACGCTTTCAAAATAAAATAGACTCCATTTCGGGACGGTTTTCTACGGAAAATTAGTTCTGTTTGAACAATTAAACTCAAAAAAAAATCTCAATTCATATGGCAATGCTAAATTCAAAACGTTAAAGAGGATTAAAGTTAGATTTGTTTATTTTTGTAAGATTCACTACTAATTTTACTTTTAGTTGAATTTAATCTTAAAGACAAAACTCACTCTTTGAAGAATAAAGGCCACTATAACCCACAATAGACATAAACCCTTTATTGGTTTTTCGACGATTATTTCGGTATGTTACAAATATAATGTGAAAACCAGCAAACCGCCAATTTTTTGTGGTAGTGGTAATAAAATTGGTATAAAATCGATAGTCAATTATGAACTATGTACATATTATGTTTGTAATAGAACCAACCCTCGTATATATCTTCTTTAAAACACATAAATTTGTTCGTAGCATGTACCAGTATTAAAGTAGCTGTTGATAGCAACAACAAAGATAACAACAACAACAAAAATAAAATCCAATCTTGGTTTTTTGTTTTGCCTTTAAAGAAAAAAGTTTAAAAGTTTGCATGTTTCAGTTTCTTCTTTTTCGTTGCTCTGCAATGTTTTTGTGTTGTTGTTGTTCTTATTTATTTTTTTTTTTTTTTAATACAACAGGAAATCCAAGATTCAAGGCAAGTAGAACAACTACCTTTAGTTTAAAATAAAAATACAACAACTACAACGAATTTAACAAAATTAAGAAAATAAAAGGACCAACCACAATTTGGTTGTTTAGTACTTACTTCTACACACTTAAACACACAGACGCACGCACACACGATTTTAAATCTCAGTAAGGACAAAGGACACCATAAAAATGGGATTTCTCTTTTTTTAATAAAATCCTGTCATTTTATTTATTACTTTTACCAAACAAAAAACAAAAATTTCGACTTTTTTTATTTAGAAAACGCACATGTTCCAAAAAAAAAACCAAGCAGCACGCAACTTTGAAAAATTTGAAACAAAATTAAGCACCAGTTTAACAAAAGATGATGAAATTATTTTGCGAAAATGATTCAAAGGATTTCTTTTTTATAAAATGTATGTATCTATAAGGCAAACAAAATCTTAGGAAACTTTTATATTTCGCGACCTTAGGACAACAAGGTTCTATCTTACCTGTAGTCTTATGTTGACAAAAAGCTAACAAATTAAGGAAAAATTACAATATTTTATACTTTCTTTATACTTTTGCTTATAATCATTTGACATTTCTCAATTTCAGACTTACTCAATTTGAAACATGGAAAGATCCACAATCGAGCTACGCGTTTAAGTTATTATTAGGTAAATGGGCGTTCAAATCAAAATGAATATCGTGCACTTCTTAATTTTTTGATTAAATCGTAAAAATCGTGCAAAAATTTGAGGAAACCGGGTCTGTAGGAGATGTGAAAACACCAGTGCATGCTCGTACTAGAGAAAATATTGCTGCTGTTCGCGATAGTGTGACTGAAGAGCCGTCCACCTCAACTCGTCGTTGTGTCTAACAATTGCACCTCCAACGACTTGCATTTACACGCTTCCAAGGTGCAATTGACTCAGGAACTAAAGCCTCTTGACCATTCCAATGTCGTCATCTTCAGTGATGAGACACATTTTCACCTCAGTGGATTCGTCAATAAGAAGCATTGCCGCATAGCTACCGTGAATGGTGTTCGCTATCGTAAGATTTAAGCGAACTTGTTATGCCCGAATTGGAAGATTTGGATGTGGGCGATATGTGGTTTCAACAGGACGTTGCCACTTACCACACAGCTACCGAAACAATGGCTCTTTTGTGCGACAAATTCAATGACCGTGTAATTTCACGTGGTGGCGATGTCAATTGGCCGCCAAGGTGTTGCGATTTAACACCGTTGGACTTCTTTCTTTGGGGTTATTTGAAAGAAAAGGTGTACGACGATATGCCAGCATTAATTCAAGAGCTAAAGGATGAGATAATTCGGTACATTAACGACATAGAACTTTTATTATGCCTCAGCGTCATCGAAAATTTGGACCATCGGATGTAGGTCTACCGCCGAGGTCGCTGCGGCCATTTGGCCGATATTTTGTTCCATATATAATTGAACCATACCAGTATTATCATAATAAAAAAAAAAAAATTACAATGATTTCCTAAAAAATTTGTATTTTATTTAAAATCAACATCGGCCCTTAAAACGTAACCACCCTTTCTATAAAAAAAAAATAATACTAATCGTTTTGCTCATTACAAAAATAAGCGGACAGGTGTCTGGCGCTTTTAGGAAAAACAGCCCTTTTGGGGATTAAACGGGTAAAACACTTTTTTGGAATTTTTGTTGTGCCTTTATCTATATTTTTTTAGCCAATAAACAAAGAATTAAAAATTCAAACGTTAATAGTACCTATTTTTGGTACTCTTTTACAAGACATTTTTCTAAATTCATTGACATAAACATACGCATTAAATTATGGGCTCCACTACAATATTGAAACTTTTAATACCTCACTGGGGAGAAAAAGAGTACCAAAAAGGGGCAATACGGGAAATTAAATTTCGTTCTACATGTGGTAATTTTTGAATTTTCTTTAAAATTGAACTTAGCAACATAATATTATATGTGCAAGGTCCTGAGAAAATGAGAACAGAACCTACAAGATGAAAAATGTTTGTACTTTTTTGTTAAAACAGATCAACATAAACTTTGGCATACAAATATGTCCACGGAAGAAAGGAAGACGCTAAGGGTTTAGCGGGTTAAATGCAAGTATATAAAAAATTGGTTTAAACACAAAAAAAATTATCTCTTAAATTTTATTTTATTCATCCATTATTAGCCAGAGTTCCAATGTAAAAAATTGTATACTATAAATAAAAATTATGTATTCTTATATGTGGTAAAGGGAAACATAGATCGCCTCTGTCGAATATAGGATTTGAACTTGTTTTCTTTATTTAAGCTCATGCTAAAGCTTACCCCCTGCTCGTCGATAGCGAATGAAGACTTCGTTCGCGTAAACTACATTTAAAACAAAAACAAATTATTAAATATTGTTTTTGTTTTACATGAAGGTTAAGCGAACGAAGTCTTCATTCGCTATCGACGAACAGGCCATTAAGGTTCACACTTAGAGGTCTGCAAGAATAAATAAAAAGTAATTTCAACACACTCATTTGTTTTTTAACTACAATGTGTCGAGCACCCAATAATTAAGAAACAAATGAAAGAATAACCAAAGACAAAACAAACAAAAACGCATTCAATTCAGTCAACTCAAGTCAAATGAGTTAAATATTCAACTATAATTTGAATGTGAAATATCTGTACCTACACATTTCGGGGATTCACAAGGTGTGCTATCAAGTCATATCGTCATAATGTCCTAAATAATATATTACAATTGTTTAAAATTAATGTTGTTGTTTTTCAAACAAAATAAACATTTTAATGCTGTGTTCATTGATACGTAATAACTGTACAGTAGAAATCAACATTATAAGCGGTCCCCCACAGCAGTAATATATATTTCTTGTAATTATTTTAAGACATATGACTTTACAACGTTATGACTACCTTGCGAATACCCCAATTATGTATGTGTAAGCTTAACTCTTATAAATAAAAGAAGCCACAAGCTTTCACACATTTTATGTCAAGGTATTCAAATAAATGTATGCACATTCAATAATTCAAAAATAATTCTCTAACGGGTCATTCCAATGTGTTGTTATTTATGAATGACTCTCAAATTTATTTACAGTAAACAAGTTTTTTATTCAATTCATTCATTCTTATTTTGTATATGGTTTACTCTCTTCTTATCTTTTTGAATGTTTTATAATTGAATAAATGTTGTGCACTTTGAGTAAAAGCAAACAAGTGAGTTAATGAAAGCAGACCTCTAGTTCACACCACGCTTTTACCGTCAACACATTGCGTGCTTTGTATATCTTAACTGGGTTCTACGCTTTAAGTTATATACAAAGCTTTTTACAAAGCTTTTTACGCGGCATCACTACAAATAACAATAAAAATTTAATTTCTCAAAAACATTTGGTGTTTTCGAACGCCGCTTGTGACGCCTACAAAAGTAGAAAGTAGACCAAAATTTTCTATTCTGCGCGTCAATGCACCCTACGATTTTATGCATATGGGTAATTCCAAAGCGTTGAACGTCAGAGTCGTACGCATCAAAAATGCAATAACATTTTAAACAACAAATATTTTTACGTTCTTTTAACCCTTTAATTATAGCACTAAGAAAGCATTGTTATCTTTGCTAAAGTTTATGGAGAACGCGATTCTAGGTCAAGGAAAATGGCAAAAGAGGTAGCCGTTCGAACGTGAAAAAAATAGAAGTAGTTTTTGTGGCCATGTATTAAAAGGCGTAATTCAGCGAAGCTTTCACAATTTTTTAATCAAACTACTTTCAGATTATTACGTAGCAATGTAACATTAAAATGTCTTTGGATTGCTTCACAAAATCTTCTGAATTTTTTTTTAAGTCAAAATCTGGGCCGATACGTGAAATTTTTTTTCCATAATAATGAAACTAAATAATGATTAAAACAAAATAAAAATTTACCGTTAATCCGAATAACATATTTCTCTTCGAACTCTTCCTTAGATTACAGGCCATGTAAGAAAATTTTTTTGGAATAATTTTTATCAAATCGCTGGCTTAATATGTAAAGGCTCTAAGTCCATATTTGAAAATTTTACAGGAGAGACAAAAAACAATCCAAATACATGTGATGAAACAATTTGAGAGAAATTGTTAAACTGCACTTTTAATTGGGACTTAGAGCTTTTTCTTGTGATAAATTGGAATTAGCGCTTTTGCTCATCACTACAAAACAACAACAAAAAATGAGATAACTATTATTTTTTCTTTGTAAACAAGGTATTTTTACTTATTGCACATTACTGCATTAAAATCTCAATTTCTTAAAAAAGTGGACTTAGAGCCTTTACATGTTATTAAGCCAGCGAAATATCACCTCTTTTAAGGAAGATAATATTAAAGAAAACATACAATAAAACATTCTCACAAATAAGAAATAACGTTTGCACAAATTTGCAGCCTGATTGTTCATCTAAGTGAACAAATTTATGGGTAAATTTATAAAATTAGTAAAATCTAAATATTTCACTACAACAATATCGTAAAATAATTAGCTTTTAATAACTTTTAAATTTTCGGTCACGGTGGACATTTTGACGGAAATGCCCATATAACTTGCTACAGTGATTCTACTTTTCTTACATATGCGTAGGATGCTTAAGATTTTTTAAATAGTAAAAGGAGTAATTTTGTGCTTTAAAAGAATTTATACTCACACCGCAATAGTGGAGAGGATATTATGCGTTTGTGCTGATGTTGTTAAGATCTTAAGATATTGGTCATGGACCCACCCACCTTAAAGTATATTGATCGTCTCAAAATCCTTTTTTTTTTTCTTAAATATATCTAACGATGTCCGTTCATTCGTCTGGCTGGATATCCATGTAAACTTTGTGCGTAAAGTGCTGGTAGCAATTTTAGAGATAATTTAATGAAATTCGGTACAAAGGCTTTAATTGTTAAGAGGACGAAGCGTGTTGAAAATGGTGAGAATCGGTCAATAGTTCCACATGGCCACCATACAAACTTCTTTCCGGAATAGAGTCTGGGTTCCCGTAAACCATGGTCCTAACCTATTTTATTGCAATCGAACTAATATTTCAAAATCTTATTGGCGTTTGCCATTTAAAAGCATCTTTTCAACAATAAACTTCCCATGGAAAGTGACTTACGAAGATGTCCCCAGAATTAGCCACCTTACAAATAAAACACATCCAATTTAAGAAAACCTTCCCTTTATTTCTCATCAAAATCTCCATTTGGTTCCATACACAGAAAAAATTTAAATTTCTCTCTAATCACTAATTTTATACTGAATTCATAGAATCAAGCAACCCATTTGTTGATTTTGCACCTTTTACCAAAATGATTATATTGATTACTAAAAATTGTAAAAATTTTATATTTTGAATATTTTTTTTTCAATAAATTATATTTTGAATTTTAATTAAAAAAATGATCAAAAAACTATGACATTTCAAACAATGTGTTGATTGATTTTGACAATTTCCAACAACAATTTCACCAGTTTAAATTATCAGGGGTGTCCTAGAAATCGAAAACGTAAATCGCAAGAATTTGGAAGTTTGTTTTAATACACTTTTAATCTAATTTTTATAATTTTTGTTGCAAAATTCTGTTTTATAGAGAAATATTTGTTTAATATATGACATAAAATTCTTTTATTACAGAAATCTTATTAAAAAACAACCTTTAAAATTCTTGCGTTTTACGTTTCCGATTTCCAGCACACTCCTGTATTTTACTTTAAACGAAATAATTTTTTGTTATTTGATTATTATTTTAATTAAAAATTTATTTCAAAACAACTAAAATGTTAATTAATCAAATTTATATTTTTAATTTTCGTTCAACAAAAAAAATAATTGATTCAATTATTACATTAATTAAGTTTAAATACTTTTCAAATCATTTTTTTAATTGATAAATGTGAAATGAAGGTACTAAATTAAAAATTCACTGGATCGTTTGTCGCCTTGAAACTTAAGACAATTGTGTTGCAAGATTGCCACTTCTTGCCAAAGTAATTTCTTCACACTATTTGCATAATCGGCTACTTTTGAGAATGCCCACGTATATAGAATTTTAATAAGAAACATTTTTGGTAATATATGTGCCTTTAAAGCAATTAAGAGATTTTGGGGTCTCAGCCCTTTTCATACAACTGCACTTTTACCATAAACTACCAGACAGTTGTCATTTTCAAGCATTCCATTAAATTCCTGATACTACATGTTAATTAACAACAAAAATCTTTACTCTTCTCATTTTTTTTTGTTGTTCTGGGGCGTAAGGGCGTCCAAAGGTTCTTTACAAATATTTGCTTTAATTGGCCTTTTGAAAGTTCTCTATTTAAATATTTCGCTTTATCAGTCTGCATAGATTTCTTTCAAGTTGAATATTATTTTTTCTGATATTTTTTTTTTTAGATTTCCGTAAAGTGCTCAATGATGCAAAAGTGTTGTTGAATCAATATCAATTTTATTTTTTTTTTTCGTTTTGCTACCAAAAAGTAATCATCATCAGGCAGTCAGTCGTGGAGGTTCAACATGTTGGTGGTTCTTTACAAATATCAAACATTGGACATGTATGGGATGGATGTATGTAAATTTGGAAAACTTTCGCTAGACTTTAATTTTCGTAGAGTTTTAGTTAAATCTATCTATTATTTGCTTGTGATGATTTTTGGAGGGTAAATCCTCAACGAGTTGTTTTCTTAGTCATCAGAAACAACAGAAGCATCTACGGCAGCAGCCATTCAGTCTTTTATTTTCCACATTTCCACATACATTTAACCATCTATCTATCCATCTATCCATTCATCCATCCATCTATCCTTCATTGGTTTATTTAATATGGAACTCATACTAGAGAGCAAGCATATTTCTTTACTTCTCCATTTTATTTACAATTTTTCATTTATTTATTTTTTTTTGTCTTTTTTGTGAATTTTGTTTTCTTTAGTTCTTTAATTTTGTTTTTCATTTTGAAGAGTGAAACATTCAAGTTTCCTGCTGTTAGTATCCAATTAAAATCGAAAATTAACTGTCAGACTAACGGCAAAAGAGTTTGGCAATGCAAAAAATTAAAAAAAAAACGATTTTTTCATAACCAACCAACAAAAATAATTTTCTACGCGGGGCCAGGGAGCAAAACAGATTTATTGAAAATTTTGCAAGAGCGCTTAATGAAGGAATTTGCTGTTAAATGTTGGTTTTAAAAGAAAATCTTGATTTATTTATTTTTTTTTTTTTAACAAATAAGAGTTCAATTAGCGTTAAATAAGGGAAATTAGGGTATACTTAATAGAAATACATATGTTCAACAGTTTAAAAAAATTAAGCAATTGGTGTGTTTTTGTGTAATGCAAAATCTTTTCATATTGAGTCAGAATCATAGAAACTGCACAATGGGCTTGTTCTATACAGTGACAGACCTAAGTGCTGGTTCACACTCTTCAAGTTTTAGCCTTCAAGTCTTGAGCTTTTAGAAGAGAAGGGAAAAGAGAATGCCATATCTTTAGCAATTACCAATATTTTATTATTTGTTTTTGTTTTAAATGTGAGTTAAGCGAAAATACATGAACCATCAGTAAGCAATTTTGTATTCTGTTTATCGACGAAGACATTAATTTAGCCATTTATCATATATTCACCTGTTTTTTTTTTTTTAACCAACAACTGTTATAAATTCAGAATATTTCTGAATTGATATTTGCAAACGACTAATATGATGAAAAGTTCCATTTAATCGATGATTTGAAGTTTTTGTTATTCAAAAAATTTAACTCATATGTCTGGGTTTATATTATGAAAGTTTTCTTATTCTGGGGGTCTACTCTCTATTGCGATGCGAAAACATTTTCGATGCGATGCTAAATGCCAACTTGCTACTCTACCACTTTGACAAAATTTTCTGAAAAAGAAGCTGAACAGTGGCAATAAAAATTAAAGATGGCGCGGATTTACAGTAATGAAATGCCGAAGTTTGTAAAAATATTTGAAATTGGTCAATTTAAATAAAATAAAGTGATGATTTACGAAAACAAAAAAAAAATAAGAGATGCGCAAACGTATTAAAGAGTACCAATCGCCAGATTTGCTACAATTTTCTTTCGCATCGCAATAGAAAGTAGACCCATTGAAATTCTCTAAATTTTTTTTAAATGAAATTATATATTTTACATGTTTACTTAAACAAAATTTTTCTGTTTTTGACATAAAAATAAAAAAAAACATATAGAAAACACAACTTTTTATTTACGAATTATAAAACAAAAGATTGTTTTCAAGTTCTTAAACATATTTACCCAATGCTACAATTTACCGGAAAGCATTCATAGTGTGAACCGAGACTATCTACCTGTTTTTAGAAAATGAAAACTAAATTTCGTGTGAGAAATTAAATTGAAAACAAAAACTCATTTTCGTATTTTATTATTGTTTTTAATCTTTTCCCATCTTCTGACTTCAGATGTTGGGTAGTTTGCTGCAAAATTAGATGCTAGATTTTGTTGACTCTCTAAGCAAAAACAGCTATGTCAGTTCAATTGCAGTCACCGACTTGTTCTACTGACGTACCGTGCGGTTCTTTTTTAAAACCTTTTTCATCTGGTAGCTTGCAGTTGGGAATACGTAATCTTCTTATAGTCACCAAGGCAAAAAAGCCGCGACTCGAAAGGTGTTCTATAAGCGGGATTAATTTGTAATAGTTATCAAAAAAAAAAAAAATACGGTAGTTCTGATTTGTAGGTACATACATCACGGGAAAGACGGACTACTACATTAGATGACGCACCCAAGTCAAATTCGCCAGTTGCACATCTGTTTTCTTGGCCACTGTAGACTTCAAATGTATAACCACAGCCAGATGCACCACTTATAACAAATCCCTCCGGCTTAATTTCATTGAATTTAATTCAAGATTGTGTGGTTACAATTAAAACATGTCAGGGCAACCTGTCCGTGAAAACGTGGGTTCGATTCCCAGTTCAGTCAAGATTGAAAAATTATCTATAAAATTAAAATAATTTATTGTTGTTAAATTCCTTCCTTCACAAAAATAATTTTATTCAATGATCTTTAGCCTGATTTATATATCAAAATTTGGATTAAAAATTTGTGATATTAATTAAATTTGCACCATCAATTGTATCGATTAAATAGTTTTTGATATTTATAACATTTTCTATAGGGGAGTTGTTGATATATTTAAGTAAACGTTTAATTAACTTGACTTAATTTTTAGTTAAAACTAATTTTATTTTCGCTTAATAATTGAATTAAAAAAAAATTGGCTAGAATTTTTGGCTGTGTATAGTAAATGCTTTATAAACAGAATTGAAATTTTTCCCAAAGATCAGTTTGTTGGGCGACTTGATACAAATTTTTGTTTATTGTTCTTTTTTTATTAAAAAAGTTGCGATAGCTCTTAATCCCAAACTGCGCTTAGCAGAACTAGAAGTAATTTCAATTGAAAATAAGTCCCTGCTCGTTAATACCTAACTGCCCTACAAGAAATGAACGAGCGAGTTGTCACATTTTTCATTTTGGTGTTAAGAAAATGATAGAAAGAAATGACCGAAATAAAGTTTTATAATATTCGTGTTCAAAAGCACACTCGTGAAATTTCAATTGGATCGCTAAGTGCAGGAACTACTACAAAACATTAATTTTGCGATATTCAATTCAAACAGTGAAGTAATTAATTTTAAATGCAAGTTTTATTATCTTTGCTCGTAGAGGGCAGAACTGTCTTTATTTTGAAGTTGTCTTATGGAATTTTCTTTTCCAAAAATGTGATATTTTATTTAAAAAATTGAATTTTGTGTTTGATTTTTAAAAATGTTTTGCTCTCTAAAAGGGAAGCATATATTATTCTAAAACATTCACCCTTAATTATGGCATAAGGCATTGCACTTTTCGCCCCAAATAAAGAGCCTATTCGGAAATGCAACGCTGCGCTGCATCAGAAAAGCAAACTTTTTTTAATGCCGATAAAAATAATTTCAATTTTTTTTATTGTGTGACTATTTTTTTTGTGGAGTATTTGGCAATTTTTTGGTCCACATCTACTTCAATGATATATATTTAAGCATTTAAAATCACTGATGCATTTCCGAACAGGCCGAAATCGAGAGTTTGTTAGTGCCCTGTAAAGAAGGTTATAGATTATGTTTACATATGGGGCTTATGTATGGGTTTCTTTTTACAACGGCGACGATTGTTTCAAAGATCAACAAAGCTACGGGAAAATTTTGCAATTTTCGGAAAGTTTGCAAAAATGGCGAAAAAATGTTTACTTCAATCGATCCATAAAATTGATAAAAAATCCTAAAGCTATAAGGAATGGTAAAAATGCGTTAAAAATTGCTAAATTAGCGGAAAATTTGCTAGCGCGGCATAGTAGCAATGTCAAATATTTTTTTAAAAATCGTTAAAGCTGTAAAGAATCAGATCCCTTGCAGATAAAAATCGCTTATATCGCGAGCATGTCTAAAATTCGCAAAAATTGCAAAATTAAAACAAACGCTAAAATTTATTTGTAATCGCTAAATCAGTTAAAAAACAAAATGTCAGAAAATATTGAAAAAAATTCGTTAAAAAATTATCTATAATGATGAAGAACAATTTTTGTCAGGTGTTAAAAACAGGGCATTTCACTTTTTCATATCTTGTGTTTTGTTCTCGTAAAATATCAATAGCATTCACAGAAAAAATGTTTGCAAAAAATTATTCAAATAAATAATTAATTGGTGTACATTAATTATTCAATTAATTTTTTGTTTGGTGCAATTAATTTTTTTAATCAAAACCCATAAAATTAAATGTTTGTGTATGTGTGGTGTATTTTTTAGTTTATGCAATTAATTTTTTAATTGATTAAATTTGTGTCCCATGACTCGAAAATACAAATCCGTTAATTGATATGATCAATTGCAGGGGCAAAATTAGTAAAATATTTAATTGTCTGAACGAATTGTTTAATTAAAGTCGATTTTCTATTTTTTCTGTGATATTACAGGGCTGGCAAGACATTTTGTACATGCAACTTTTTAAAAGGCGATATTTGTTGTGTAGAAACGAAAACACCATAAGATGACACATTTAACACTGGGCCTTAGCAATACTCAAATAAGTTACAGGAAATAAATGTCAGTAGTTCCCTTTCTGGCAGTCGTGATCGAGTACTTTCTTTATTCGAAAGCAATTTAGTTTCAGTCGATACTTAACGAATCGAAATTATTTTATCGGTATTGTGAAACTCAAATTAATGCTTTATAAAAGTGTAAAAATAATTCCGATTCGTTCAGTATTGACTGATTGGTGATTCAATTATATTGTACGATTTTTCTGGAAGTTATAGCAAAATAATTTTTTGCTAATCTTGTTTTTGAAAAAAACCACAATACTAATTATTGTTAAAGCTGAGGCACGAGCTCTATGTGTACATTTGTCCTTAAAAATGAAAAAACACAAAAATAAAAAATGTACTTTGGACTTCAAGAAAAATTCTTGACAAAAGTACGGAAAAAAATGAAGTAAGGAAAAACATGTAAAATCAATAAAAATAGATAATCATTCAAAGAAGCAAATTTCGATCTACCAAAGGTTAAAATACAATTTGGTTTAAGGATTGATGTTTGACTATTGTCGTCAGCAGTCGTCGATGGCTGCGAGTGTAAAACGGCAAATCCATCTGAGGAGATCGAGTGGTTGCGATCGAAACATGTCATGGTAACCTGCTGGCCAGGGTTCGAGCCCCGGCCACGGTCAAGAATGAAAGATTATCAATAACAATTTTAATTAATTTTCATGTTGTAAAATTCCTTTCTTCATAAAAATAATTTAATGAAAATTAAATTTGATGAACTTGAGCCGAATTAATAATATTAAAAATTTGGATGAAAAACAATAACATTTGAAACAAAATCTCAAGTTCACTTCCGATATATTTAGAAATATTTAGAAATAAAAACTTGAAAAAAAAACTATTACCGAAGAGAAGTGACGATAATTTTAGAAAAGGAGTAAATTTTTAAAAAACCACTTTTAAAGTTAAAAATTGCTCTCCCACAGAACTAAAAAAATAGAGTAAAGCACTTTTTTTACAAACAATTTAAGGGATATTTCATAAAAATTGCTTGGTGTTACAAATGGCATGACAAAGTTTATATAAACCTTTTTTTTTGTTTGCCGTTTAGCAAGAAAAAACAATTTTGGGAATTTAAAAAAAAAATGTTGTTAAGTTCATTAATTATCCTTATTACGTTAATTAGTTTATCTTGTTAATGTTATGAAGCAAACATCATTTCTTGATTCATTTCACTTTTTTCCAATAATTTCTTTCCACATGAGTTGTTCCTAAAGCAACCATTCAACTTAATTACATTTGACCCCTAAAGGTCTATAACTCTTTCCTTGACATCATTAATAATCTTGTTTACCATAATTTCCGAAGATTTCCAGTTCAATCAACTAAAAATTTTATGTCAGTATGACAGCAGTCAAAATACTTATTGAGAAAACTCATTATCTGTAAGTTATTAATGCAAGTCGTCGCTCTGTCTGCTACAGAAAAATAAGGCAAATAAACTTGCTTAGTAAGAACTTGTGGCATATACATGATTTTCTTGCAACTCAGACTGAGTGTCTCCTTTTATTTTTTCTCTTTTTTTGGTTTTTGTTTTTTTTGCTAGACATAGAGGCGCTTTATTAAACCCTAAAGCAGGCTGTTTGTTATATTGATGTACAACAGACATCAATGCAACCAACAGTCATTTATCCTGCTGTTTCCACAGCCATCCATCATTTTCATGAATCGTTAAGTCTTGTTTTGATTTTGTTTTTTTTTTTTTGTTTTTCTTGAACACCTGAGTACTGTTTTAAGGTCTTTTTGGGCTTCGGGTAAAAACTGCGCATGTGTAACGTTTTCAAATTGCGCATTAAATGTATTTAAGGGTTTGTATTCAAAATGTACGTCTGTAGTTTTCATTTTGTGATATTCTGTTATGTTTTTTTTTTTTTTTTAAATAAAAGAAAAACTATTTATATTTTTATTTCTTTGAAAGTCTACTTAAAGGTAAAATGTGTTACTACCTGTTGCTGTTCGAGCTGGATGAGAGAAGACAATAGAAATTTTCAATAGAAATATTTGAAATTTACAAAAAAAAAAAGAAGGAAATATGTAGTAGTATTTGTTTATTTTTAGGAAATTTTCAAGTGCTATTTTTCTAGTGTAAGGGGTGCAACATTTTCATTCTTTGTTTCTTTACAATTTATTTATCTACTATTTTTATTGCCCCTAACAATTTTCGATTTTTAATGAATTGAATTGAATTTGTTGATTAAAAAGTCAGTTTTTGGTTATTTTTTTTTTGTTTTTTTTTTTAAGATACAGCAATTTATTGTCCTAATGACTTCTCTAATTTTTAACATGAAAATCAAGAGTATTTATTGTCACATTTTCCAGCAAATAAAAATGATTTTCATTTATGTTTGCTTTACAAAAAGGATGTTGCAAGATTTTGACGCCTTGATAAGCATTCAGCAGTTGAATTTTTGTTGCACTTTTGCTTTATTTTACGACTATTAATTTAGCAAAGTTTAATATAAAGATCATTTAAGGTTAACAATTTATAATGTCGAAAGATGTTTAGCTTTTACAATACTTGCCGAAACTAACGCAAGGAAACTTAACATCAGAAACATGTGGCAAGGTGTAAGTAAGGCAAGGAGACTTTCTTAGTACCTACATGCTTTTTTGTAATATTGATGGAAAATGTTTTTAAAGAAATGGGCGATTTCATTTCATGTTGTAAAAATTCGTTTCTTCCTAAAAATAATTTAATGAATTTTAGCCGGATTAAAATATGAACATTTGAATTAAAAATCCTAAAAAGTTTAATAAAATAACCACAATACTAACCACCGTATCTATAAACGATTATTCAATTTAACAAACGTTTATTAAGGCAAATTTTCATACAAAATTTGTTTTAATTTAAAAAATTTTTATAAATACGGGCGTAAATATTTTAGAAAATATTAAAAATTTGTACAAATTATCATATTATTCGAATGTGTATTCTAAGTCAAATTACAATAACCAAAAGTTTTTATACTTTAATAGTCTTATTCCCTCAATATTTTCCAGGAAAATTTTTTCTATGCACCATCAGAATTTCTATTTTGTATATTTCTGAAAGTGCATACAAAATATTCCTGGATAATATTGAAGGCATACGACTTTTGAAGTATAAAAGCTTTTGGGAATTGTAATTTGACTTGGATTACACATTCGAATAATATGAAAATTTGTATAATAAATGTTACTCAACATGAGAAATATATTCCTAGATTCAATTTATTTAAAATTTGCTTAAAAATTATTAAAATCTGTGGCCTTTTGACAAAACATCTTAAGCCAAATTTAAAAAGTTGAAAAAATGCTGTTAATTACACGAATATTCCTTCAAAAAACATTTTTGTTTAGGATCTTAAAATTTTGCATTATAAACGAAATTTTTCTTTAATTTCGGTTTATTTTATTATATGATAAAAATTATTTTTTCACCGAGTTTTTTTTTAACCTTTTTTGATATCTTATCTCGACATAAGATGTTTTGTCGAAATGCCACAGAAATGTTTTTGGCAATT
Source organism: Pollenia labialis (assembly GCA_949318255.1). NCBI lineage: Eukaryota > Metazoa > Arthropoda > Insecta > Diptera > Polleniidae > Pollenia > Pollenia labialis. The sequence continues at coordinate 39,204,907 of OX439141.1, read as the reverse complement.
CCAATATTTTTCTAATTTTCAATAGTTTATGCTTAAAGCTTTCATATTTACTACAAAATATATGTCATTTTAAAATTTGTTGTTGCCTTTTAAACTTTGCTAACTTATTGTCCTAATGACTTGTTTTGGTTGTTCTGTTGAAAAATCAATATTATTTATTAAATAAATAACATTTTGTACTACTGCAGCTTTTTCTCTCATAAAAGTGTTGTCTAAAAAGGATGTTACAAGATTTTGACGCATTGATAAGCATCCTGTCTAAACGAATGCATATTTAAGTTTATTTTTTCTTTTTTTACTAAAACACAAACAGCCATATGCAGGTCATAAAGGTATGAATATTAAGTCGTAAATTATAGTAAACATGAAGTTTTGGTAAAGGGAAAAAAGGATCCCAAGACTCATAAATCTTTAGCTTTTTTATGGTCTTACGAACCAACGTTAACACGCAGTTTTTTTCGTACTAGTAGCTGAAATCTGAAGAAGGCAAAACCTAAATTATAAATATTGTTTTGAAACCCCTCTGGTCACCACCTCAAATGCAGTAAACTTTACACTCCTCTCTTTAGCTTAAAAACAAATATTCTACTACTGCCATCTCTACCACAAACTTCTATTCATATTTTTTTTTTTTAATAAATCAGGCGTCATATAGTCTTGTCTTGTAAAGTGTTTATTTATTTTTTTTTTTTTCAAAAGAAGCCTAAAGGTTTGTTTTTGGTATATTAAAAAAAATTTGTTGCGTGCTCTATCGAAATTTGATGTGGCGCATTTACACGCACCAACAACAACCAACTAAAATCAATAATTCTTATAGACTTTAGCTGGCAGAGTGTTAGTCTGTCTCAATGACTGACAAACTCACTCTCTCTAGTTTAAAACAAGAATGAAAATATGAACGTCCCAAAAAAGAAATCCACTATCAAACGAACGAGTGAATGAATGAGTGAATGAGCGAATGAATGACTGACTGCGCTGACATGTATTAACAGGCAAAACGATAAATTATGTTTGAAAGCTGATGATGAAAATTATGATCGCATACCTACCAAAAAAAAAAACAAAAAACGACATGCAACATCTCGTATAGCATTTTCTAAACATGACAGCTGTCCATATCGAACATTAAAACTTCATGTATAAAACCGTGAAAATAAAAATTGCTATAATAAAAATTTCCTTTCCTTAAGAATCATAAAAACAACAGCCAAAATATCTATGTTTAACAACTTTACTTATGTAAAACATGCAACACAAATACCTAAAATCTCTGTATTTCATATTTTTAATCTGAAGATATAAAAAAGAAATATCCTTTTACTTTTTATGAGCCAGTCTGTCTGCTTGACCAACAATCCCTCCAACTATTCATCTAACGATTTCTGTTAGGCATAATTTTACGACCACCTTTGAGTTTTAATGCTCCAGAGAAAAAAAGGGACAGTGGCTGTGAAAGAGTCACCCGTTCGAAGGTGTGAAGTTCAGGTTGTATTTTATGGTTTTGATGTTTTTATGACATTTTTTTTTTTTTGTTGTTTGACGCATTACAAAATTTAGTGAACCAACAAGCGAGAGGCTCACAAAATTTTTATTTATGAGATTGAAAATAAATTAAAAAAAAAAATTTTTTGGCCTTGTAAAAACTGAAAGTACAAATAAGGTGTTTGACATTGACAGTTAAGAAGACAGGCTTGAAGTTATAGTTTAGTCGTAAAAATATATATGTATATTGTATTTTATTTTTGTAATTTATAATTTACTAGATTAAGATGTTGTTAGCTTTGAATTTATTGTAATTTTTCATCGAATTGTTAGATTTTTACAAAATCTTTTTATATATTAGACTTTTAACTCTTCTGTTTATAACTTAAAACAATTCTTTTGAAATGTGTATAAGATTTTGTTAGAAGAGTTAAATTTTTGGTCTTTAACGCAATTTTGTTTTTCAAAACCTTTTTTTTTATAAAATATCAAATTTTTCTAAATCATCAACCTTTTTATAAAACAAACGTTTTTAAACTTGCAATGAATCTGTTTTTTTTTAACAAAAAGTGTGATTTTCCATAAAAAAAACAACTTTTAGTGAAGTGTCACATTTTGTGAAAAAAATTGGCTGAATTTGACCGGAAATCAGGGAATGACTCCTATTAATGCATTGCATTGTGTTGGAACTAGCAAAATAGGTTTAGGAAGGACGATAGAGGGAGTAGTATTTGTTCGACTTGAACTAATTCATGTTGAAAGTGAGAGAGAAGACTTCAGCAGGAATTTTATTCCACATACGAACGTCTGGCCAAAAAATTAATTTTTCCTGTAATGCGTTCTACGATTCACCTGCCAATCCACCACAGAAGGATGGCTTCTTGAGGAAAAACGTGCATAACGAACAAACGTACGGGTTTCAGGAACAAGATCCATAATTTCGTCAGAACACATCCCATTTTTGAAATGGTTAATCAAGTAAATACATACCTTGATCAATCGCGCGTTTATGCGTAAGCACGCGACATTGGGGGTTTCGGGCATTTAAATCGACCACATTCAGAGACTACATTAAGGTCTTGGTTAGGGATAGGGTTAGAATTTTGACATAGGAGGTCATTTAGAAAATAAAAAATAGAGTTGGAGAATTAACGGAACCTTGCGACACACCTGAATGTATCTTGAACTCGTTTGACGAAACCTCGTACAGTGCGATCTCTGAGAAAGCTCGATATAAATCGGGAGAGACTATCACCGACACCAAATGCAACAAGTTTTGACAAGAGTGCACCATGTCAGAATCTGTCAAACGCCTTGGAAATAGCTTAAACAATTACCAAACTTTCGCCAAAATGGTGAATGTAACAGACACATTTTTCTGACAGCAGAGCCAGTAAGTCTCTAGTAGAACGACCTCTACGAAAGCCAGTAGCATAGAAGGTAGTTATACTCTTAAAATTGACAAGATGGCAATTTACCATGCTCTCCCTAACTTTGGAAAGTGCCGAACAGATTGCAATTGGACGGTAATTGAATGAATTCATATGCATTCTTTAACATGATATGACAAAAAATGCATTAGCTATAAAATATGCAAAAATATGCACTGACAAATTGATGCTATTTTTCAGCAAAATTGTGATTCGGATAAATAACACTGTGCTAGTTGAAAAAACAGACAAGCCGGGCACATGGCGTTTTAAGATAACTCGGGTACGCTGAATCCAATGGTGTTAACCGTTTTTAAGGTTAGCTCTTGTTTTCGAGATATACCGTTATTTCGAAAATGAAGGAGGTTGCACAACATTTATTCGCGTAACTTATTGAAAAAAACTAAAAATAACCGAAAATCCGAAATAAAATTTCCTTTAAGCAAAGTAAAACCTTTTTTCAAAGATACGCAGTTGTTTCAGATTTTTCAGCCACATTTTAAAATTTTTGTTTATGAAAAATTCATAAAAAAAACTGGAAAACGCAGCAAGGCTTCTAATTTTTTGCAGACCTATAAAAAACGAAGTGATTAAAATCTGTTAGCAACTTTTAATTTTATTCACAAAAGTCGAAAAATTTTAATTAATTTAAGAATTTCATAAAACGCAATATTTGTAAGGGAGCACCCCTAAGAAGTGGCAGGAATATCTCGCGAAAATAAATGTTTAGGACAAAAACTTAATTGAGGTCGGTCATACATTATATCCCACTAAGGGTGACTCCTGGGCATTTATGGGACTTCTTCTTCAATATATTTCTACACTGATAGAAAAGGCGTCATAACGCCGATGAATTGTGACATCAGTACTATGACAAGTGTCTTCGTTTTTGACCCCATGACACTTTTCATCATTGTGATGTCAATGATTTTCATTCTTGATAAAATACACTGAAATTTATTGTTGGGGGAAAGCTGGCTTCTATGCGCATTTCACTGGTTGCTTAGGCCAGATAATCAGGAAACCTTCCCAAAAACTTTAGAAAAGCTAAATATCTTATGCAAATAAAACTGCAGAGTGTTGTTTGCTTTGCTGTAGAATGAAGTTTACATTGCTGGAAAATGGCACAGTGTGAACTGCAGAGTGAAAGAGAATTACAAACACTCAAGTCTTATTTGCAACAATATCAAAGCTTAAACAAAATACCAACAATAAATAGTGAGTTTATCTGTTTTTTACATGCCCCACTAAAATTGGTTGGAATTCTCTTAATTTATTGTACAACTACAAAGTGGGTTAAGAAATAGCACATTGCTTTATTGTTTTCGCAATAAAATCAAAATAAAGCAGTTCATTTTTTATTAGCAGCTTATCCTCCAACAATAAATTTCAGTTTATTTATCATGAATAAAAATTGAGAATTTACCAAATGATGCAAAATCTTATTAACAAAAAAATACTTTTGTATCAAGAGATAATTTTTTTTTGAAAAAATACACTTTTCTTTTTAACAAGTCACTTGTTTGTCAGAAGGGGACTCTTCTGTAAAAAAGGAGCTTTTTGTGAAACCGTGACACTTTTAGAAAATGTTTTATTTTGTGCGAAAAATCACTGTTAAAAAAGGTCAGTTTCCGTAAAAAGTGGCTTTTTGAGATCAAGACAGTTTTTGTGATACATGTTACTTTTTAGTGAATGTTTTTTTTTGTGCTAAAATTCACTTTTTTTGTTGAATAACAGTAAGTTTTCGTAAAAAGTTACTTTTTGCTAAAAAAAAAACACGGCAGTTAAGTATGTACTTTAAAAAAGGTTCCGATATATTGTAGCGCAGTGTAGTTCATCCTAAAAAAAAGTCAACAAAATTTTTTAAGATTTAGGTGAAATTGCTCATTTTTCTTTTTATTGATTTTATATACCATTTTATTATATTTTGCTTTCAAAAACCGCTTTTCAAGACTTTGAATAAGCTTTACATAATGCGTTCACACTGGCCAATCGCTATTGTATTGCTTATATATTTATTGCATTAAGTTAACCACTATAAGTGGTTCTTTTGTAAAAACAAACAAAAAAAAAAATAGTTTATCTTCAACTTGAGATTTTGAAATGCAAAAATGTTCACACCTTTCGAAAAAGTTCAGCTTTATCAATGACACAAAATCATATAAATTAATTTTTGTTTTTTTTACAGTTTTTTAAACTGTTTAAATCAATAATTTGTGATGTTTAAACGGACAGCACAACAAAGGGCAATATGGCAGTAGTGATCTTTTGTTTACTTTTTTTTTTTGGATAAAAAAGAATTTTATTAATAAAACTTATTATTGTTTGTGATTTCTTAACGTTTTTCTTCTAATGATTCTCATTGAAATCCATTGAAGGTGATGCTGAATGAAGATCGTCAACAGTTAATGAAAAGGGAAGATCGCGTGCCGATGGCGAAAGATGCAACTGGTGACAGAAGAAAGGAAAAATAAACTAAACAGCTGCTGATTAAAAAAATAGTAGAAAGTTGACCAAATAATAAATATGTTAAGAAAACCGTTTGATTTGGCTTGGATTTCGAAAGAAATCTCCGATTGACACAAGCAACAATTTTGTTATTAATAAATTATCTTAATAATTAGAATTCTTTTAAAAAATATTTTCTATTTTTTTATAAATTTGCTGTAAAAATGTTTTCCACTTTTTAAAAATTCCTTTAAAAAAACTATTCGACAAAAGCGAAAATTTTTAATACGTAAATGCGTTAGAGGGAGCGTTGAGTGTATAGAATTCTACCTAGCCAGGTGTTTCATTATATCATCCTGTCATACACCGATCAATCCATCCATCCATCCAACAATTTATCCATCCTGCTTCGTAGGTGATTTTCTAGATTTAAGTTTGAGGATTAAAAATGCAAAAAAAAATCAACCCTCATTCGTAAAAATATACGATCAGTCTCTGAGATTTTGCTTTTGGTAATTCTACCTGCCGAGCAACAACAAAAGAAGTAGGATTTCTTTTGTTTCGCAGTATTAGTGGCAGTAGGAGGATCAATTGTTCTTAAGTACAGAGTATACGATTTTGATCCCTTTTTCCTTTATATCGCAATTTTTTTTTGTAAATTGTGTTCACATGATTAATTTTTTTTCACAACAATGGAAATTGTTGAGAAAAATTAATATTTTTTTTTGTTTTGTTTGTGGAAAAGATTTTTTTGGATCATTCCAAGGAGAGCAAAAGGGAAATCTTTGTTGAAAAATTGTTTTAATTTAATTCATGCCAACAGGTTCGTTCATGTCTTCGGCCAGGTGTTTAGGGCGCTAAATTTTGTTTAATTGAAACATTTTTGAAATAATTTAAAAAAAAGAGGATGGTTCTTTATGAACGCATAATTAGCACATAACTGTACTTTATTAAAACGATGCGTTTGTGTTCGAAATTTGCAACAAAAAACCAATTATTGTAAAATAAAAATTGACTTATGGCCAGTTCGTCGATAACGAATGAAGACTTCGTTCCCTTAACTTACATGTAAAACACAAACAAAATTTTATAATTTGTTTTTGTCTTAAATGCAACAAAGAGTTTTTGTAAAATATCGTTAGCGGTTTTCAAACTTTGCATTAAGGGTACAACTCAGGGGGTCTACTCTCTATTGCGATGCGAAAGAAAATTGTAGCAAATCTAGCGATTGGTACTCTTTAATACGTTTGCGTATATGTCTTTCGCATCTTAAAATTTTTTTTCTTTTCGTAAATCATCACTTTATTTTATTTACATTTTCCAATTTCAAATATTTTTACATACTTTGGCATTTCATTACTGTATTCAACTTCTTCATAAAATTTTGCGAAAGTGATAGAGAGTACCAAGTTGGCATTTAGCTTTCGCATCGAAAATGTTCTCGCATCGCAATAGAGAGTAGACCCCCTGCTTTTCTTAATACGATTTTATACTACAAAGCATGAGTGTCTTTTTCGTTAGTATTGTAAATCAATGAAGTTGGTGAGAGAGGGTAAGAGACAGATATAGTTTCTTCAACTGTTTTATTCTGGGTTATTTAACAAACGTGTTAACTACAGCTTTTTGTTGGATTTTTGAACCACAGCGTAGTAAATTTAAGTCTAATAAATTTTGTTGTTGCAGTGTTGTAAATCTTAGTACTTAACCTAAATTACTAAAATTCACAAGGACTACAAGGGACATTACTATTAAGGGTGATAGCCCTTATAAAAAAAAAATCATTTGGAAAAATCCATTGGAAAATTTTAAAATCCATTGGAAAATTTTAGCAAGGTGGCTGAAATATCACAACAATACAACAACAACAGGCAAAGCAATAACATTCAGCTATTTTTTGAGACCACCTTTAACAACTTTATTAACTGAGACACATTGGTCTGCAATCACACCTGTTTCAATTTCACAATTAAAAGGCTGTGAACAACCTTTCCACCTTTTTTAATGATATTTTTTTGTATTTAGTAGTGCTACCATACTTTTATCTTAATTAAATGAGACATTTCAAATAAAACTCAAAAAATCAATCTGTACTTAAATACGATTTAAGTTTATATGAAAATTAACTTAATAAAGTTTTAAATACTATCCTGAAAATTTGGCATAATTGATACAATTAATTTATTGTCTGGTGCAAATTAAATTAATTTTTTTTTATTAATATCATACATTAATAATTGGACATTCATATCTCTCTTGAGGAGTACATGGTCTTATGAGATTTACCTATTCGATTTGTACATCTTCATACGCAAAACTATTCTTTGAAATTGTACATCAAAAGTAACAAACTGACTAAGTCCTTCAATACAAGATTTTTGGTGTTGTTAGTTTTAATTCTCGAAATCTTTGTTTTCCTTGCATTGATCCGTAGTCGTTTCGAAAAAATGCTTGTAATCTTTTCAAAAAAGTTCGAATTTTACTTTAAAGTTTGCACTTTTTAATTCAAGAATTAAAAATTTTTAAACCTAAAACTATTTCTTGTCGAAAAAGTATCAGTTTACATTCTAATAAAAAGTTGCAGTTTTTTCGCTTTTCAAATAAAAAAACAATTTGTTTTTGTTTTTTAAATAAAATTGCACTGTCAATCTATTTAGTTTTAGAAATTTTATTAAAAAATAAATGTTTATCAATTTTTTGTAGAAATTGTTTATAACTCTGCTTTCCATATAAAACTTAGGAAGGGCATACAACAAGTTATACCTAAGCAAAACGCAATAAAAGAAAGCCAACAAGAAAAATTATTAAGGGAAAGAGAAAGAGAGAAAAAATGAATTAAGGAAGTCATCATCATCAGCAGCATCAACATTGAGGATAACTTGGAGCAAACAAACAACAAATAAATCTATTTTCTGTACTTCCATTCAAAAACGTCAGGGCTCTTTATTTACAAATTCATATTAGCAAACACAAACACATACTCACACACAAGTTTGTCTTAAAAAAAATATCCTTTACAATATAATTTCGTAATAATACTCTCGGTATGTTTGCAGTACCTTAAATCAACTACTTTGCATATGGCTTCAGGTCATAAAGGAAAAACATTTGGGTTGTTGAACACGACTATTATACACTTTTCTATGCACTCATGTAAAACATATGCATGCAAACATACATGCGAGTGCTAAAATACAAATTTTAATATCTGAATATGTGTTTATAAGTTTGTAAGTGAGTTTTGATCTTTAGGACCCCAAAAATCCCAACTCTAGTAAACATTTCTAGCATTCAAACAAACACATTTTCATCGTGGACATTCTCCAGTATCCAACTTACAATATTGCATCGAATTAAAAATAATAACTATAACAGCCAGATACAGCAACAACTCCTGCATCAAGAAACAAACATGTCTAAAATATTCCGACAAATGCGCACGGGAATGGATACATAGACAGACAGACAGATAGACAGATATGGGCAAGCATGACTATGAAAAGTATGTTTTAAGTCGAATATTCTCGTTTTGTATGAAGTTCTACTTTGCAGACTGCAACAACATTATTCCCATAGAAACCTTAAAGAAAGCTACCGAAAAAATTTTCAAAAATTTACAAACAAAAATAAAAGGTTAGAGATTTTGAGAAAATAAAATATTCTTTAAGAAGAAAATGTGAAACTTTTAAGGAGAAGTAAAACTTTTGGTAAAACTGCTAATTTTTGAGAGAAAGTCCAACTTTTTTGGGGGAAATAAATTTTTTTTTGTAAGAAAAGTGCAACTTCTTTTGGGGAAAGTGGCAATTTTCCTTTAAACAAAACAACTTTTTGGAGGAAACTGCAAGTTTTTCAGAGAAATTGCAGAAATGATGTGAGAAATTAATTTTCTTGTTAAAAAAAAATGCAACAGTTTTATAAGTCTTTCAGGAAGAACGGCAATTTTTTTTTAACAGTCAAATTCTTTTGTATGAAACAGTGCAATTTTTAGAGTAACTTTTTGTGGAAAAGGTGCATTTTTTTTAATATAAAACATTTTGTAGATAAAAAACAACTGTTCAAACGAAAATTATAACTTTAACCCTCCACCACAATTAGTTGTGAAGAGGGTATATTAAGTTTGTCATTCCGTGTGAAACTTTTTTATTATTCATCTCATACCCCATAAAGTATATATATTCTGGGTCCTTGAGTGATTCTAAGTCGATTTAGCCATGTCCATCTGTCTTTCCGTCTGTTGAAAATACGCTCACTTTCGAACAACTCAAACGAAATGAACAAACTTGGTGCCAAATTGCTTGTAGTTATCCTAAGCAGTTTGGAATTGAAATTCAGCAAAATCGGTGCAGTAGGACCAGAGCTATGAATCAAAATGTGGAACCACCACCTAAAAAAAATGATAATTTTGTTACAAACAATAACATAAATGGTGGAACAAGGCACGGAATAAGATACGATTTTGCAAAAATTTGTTTCATTCGACTGGAAATCACGCTGTTAAATTTCGTGAAGATCCGTCCATAATTTATCCTAGGCCCCATAGAAACCCTACTCTCGGAAAACAGTTTAGTACGCCAAAGACCGAAATTAATAATGCTATCAAAATAAAATTAAATACTTCACTACTCACACTAATAAATTTCATGATGCTCGGTTCATAATTTACTATAGGCCCCATATAAAGCCGACTGAGCTGTCGGTGGAGGGAGGGTATCAAAGATTCGGCACAGCCGAATATAGCACTCTAACCTGTTTTAATTAAAAAGCGCTTTTTTGCCAACAACAATGCAAATTAATTTTGTACAAAAAATTTTATATTTTAAAGACGTTTCAGATAGGAAAGTAACGGCGAGTAAAAAAGTATGTGATATTTTCTAAAAAAAAAATTACATTTTTCTAAAAATCTATTTATTTTCCTAAAAAAGGATTTTATATTTTGCTAAAAAACTTACATTTTTTTTTGGAAAAAATATGATATTTTCGAAACAGGAAAAATTTAGCAAAAACTGTTACATTTTGTAAAAAAAATTTTTACATTTTGAATAAAGTGTCACTCATTGTTAAAAATGTTATATTGGATGTATTTTTTGAAAAATTTTACATTTTGTAAAAAATTTGACATTTTGTGAAAAATGTGACATTTGTGAAATATGGGACTTTTTGTAAAAATTTTAAATTTTGTGTAGCATGTGACATTTTGTGAAAAATAAGAAGTTTTGTGACATTTTGTGGAAACAGATCTGACGAATGGCAAAAAATTAAATTTCTTAAAATCATCAGATTTAAAAAAAAAAATGTATGTTCTTAAGAAACTGCAACACTTAAAAGAAGATGTTACATATGTTGACTATAAATTTGTTGTTTTTGTGAAAATGAACGACAACAGGAATATAAAACTAACAATACCTTGACAAATATTACGCCAGCTTCCCACGCGGTTTAAAAGACAGCCTAATATTGGGGCAAAATTTGTAGTCCTAATCTTTATAAATATTTATAATAAAATTAAATTCTGTTCTATAATAAATAATTTAACAAATAATTAATTATTAAATATAATTTAACAATTTACATTTTGTTTTCAAAAATGTAACATATTGGGTGTGTGTGAAACGGTAGCAAAGTTCTATGGTGAATTGAAATTGTCAAGAATTTCTACGCTAATGTCAAAATTTATACTAACCCCCAGGGCTAGTGAAATTTTATTCACCTCAACAGTGTCAAAATTTTACTTCCATGAGTACTTTGCTACCGTTTCACACACACACCCATTATGAAACATTTTGTGGAAAATGTGACATTTTGTAAAAAATTTAAAATTTTGCGAAAAATGTGACATCTTGAAAAAATGAGACATTTGATTAAAAATATGACAGTTTGTAAAACTGTTTAGAAAAATGTGACATACAATTTTCGTTATATTTGCAAAATTTTTTCAAATTCATCAATTATTAAAAAAAAAAATTTTTCTTAAAAAACTAAAAGTTTTTTGTGATTAAGATGTTTTTAAGAAAATGTAAAACTTTTTAAAAATTGCTTATGTTGTTTTTCTTTCTATATTAAAAAATTAAAAAATAAAAATATAAATTTAAAGAGAACTTTTGTAAAACCATTTTTGTGTCTAGTCTTTTCTGGTTGAATGTTTTTCATTGCAGTTTAGTTTCTTACTCTTCAAATATTTTATATTTTCAGTAAAAAAAAAGTAATTTTAACAAAAATTTTAATTTAAATGTTTTTAAAAGAACTGATTTTGTTTTAGCTGTTTCCCGTTCTCTCGACAACCTGACAAAATTCTAGACCGTACGTTAAAAATGTTTAAAAAGGAACATTAAACGAAAAAGGTACGAGGTAAAAACTTAAATCATAGACTTAATTTTTGTTGAAATGTGCTTTCAGGCGTGCATGAATCTAACAACCAGCCAACAAAGAAATCTGTCAGTGGTCGTTTGGTCAGTTTGTTTGTGTATGTATATGAGTCAAAGTGTTTGCATGAGGTTTGTGTTGTACAATTTAGATTTAGAAGGTTTTGAATTTATCCGGGATGTGTTTGGTATGATTATTCTCCTTGAAATGAAACTGGCCAGCCAGATTTCATTAACTCTACATTACATAAGCATTTAGCAACAAATTTTTCTTTGTGGTTTTAATTCATTTTCTTGTAAATAATTTTTTCTGAGGTTTTTAAGGCTTTTCACTTTGTTTTGGTAATAGATTTAGGAAAAATTAAATTCAACTCTTTTTTTCTAAGGCTGGTAGGTATAAATATTTAAATTATTTTGGTTTTTTCCTAACAATTTGAGTTACACCCACTTGTGTTTCAAATTAAAAAAAAAAATCTTTTGAATATTTAATGTTCCTTATCTTTTTTTTTGTACCACAATTTACTGTATTTTATTGAAATATGGCAGGTTTCTCACGATCCTTTTCCAGATTCTGCGCATTTAAAAAACATGAAAGCAAACATAATTACAGGCTTAAAATTCAAGCTAAAAACTACTACGTTTCCAACTCCCTATCAAGATCATTTTTTTTCTTCTCTACTTTAAATTCTGATATAAACTAAATACGCAGCAAGGTTCCTCTTCAATCGAAACACAGCTCTAATTGCAAAACAACAACTGTAATTATGATCAGAGAAAAAAATCACAACGACCCTTATTTCTGCTTTAGAGATTTGTCAAGAAACCAGCAATGAAGAAGAAGGAGATGAAGAAAAAAAAATAAATTACGCCGATATCAAATAAAAGTAATCAGAAACAGCCAGACCAACACAAATACAACACAACACTTGGGTCTTCATTTTTTTTTTTTATATTTATTGCAATTACTGGTAAAATCTTATAACTAAAAATTCGCTCTCGATTTATGCTCAACGTACTTAAAGATTTACTGACTGTTTCGGTACAACAAGCCGGAAAACTCTTCTCAAATTACTCATCTCCATGCAGCAGCTCAGCTCAAATACCCAGCAAAAAACAAAAAAATGTAAAATACCTCTACATCGTAAAAACGAGTACATGCAAAAGTATTCAATAAACAAGCAACTACACGACAGTAGGACGGACAAACCGGCAGCAATTCCGTCAAACTATCAGTCTTCTATACCCTTCTTACTTATTTTTTTTTTTTTTTGCTAAAAGTAGAACAGACATTTTTAAAAATCGGAGGGTTCAGCAAAAAAAACGTGCTCTTATTTACGCAGTTGCAAACAGTGGCTGGCTGGTTGGATCTTTAGCCAAACGATTTACGATCATCATCTTTTATTTTAATTGCTCCGTAAATGTTGCTAAATATTTGTAAAATGTCTATTAAAAATATTAAATTTTAGATTTAAATTTAAGGTAGAGTTTTTATCTTCAAACAAGATTTAGTTTAAAAATAATTTGATATTTTGTTAGGGACGTTTCTCTTTTACTCTGCATTAAAATGAAAAGGAAGCCGTAGAATTTCTATGTTATCTAGTCATATTGCGAAACGAGTAAGAGTATGGGTATCAAGGTATAGTGGCACAAGGTAGACTCATTTGGGTCAAAATTGTATCCATATAAAGCAAAAACAATTCTGTGGCATTTTGACAAAACATCTTAAGTCAAATTTAAAAAATTGAACAAAATGTTGTTTACGTTTTTAAAATGTTTTGTTATAAACGAAATTTTTCTTTAAGTTTGGTTTATTTTATTATTTGATAAAGATGATTTTTTCAACGAGTTGTTTTCAAAAACTTTTTTGCTATATTTATCTCGACTTAAGATGTTTTTTCAAAATACCCCAGAATTTTAGGCATACATGCACATATTTTGACTTTTGCATACGAAATTTGACTATTCTGTCTTGGTAGGGATGAAACGATGCAAGTGCTTATTCGATTCTTTTCGAGTTAACCGAGTAGAGACATGAAAAAACCAACAACATGGGATTTAAGAAAAAAATTATATGCAGTTGTGGTTTTTTGCACATATCTCAGCCATTTATGAAGAGATCTGTGTGAATTTCATTAGTGAACTTTAACAGAGTGCAAAATGTTAAGCAAATGTTTAGCAACCTAGTCCCAAGCATTTCTGGGGTCTTTGGAAAGAAACCCCATTGCAACATACACAAGGACTGACGCACAGATGGACATTGTCAAATTAACTTTGCTACTGATAAGGACCCAGCATATAAATACTTTATAAGGTCTAAGTTCGAAAGTGTAGAAATTACAAACAGAATGTCCAGTCCCTAAAAATAAAACATTTGTTCTTTACCCACTTACAACTACATTTAGAGTTGACAAAAAATCAATCAATTGTAGTCGGGACTGTAAGAAAAGATAAACTCACTGTTTATTGTTGTTGTTTTTGTTTAAGCTTTGATATTGTTACAAGTAAAACTGAGGTTTAAAATTCTTATTCGCTTAACAGTTTTATTTGTTTAATATCTTTAGCTTTTCTAAAATCTTTAAATAAAGTTTCCTGACGATCTGGCCTAAGCAACCAGTGAAATGCGCATAGGAATAGCTTATCCCTTCAACAATAAATTTCAGTGTTTTTATCAAAAATAAAAATTGGGAAATTAAGCACGAATAACAAAATCATTTAAATTCAATTTTGTATTCCCACGAAAATTATTTTGATAATAAAAACATTTTGATATGAAATATATGTATATATAATTTATTAAAGTAGTTAGAGTTCATACACAGAAGAAAATAAAAATTGATTTCAATTAAAAAATTTGTGATTTTAATTAATAAATTATTTAAATTTGCACCAGTAAACAAATTAATAGTATGAATTAAACGTTTAATTTACTTGATTAAATTTTTAATTAAAACTGATTTTATTTTTGAATAATGCTTTAACTATTAACACATTTTGGAGAATTTTTTCTTTTTCTGGGTTCAATGCTTTTATAAAATTTTTAATAATACCCAGTTTAAAGTGGAGTATAGGAAGCAAAATCTTTTCAATTGGCAAAAGTAGAAATGGAATAATATTATTTCTATGCAATTTGATTTCCTCATGTGAAGGTTAATCCTGCATATTGTACTGGTCGCCATCAACACGCGTATTCCATAAGCACATGAAGCAAATCTTTTTGGAAAAGCCCAATTACATTCTCCTGGCAAGAGATTTAAAACAAGCTTATATTGTGGCACCAAAAGTAGCTGAAACGCAGTTTTCCTACATGTCACTAATATAAAAAGTCCTACTGCGATAGCACTAAGCACAAATACTAAAGAGACAAACGCATCATTGAAAAAAATAATGCTGATACCCTGTAGATAAAGTAACTAGTACTTATCTAGAAATTTACTGGTTAGTTTATACCAAGGCGTATTCATGTAAACGGTGGTGGCGGTACTACACCAAGTACAACACCAAAAACACAACATTGTATTTGATTTGTTGCTATCGTTGGTCAAGAGAGAGGAATCTCTAAGAAAGGAAAAAAGGTTCTTTCAACGCCTTATGCTAGGAACACAACTGGGACAAACGACGAATTTCGTCCAGCACAACGAATTATTCGGAAGAAATTCGCTGTATAAATTCGGCGTATGAAACACAATAACGTCGAAATAACCAAATGGAAATAAAATATTTTGTATAAACAAGAAATAGTGGTACCGTATGAACAAAAAATACTTCACAAATAAAACATTTAAAACAACTTAACTAAAATACTTTTTTATTGTTAATTTTTTTCAATTTGTATTTAATATGATATTCAGTTAAAATTTTACAATTTCTAAAGTAAAAGGTAACTTTATTTACTAAAACGCTTACCATTTTGAAACAATATGGCTACCCAGTACTGATTTGTTCGTCGTTCGCCGGCGTCCGAATTAGAATTAAATCTATTTAAAGTTTGAAACGAACGTCCGGCGAATTTTCGTCGGCGCCCTGATTGTGTGCATTTTCATATACACAAATATTTTGTATTTTTGGCGACGAATATTCGCGGCCAAAAATTCGTCGTTCGCCCCAGTTGTGTTCCTAACTTTAGTTTATACTTTAAACTAGTCCATCAACAATATATTTCCGTTTATCAATGGTATGAAATGGGAATTTAGCACATTTAAAAGAAACCTTGTTAATTAATTTTTGAATCCCAAGAAAAACTTTGACAAGTTGCACTTTTTTTTCATATTCCAAACAATTGTATTTAACGCTGAGTTGTCATAGGCGCCCAACTAGTTAATTATTATTATGTATTTTTAAAATAGTTCAAAACTAGTGGCTTTATTAACAGTATAAGTGCTAATAAAAAGCAAAACTAAATTTGACAATTCCCCGGAACATTTTTTTCATACTTAATTATTGTTTTTAGTACTAATGCCTGGAACCAAAGCGAGATAGGATATTATAATTTATTATCCTGTTACACCATGTTTTACTTTTGTTGAATTTCCCTTTGTTTACAGAAATTTAAGAAACAAGCAGAATATCCCGATATAGTTTATATCATCATTCTGCAAATTGATGTATTTAACTAAATAATTTTAAGAAAAAGAATTCGGGAATTTTTTTTGTTTATTGTTACACATGAAGATGATTTATCAAAGTTTTTCTTCTTTTTGTAGTGTTGTTGTTGCATCTGCAACAGATAATTTAATTGTTTTCAATCTACTTTTTTAGAGTTGTTGTTGTTTCTGTAACGAACAAGTAGTTAATCGTTTTTTTCGACTTTTGTAGTGCTGCTGTTGTTTCTATAAGAAACGGCGTCAGGTATAAAGCTGTGCTGTCCGGATTTGTTCATCTTGTATAAATAGAAAATATTTACAGATTTAGCAGTGGTGGTTCTTTTAAGAGGCGTGCAATTGAGCTTTACCATAAATATGTGCTTATAAAATACGTTTTTTGATTACGCGGAGCAACCATCACAGTGTAATTAAGTAAATGCTTCTTTGCATTATTCGAATAAAACTAAAAAAAAACTGCAGTGATTTAAAAAAAAACTGTTTTTTATGTAAAAAAAAAATCTACAGGACTGTTTTGCACTTCAAAAAAAAAAAAACAGATAAATCTGCACATTTGGCAACGCTGGCCAAACGGTAGTCATTTAAGCTCAAGTAATTTGAAAATTTTAAAGCTTAGGAGTTTCCAGCAAGATAATGGGTGTTAAGAAGAAAAATAAATGAAAATAAAATGTATAACCAAAACCGATTTTAAAACAAACAAGATTTATATTGACTGTAATACACCATAAAGAAAATGGTAGGAAAAAATTACCGATTGTGACCGAACACTTGATTTCGATCATTTCTTTCTATCATTTTCTTAACACCAAAATGAAAAATGTGACTACTCGCTCATTCATTTCTTGTAGGGCATTTAAAAGATATTTGCTAATTACGAAAAAAAAGTTGAGCACCCGTTATGCTTTTTAAATTTTACTTTGCAATATATGCGAAGCATGCCCCCCATCCATATTGCTGTTGCTGGCATACATACGTTTGTATGTATGTATGTGATCAGAGCTCGTTACTCACTCTGTTGCGTCTCGTCGTGTTGCTCTTAATGCGACTTCTAATAAGTTTTCTTCTTCTTCCATGTATTGCAATACTTGTGTCCATTTTCCACCATGATTGCTTGCCATTCGCTGGGCTTCACAATCCCCAAGTGATTTTCAGTTTCGGAATATAAAAGCACTAAAAGATACGAGTGCATGTGTGTATTTTTTTTTAGCGCGAATGTTTATTTTGTTGTTGTTGCTGGTTGTTTGTTCGTTAAGTAACGTTGTATCTTTATGTTTCTTGGAAGACAGACGCCATATTACTAAACTTGAATACCTAAACGCATAAATATTTGTGCACACACATTCACTTATAGCCAGATAACCAGATGTGTGTGGATGGATGTACGTACTAGCGCCCATGTTTGTTCATTACTGAAGATTAAGCTTGATTGGTTGAATGAAGAATAATAGTTTATACCTATATTCGTGAAATTGTAAAGATTTTTTAGTGTGATCTGCTGGGTATGGGGGGGGGGGGTAAGTTTTAGGGAGACATAAACGGTAAAAATAGGGCACAGAATGCAGTATATCGGATTATAACGGCTGAACATGATTTAAATATCGTTTAAAAGAAGATATCGCACACCCAGTTCAAAAGTGACTCAACTCACAAAACTTACTGACTGCTTTTCAAACTAAAATGAAAATTTTCGTTTGGAAATTTATATTGAAACCAAGAACAAATTTGAGTTTTTTTTTATTGTTGTTGTTTCAAAAAATTTTTATTTTATTTTGAAAAACATGTTAAATTTTCAGAAATCGAAAATAACTTTTTTTGATCTAAGAATAAATTATAAAAACCCATCTTTGTACCATTTAGTAGAAAATCCATATAGATTATGATTTAATTTATACACTAAATAATATAAAACATTTTTGATGCTGTATTATTTCAAGTTATGGCACTTTAGCTGAATTCTATTCAAGTTTTGACACTTTTTCCTAATTCTAAACTGACACAAGTCTAATTAATATAATCTCCAGCAAAGATTTATGTTACCAAAGGTGTCGCAATTAGAGTTAAGACTATTTAGCACTTCGTAGTAGGGATCTACTACCATTACATTTTCCGACACAACTAAAAATAAGTCACTTTTATGAAATTTATACCAACTGAAACAAAAAGAAAGAAAGATATAACTGTTTTTAAACAACAGTTATCAACAACAAAATACACTGGTATTTTTTTATAGATAAACAAGTTTATGAATACAATCGGGAAAAATGAATATATTGAGTTGAGTCAGTTTTAAACTTGGCATGCGATATTGTTGTTTTTGACATAAGTTTTTCACTTTTATTTTCAATAAAATTTTGTTTCTATTTAACAATAAAAGGTTTACCTGCCTCGCAACTTCAAATATGGCATAATTTAGCCATATAATAGTTTAAAAAAATGTAGCTAGAACCATACACTTGAACAAGTTATGGTTATAATAATCATATTAAGGACCCCGACAACCAAATAATGCCTAAATTCCTCCATCCAAAAGCCACAACTGTATTATGGTTTTCTTCAAACATGCTATGGTTAATAATAACAACAATATTGTTGGTTGTCTCTAAAAATGTTATTGTTTAAGGTGACAATAATTGGTTTTTAAATTTACAATAATATTTTCCTCTTTTCCAAGAGCAGCATACTATGGTTGAAAACCAACCATGCTATTGTAAGTGTTTAACAAATTTTCGTTATTATTGATCATAACAAGTTTGGAAGCAACAATAATATGATTAGGGATTCTTGATGTAGGCCTGACGTAACCATAAATGGTTATCGCTGACAATAATATGGTTATAATAAACATAATATGCTTAAAATTTTCTTTTAAAATAGTTTGGTTGGATTTAAACATGTTTTTTCTCTGGGTGTAGTTAAATAATTACTAGATATTTGTTAACTTCTATTAAGTGTATTGTAAGTACAGAATTCTGCAGACACCTCGAACCAAAATAAGTAGTTATTGAGCCGAAAATAAGTAGTGTTTATTTTCTCCAATATTACCTGCTAACTTACCGGGTAAGTAAGGTTTTTGCTGGGTAAGTCCTAAACTAAATACAAAGAAATCTGGTTTTTTAACATTTAAAATTTACTAAATACAGCCATAAATTTCGAATAAATGTTTAATTAAACAAGATATTAAATGATTCTATTGATAGAAATTATAATTAACAAATCGTGAACGTTAAACACATTTTGAAATGCAAAAGACCTGTAAGGAAATAAATTGTCTGAACAATTATAAATTTAATATTGATCATTAAGCAATAAGAAACCACATTTACAAGACTAATTTGAATCAAATGGGACTGCAATTTTGGCATATTTATGGGTTTATTAAATATTTTATAATACATATTTTTTTTTTTTTTTAATTTTAATTAGTTTTATTTCCACAAACAACAACCACTGCCCGCGACCTCAAGCTGTTCGAATTGGAGTGGTTAAGTAAAAGTATGATTTTTATTATTATATTTTTTCAAATCTAAATTTAACATAATAAAAGCATAAATTTTGGAATATAAACAAAACACAGTATGAAGTTCATTAAAAGGTGTCACAAAACCAAAAAAACTATCAATATTTGTTATACATTCGATAGGCCCATGTCGTTCTGACAATACACTTCTTAAATACAGACCTTTCGGTGGTATTTTGATGTTTATCAAGTCATACGAATTGATTGTCTATGTCTAGTTGTCTATCCGGCTGTTTGTCTGTCTATGTATGTATATGTCTTTTCGTTTTTTTTTTTTTTGTCTTTAGAAGATGTCTTAGAGCCCTAAACTCTGACCGGCTGGTGGTTTGTTAAATGTTTGGCTGTCCAAGATATCAGTTGTTAAAAAGTTTTTTCTTGAGATATTTTAAAAATAGATTCGTGAATGTGTGAAGTTTTAACTGGAATAATTAATGAAGTGACCGAGATTTACATAAATTCTCAATTAAGCTTATAACATTTAAAATTTACGCCTTTTTTAGAAAACAAAACAAAACAAAAAGATAAATTATCAAAAACCAACAATCGAGATCGTTTAGTGGACCATCAAATAGACGAACATAATAACAAACAATCACACGCAGCCTTATTAAAATCCGCCAAATGAAGAAGATGTCAAAAGTATCCAATTTGTTTTATTGTGACT
The DNA here is from genome assembly GCA_949318255.1 of Pollenia labialis. Taxonomy (NCBI): domain Eukaryota; kingdom Metazoa; phylum Arthropoda; class Insecta; order Diptera; family Polleniidae; genus Pollenia; species Pollenia labialis. The sequence goes on along the minus strand of OX439141.1, from coordinate 39,184,412 downwards.
TAAATAGGAGTCAGTAAGTATTTTTAGATTTCAATTCAAAAACTAATTTTTATAACGGATGCTTAAACAAATATTTGTATTTGTCTTCTCAACCACCGCAATAATTTATTTGTTTAAGATAAAAAAAAACTGGCACTTTGAACAAATCCGATGAATGGAATCACAATTTGCTATCGATCACAGTTAAATTTGTGTACATTGTGCTTAGGGGAATATATCAATAGGGATTCATTACAGTATTTGGCTCTTGTTATCAAGTAGATAGTTTAGTCTCTAGTCTAACCAAGGCTGCCAGCAAAGTCGCCTAAAGCAATATGTGAAAAAACAACCTTAACGAAAAATTACCCAACTTAAATGAAAAATTGCTTAAGAAATTAATATGGAAAGAATAGTCAAATTTGGTAAAAGAAAATGCCCTAAAAATAATGTAAAATAAACCAATTCTTAAAATTTTTATTAAGTAATTATTTAATAAGAACCTGACATGGGGCAACCATATTAATTATGCATGTGGCCGTACATATTCCATGCTTAGAACTCTCTGGCAAACGCAGTATTGTACACCTGTCAAAATAAGAATACTTCTTGCCAAAACCTATTTATTGCCAATTCTGATGTATGGATGCGAATTATTTGCCAAATGTGATGCGGCAAGTACAAGAAAATTAAACTCAGTCTTTAAAAGCATTGTACGATACGTATATGGCGTGAAAAGGTTTAATTCTGTTTCTCCTTTTACGGTAAAGTTATATGGTGTTCAGTTTGATGACCTTCTCAAAACAAGAGTACTGATATTTATGCACAAAATCGTGTTTACTCAACAACCACAACATCTGTATAACCGCTTAACCATATCTAGGTCTAATAGAGGTAAAAGAATTTTATTGTTTAGACACCAAAGTTTAACTTCCGATTGGCAATTTTTCCTTAATGCAATCCGTCTTTGGAATCTACTCCCGCATAATATACAAATAACTAGTAACGCACTGAGCTTTAAAAAAAGCATTTTAAATTTTTTTGCACGTTAATTTTTTTCATTTTTTTATGAATTTTAAATATTATTATTTTGTTAATTTTCAATTTAATTTATTAATTTAATAATTTTTTTTTCTCTCTTAAATTTTTTCTTTTGTTTTAAATTTTATCAGTTACAAATTATAATTATAAATGTTTCTGCTAAAACAATGTTCTATACTGCAATAAGAGGCTTTAAGTCTTGTGTATAGAATTGGAAATAAATAAATATATAAATAAAATAAATAAAAATAAAATAATTCCTTCAAAGTAGTTTTAAACCTACATACTTATTTGGGTTGGGGTCACATATTCGAATCCCAAATCTGAAATCCCGAATTTCCAAATCCCGATTCGCTAACTAATGGCGTTTTCTTTTCGGAGTAAAATTCTGCATTTATTCTGCCTTTTACATTTTTTATGTTCTTTTTTGAAAAACATGTGTTATTTTAAAAGTGTAAAGCGTTCTTTTCTGATGATGTTCCCTTTAAAATTAAAAAAAAATTCTACATGTTCAACCCTTTTACTCTAATTAAAGGGGCATGAGTGCAGCACTAGATCCAGGCGATTTCAATACAAGGTGGTGGCAAGTTTCGAGACGTAAGCACTAACAATGCAATACAAAAAACATCTGTTGTTTCTGTTGGCTTTGGTTTGTTGTAGTCTTACCACTACATGTAATTGAATTTACCTTGCGCTAATTGTACTTTATTGTTTAATTCCGAAATGTGTGTTCTTTTGTAAACGTAAAATATGAAACACTTCTTAAAAATTAGGGGATCAGTTAAAAATGTTGCCAAGTCACATGTAACACTTATGCAACATTTTTTTTTTTTAGAAAAGAAAACGCCATTAAACATTTTTGCAAAGCAGAATGCAAGAATTTTCTCCTCTACGGTATAACAAGCACCGGCTACACGTAAAAAAAATATGGTTGGAGGTTACCATATTCTAAGAGCAACATACTATGGTTGGTTTTTAACAATGTTTATGCTTGCAGGTTTCCATATTATGTTTTAATATGACCATAGTTTGTTTAAAATCAACAAAATTTTCCCTAAATCAACCATAATTTGGTCAAAATTAACCATATTTTAGACAATATTAACCATAATAATGGTCAAAACTAAACATGTTATGTTCAAAATTAACTATAATATGGTCAAAATTTCCCAGAATTTTGAGATAAGTAACCATATTATGGTTAGGATTAACAATAATATGGTGAATGCTAATCATATTGTGGTTAATAAATTTTTTCAATTTGCTTGTTAAGTGTCAAATTATAATCTTATATTATTGGTAGGTGTTACGTTAGGTTTCACTTTCACAAACCAAGTAAAATGCAAATGACCAGAATGTTGTTGCTTTTTAAACATATAATTTTAAATTAAAAATTAATCGTACAATGTTTTAAACAATTATAATTTCGAACATATTATTGTTATTATATATTAACCATAACATGTTTGGAGGCAACCATAATATGGTTATACCTTTTGAATTGATGAAATTTAACCTTAATATGGTTACTGTGATAATAATGTGGTTAAGATAACCATAATATGTTTAAGTGTATGGTTGTAGAATTATTTTATTTAAACATTATATTGTTAAAATCAACCATATTTGAAGTTTCAAGGGAGGTAAACACTTTATTGTTAAATAGAAACAAAATATTATCAATCGTGAAAAATGTTTTTTTTACAAACAACAAAAGTTTGTTTGTTGCCATTGCAGGGACCATAATATGTTTTTTTTAACCATTCTGCAACCATGTTTTTTCTCTACGTTTAGCTAAAGCTTCTCCGCATAGCCGAACTTCGAAGCATCATTTAGAATCTAGAAGCTTCGCGTTGCGTTAGAGGTTCGCTTTTTCATCCAAGATGAAATATTCTTACTTATACGAAACATGTCACTTAAAGTACTTTTAACGCAGAGCGAAGCTTAAAGTTAGGCAACTCTCATCTTTTTGCGCGCTCTGACAGTCTGCTAGTAATGTTTTTTTTTTATTCATTTATTTATTTTTAACAAACAATTCGTGTGTGTTGTCACGCAAAGCGATGATGTTTTATCTGACATGGACTTTATGTACCGAAGCCTGGACTTGTTATACCAAAGAGAAGAAATCCCTTGCGCACGGCCGAAGGTATCTAGACGATATGCTGAAAATACCAAATTTTCCAAATTCATCATTTGCCAGCAAATGATATTTCAACATATAAGTTGGCATACAATTTTTGTGTCGACACGATATGTTGAATTTTGTATCTTTTTATGTATGTTGAGTAATTAGAACCAAGGAGAATTCATGTAAACGGTGGTGTCGATACTACAACAAGTAACAACACCAAAAACACAACAATGTATTTTTTTGTTGCTTTCGTTGGCCGATATGTCAAAAACACAAGTAACTTTTGACATTCGTCTCCCTAATTAAGAATAAAAAAGTAGCACAGCTGTGTTTTCAACGCCACCTGAAAGTCAATTCGCCTTGACCAAGGCCCATTGAAAAGGTCTGCGCAAGAAGCCTGATGATCATTGTTTATGTTCTTTTTAGTTGTCAAAAGTTGTTTACATTTTGCTTACATGTGCATGTATACGTTTGTTTACGTTTATGTTATGCCACACATACACGTTTTTTCCTTTTGCTTTGTATATGTGGTAGTAATTTGACAACTAAAAAGAATCGTTTTTTGTTTTTTTACAAGTAAGCAGACCTGATAGATGGGCATTGGCCTTGATTAGAACATTTGTTTAAAAATTACAAATAAATTTGGCAATTCGCTTTTTTTTATTATTTTTATTTACAATTTTTTTTTATCAATTATCGCTTTTAGTGCAAAAATTAATAGTTTAAGTGGAATTAAGACTTAATAAGTATGAGTGCTTGATTGGGCTGGGTCAAATCCGCAAAAAATTAAAATATTTAGGGACTGGACTGATCTAAAAATTATGAATAAAGCCTCAAAGTTAATTAATTTTCAGTTATGGTAAATTATGTATGTGCCGAACACCAGAATGTTTTATGAATTCGTTTGATACCCACACCACTAAAGTATTTGTAACACCTTAAAATATTGGTCCTATAACCATCGTTTAGTATATCAATCGACTCAATCACATTCTGAGTCGATATAAGGATGCCCGTCCGTCCGGCTTGCTTTCTGTCAACTTTGTACTGCGCAAAGTACAGGTCGCAATTATTTGATGAAATTTGGTACTTTGGTTCTAATTATTTATTGTAATTAAACGATGAGGAACGGTCCATAATTTCTCAAAGATCTAAATAGTCGGCGTAAAAAAACTCTTATATGATTCATACCCTTATTTTGTTTTGTCTATCATGATTTGTATCAGTTTAGCCGTATTTAAGATATATTTGGTATTTTTGGTCGTTTGAGTAATTTTTAGTATTAAAAACATAAATTAGACCAAATTTCAATACAATTATGCAAGTTTTTTTTAACCGTTTTTAAGTCCCTCTTTCTACGGAACATAAAGTGAGTTGTATGCCGATTATCACAAAATTGCATCGTGTTATTTCTAGCCTTTTAAAGCTAAATTGGACTATTTGTTTACCACAATATCATTTTTTACAGTTTCAGGCGTATTTAAATGATTTCCCATAGTGGGCTCTATATGAAACCTATGGTAAATTGTGGGCCGGTCTTCTTCAAATTTAGTTGTGTGCTAGTAATCATAAAACCATAACTATTACATCGTTATTCAGTACGTCTTAAGCATATTTAAGTAATTCCGAGAATGGGGTTTACATGGGGCCTATGGAAAATTTGGAGCGATCATCTTAGTCTAATATCTAGGAAAAGAAAACGAGGAATCTTGCAAAATTAAATAACAATTGGTTTCTTTAACAGAAATATCCATTTAAAAGGGTGCTTGATATAGCATTAAATTTAGAAACCTTATCACCAGTCGAAGGCCGGCAATAATTAAAAAACTTATTAAGCAAAGCTGGTGTTTGTCATAACATATAGTTAAATAATACCCATATTGAAGCAATTACACAAAGTATATAAATTATTATCACATGTTAACTCAAACCTACATATTAAACAAAAATATTTATAAGAATATACATTTTAAACTTTAATAACTTTAGAATTTTATACGCTATATTTTATATAAAAGCTTGAAGCGCTTTCTAGAAAATATTATATGTAAACAAATACCTTAATATCGACAAAAATTTTAGGTTAGAGCCATTTTAATAAAATACATTAGTAAATAAAAATATTTTTTTAAATTGGTTCTTAATGGGTTGATAATTCGGAAAAAAATAAAAATTGATTTCAATTAAAAAATTTGTGATATTTAGTAAAAAATTAATTAAATTGCTTCAGTAAACAAATTAATAGTATCAATTAAACGTTTAGTAAAAAGTATTAAACTTTTAATTCACTTGATTAAAATTTTAATTAGAACTGATTTTATTTTTGATTACTGCTTTAATTAGTGAACAATTTTGGAGAAATTTTTCTGTGTAGTCGTTTTAGAAACACATTTTTTTTGTAAAAAAATATAGTACGGATTGATTAAAAGTGCGATACAATTTATCTCAAATTGTGTTTGATTCAAGAATTTCTTAGTTGGTTTATTCCGAATTCGTACTTGAAATAATCCGAAAGTTAGATTATATTGCTGCTTACCTAAACACTTACCGCACAGAACTAGAGAGAATATTATTATTATTTTACTTACCCGTTTTGCACATGTTTAGGTCACTTTTGTTGTATTCCGCTTTTTGTTTACAGAAGAATTCTCAATTAAAATACACCAACAGCTTGCCCAATATTGTTTTCATAATCATTCTAATTTTAGGTTTTTAACTAAATAATTGAAAAAAAATAATATGGGAATTTTTGTTTCGTAGTTAACTTTTCAAACAAGAAAATAATCAAAATTTTTCTTCTTGTAGTGTTGTTAATGTTCCTATACAAAACAATTTAATCGTTTTTACCTTCTTTTGAAGTGTTGTTGCTGTTTCTACAACAAACTTTAACAAACACACGCGTATGCACGCACATTGGCTTTCGAAAGTTATCCCATTTTGGATTGTTTTAAGGACCTTTAAATGTTTTACGTGCTTAAATTTTTGGTTATGGCTCGTACTAAAGTAAGTAGAAAAAACTTAAATTTAGTACGAGTTTTTGCTTTCTGTGCTTAAATTTTATTCAAAACTCGTTCGAAGTTTAACTCTTTTCAGTTCTGTAACGGTCCAATTCAAAAAGTGTTTCGTTCCTAAGGTAACCGTAATAAACCGATGTCAGTGGCTTCAGAAATAATGGTAGTTCACTTATTCAACCTCAAATTATTTTCGAATTGTCTTTTTTTATTTGGTTTGCTTAAGGGCTCAAAGCCCTCCATGTGACATAAAACAAAGATATAAAGTTCTATCATGACAACACTCGGCCACATGTTGCAAGACCAGTTTAAAACTATTAGGAAAATAAAGGTTTGAAAATTTTGTTTAATTCGTCTAAAAGTCCACACCTTGTCCCGTTTGGCTAAAAGTTAACACCGTAATGTCACGTAATACAGAGCAGGGCTTCCAAAAACGACTCCTTTCGTTCGTAGCTTTAAAAAATAAAAAGTTATTTTTGGCGCGGAATCCATATGCTGCCAAAAGGATTAATAAAGGTCATACATTATGTTCGAAAGCATCCCGCATTTTTAAGTTATACGCCAATATGTGTGTTGCTCTGCAATATAACCATTCACTGGGTTGTAACAAGAATTTTCTATGCATTCATAAAAATAAAATAAAAACTGTGACAAAAGAAGGGTCAAACAATTGAAATAGATAAAGATTTTTGTCTATTATCGGGTATTAGAGGTTTAAGCAATAAACATATAGAACATTTGTAATCTATGAGTGTAATATGCTCGTAATCTATCCAGCTATTGAACCAAAATAATTTCAACAAAGAACAAAAAAGGAACTTGCTGACCACAGCGTAAGTTTTCTGTTTTCGGTTTTTATTTCTTTGATAACTTATTATACTGACGAGTGTGTGTTTTGGAAATTGTTTGAGCAATATTCTAAGCAATTGAAAGTTTAAACAAACAAAAGAAACTCAAATGCTCCTAAAATCACCGAGAACGTAGGAAAGGGGCTCAATTTACAATTGCTAAAGAACAAGACATAAAAAATCTACTTAAATTGTCTTGATGATCTATCTTTCTGCTGAAGGAGAAGAGGGAGAAAGGCAGGCAAACATATCAAGTCGGACAGTGGTTTGTAAAGCTTGTAAAACTACAACAATGTATTTTAGATGATTATTATACAAGCAACTGCACGTAGTTGACAGTAAGAATTACAATTTTCTAGCAAACAATTTTTTTCTTCTTTCTGTTCTTAGGAATTTTTTATTAATTTCTTGCGGTCGGTCTACAAACCCACCAATGAATCAACGGGATTACACTTATTCTCGTATTCGTACGACATTGTCCGTCTTCATCTCTGTATCTTTTTCAAAGGCAAAATACCAAAAAAAACTCAATTCTTTGTGTGCTGGAAAAAAAATCTTAAAGAAGCATAAAATACAACAACAAAAAAACTAGAAAAACTTAATAGAAAAATCGCAAACGTAATGAAATGTCAGTCATCCAATTAAGTGTAGGAGCTAAAGGAAGTGACAGCGTAGTGGCATTTGCGATGTTGAATGTGTGTGTGTGTGTGTGTTCAGTGACCATTGTGTGTGTTTTCTGGGCAATAATGACAAAAAGTCCGTATCACACGCTTTTGAAAGGAAATGCATCATCAGCATTTATTTGCAATGGCATGAATTTAATTTGTGAAAATTATCTCCAATTGCTGGCAATTGAGAAATTTCACCTACAAAAAAATAAAATCAAAAAAAAAATTGAAATGAATTCTAGAAAGCTGTAAAAAGAAGAAAGAAAAAAAAACGTAATCTGATTTGAAATTCAAACAAACATTTTGAAGAAGATAAAGAAAAACCATACCAATTAATTAGGAAATTTTATACAAACTTGACAAGATACACAAAATTAACTAAGAACGGGGGTGGTATGATGAAGGCTTAAAAAAATATTAAGAAGAAAATACTTTTTAGATGAAAATCTATCTTTTTTTTAATCAAAGAATTTTTAGACAAAAATATTTTTGGAAAAATTATCTTTGGAAAATAAGGCAAGTTCTTAAAATATCGGGCTGTTTTTTGGAAACAGTAAAATATTTTTTAAGATAAATCTTTTTTTTTTTGGGAGAAAAGTGCAAGTTTCTGTGAAAAAATAGAATTTTTGAAAGAATTGAAATTTAAAAAAACAAGTGAGATTGCTATATTCGGCTGAGCCGAATCCATGTTACCCTCTACCAACAGCTAGAATGCTTCCGGAGTAGGCTCTTTGTGGGATATACAGGGTGGTTCACACCTTAACGTCAAGTTTTTTGCACAACTGAATTTGACCATTTCCTGTTTCAGTATTGGTTTCTAGGCCATTAATCATTTATTAAAACTTAAAACGAATTTAAGTCAAACAAGTAAGAGTAAGAGATATCCACCCTTCACAATATTGCGATAAGAACAGAAAGTTGCAAATATATTGTTCTTTAGATATAAATAAATCTATGTTGTGCCACGCCCATTTATACATAAAGGCGCCCGTACTCGACGTAGCCAAGATTCATTTAAACTATTAAAGTATAAAAGCTTTTAGAATTGTAATTTGACTTAGAACACACATTTGATTTAATATGAAAATTTATTAATTTAAATTTGTAGGATGAATGTGCTGTTTTCACAACACAAGTAACTCAAAAACTGAGTGCTCTTCATATAAATTTTACTACACGTTCAGTTACTTGTGTTGTGAAAACAGCACAGAAATTATTTTCTTTAACATTTGTTTTTAATATTAATAAAAGTCATAAATAAATTGATTTATTTGCCAGTTAATTTTAAATTCTCTAGTAAACAAAAACTCACTGTTTATTGTTGTTGTTGTTTTGTTTACGCTTTGATTTCGTTGCAGGTAAAACTTAAGTGTTTGTAATTCTTATTCGCTTTACAGTTTTATTTGTATAATATCTTTAGCTTTGCTAAAGTATTTGGAAAATGGTTTCCTGATAATCTGGCCTAAGCAACCAGTGAAATGCGCATTGAAACTAGCTTCCCCTTAACAATCAATTTCAGTGTTTTCATTAGGAGTACGAACTGGGAATTTATCACATTAAAACGAAATCTTAATTAATAAGGAATTATTGCATTTTGATCCGATTCATAGGAAATAAATTCGTTTTTATATAAGTTGCATTTTAAATTCAACTACGTTCTGAATTATGACCTTTTAATTTCAGTAATATTGTAACTTACAAAAGACGAAAGAAATGCACTTGAACTCATCTACAAATGAACTCCCTGAAGTGGTGGATGCACAAATTAAAAGGATGACAAAGTACCAATAAGTTTCTAGGTCGAGTTTGCCGTATATGAAATCGATTCCCGGCAGAAGTTTGTGCTGTCGGCTACAATTTGGAAAATTTCAAGTTAAATGACCACAAACACTACTATTTTCCTAATACCAACAAAATGCATTGCATTAGTAGGGGGCAAGCCCTGAGTGTGGGCTTCAAGTAAAAAAAATATCTTGGTAGCATTATAAGATAAGATGGTGACACTGCTAAAGATGTAGAAAGTAGAATTAAACAGGCACTTGGATCATTCGTAACTTCACGCAGAGAAAAAATATGGTTGGGCATGGTTACGGCAACCACACTGTGTTTATTGTAACAATATATTGTTGTTGTACACAAATAATTGTTATTTTTATTAAATATCAGCAATATTATAGTTACTGTAAACATATTAATGTTTATCGCAATTATAAATTTGAGTATTGTTGACCGAAAAATAATTATTTTTCTAACAACTAAATTATGATAACTTTCAAAACATATTATATTACTCACAGCTATAACATGATATTTAATAGCCATAACATGATAACTTTATATACATTAATCATAATAAGTTTATGATGCAATCAAAATACCGTTACTCTAATAATATTTTGGTATCGCCATTTGTAAAATAATTTTGTATCAGTTGTGTCGTGTTTTACATAAACATATCGAATTATTTGTTAGTGAGTGGCTAAATAATAAAATAATAACCATTAATATAAACAAGATTTTAAAAAAAATAAAGAAAAATATTAAAAAAGAAATAGCAAAATAACCATTGAAATAAACAAGAAATTAAAAAAAAATAAAGAAAAAACAATAAAAAAAGGTTGTAGTGTCACAAAATAAAATATTTTTGCTAAAAAATTTTAATAATCTTAAAGTGGTGGAAAAATTTGTGAAATATTGGTGCAAAATATTAACCATTACTGGTAAGTTTTGTGTTATTTTAAGAGAAAAATAATGAAAACTCCATAAAATAATTTATAAATAATGTCGACCTACGACAAAAAAATTACAGTAACTATATTATGTTTTTTATTTTATCATAAGTATTTTTTTCCAATAAAAATATTATGTTTAAAGTTGTATCATATTATGATGTAAAAAATTTATGTATAACAGTTCATATCACTTTGCATCATAATATGATTACTTCTAAGATTATTATGATTGCCATGACAATAATATGATTACTTATAAACTTATTATGATTGGCATGACAATAATATGATTACTTCTAAACTTATTATGATTGCCATGACAATAATATGATTACTTCTAAACTAATTATGATTGCCATGACAATAATATGATTACTTCTAAACTTATTATGATTGCCATGACAGTAATATGATTACTTCTTAACTTATTATGGTTACCATGACAACAATTGATTACTTCTGATCTTATTATGATTACCATGACAGTAATATGATTACTTCTTAACGTTTTATGATTAACAGGATAACAATATGATTAAGAGAAAAATATTATGATGTTATATTACGAACATATTTGGTCATAATATGATTTAATAACAATCGTAATATGGTGGCTACAATCATGAATCTTATCATAATATGTTGCTCTTAGAATATGTTTACCACAACCATGTTTTTTCTTTGCGTGTTTATACAAATTATGGAAAAACATTTTCTACATCCTTTGAACAAAGATTTGCCTATTTAAATCATGCGTACTGTCAGTGCACGAAATGCTTTCGATATGCAAAAACACTATTGGTAAAAGGCTTCAATAATATTAACGCGTTGCTCAATTGCGTACCTCTCCATGGTTGAATTTGTCAAACACTGAAACAAAGAAATCTCAAATTAATTTGGGAAAAAACTTGACTTTAAAGTGTGACTCACAATTAACATCGTTCAATATGGTTCGACCACCCTTTATAATAAATATTTACGGTACCTGATAAAAAATATAGCTTTGTGATCTGATAGTTCTTGAGGGATTTGTAAAAATAATATTTTTCAAAAATGTCAATTTTAAGCGACTTCATTAGGACCCTTATTGTTTTGTTAAAAAAATTTTTTAAAAAAGTACCAAAGCTCCCTCTCTCTCTCTGACCCAACGGTAGAGTTGGATGCGCACCTGGTTAATGTAACACTTTTTTGCAACTTTTTGAAAAGTGTAAAACTTTTTGTGTAAATGTGCAAACTTAGGCAGAAGAGAAGTGAAGGGGTTTTCCGATTTTTTGTATATTTACAACTTTTTATCAGTTTTAGCCAACAAATGCACATCCTCGTATTAAAAGTTCAAGCACTAACAAAAGGAAAAGTCCTTTGCATTAAAATAAAACTGTAATTTATTTATTTAAACAATAAATTTTTATTGGAAAGTTCACTATTTTATTATAGAAAAGTAATTCCTTAATTTAAGAGGATTGTGTTACTTAAAAAAAGTCTTTTTATTAATCTTGAAAGTTTAAAAGAACCATGTAAAATGTTTAGAAAAGAAATTGTTACTTTATAAAAATATGAAGTTTCCTAACAGAAACAAAAGTATTTTAAAATAGAAACTGGGAATTATTTCCTTTCATAGGTTACTTTATTATACACAGAAAAAATTATTTTTCGAATTCAAACAAAAAATTTGTAGTATCAAAACATTTTTTGTCTGAAATCGGTCCTACAAACAAATTCGCATATTCAAACAATTTATTTGCATTTTGTTTACTAAAAAAAAACACTGATTTTTTCAAACAAATAATTTACAGAATCAAACAAAAAGTTTACTGAAATTCATATAAATTTGAAACAAATAATTTTGCTGAATCAAACAAAAATTTTTTGCACAAGCAATGACGCGCACTTAAGCTATCACTGAAGGAGAAAATGAAGGCAGAAGCTGAGTGGCGGTTGGCTTTGAGACACATGTTTTGTTGGAATTATTTTTGAACGAAGTCTTGTTTATACACACAATGTTTTTCTTCATCACTCACTGTTTGCTGTATCCTTTCCTTGGCTAAAGAAGAAGAAATGTAACAAACAACGGCAGCAGACCGACTCGATATGTTTTTCGTCATCATTTTATTTTTGTATTTGATGTATTTAAGTAAACAGTTTTCAAAAATTGAATACGGGATTTTGTTTTTCATTCTTTTTTTTTCCAACTTTGAAACCAACCAAAAATTTATTTTGTTTCTTATAATGTTGTTGTTGTTTCTGTTGTTTAAAAAAGAATGAAACCTTTTTTTTACCTGCTATTTTTTTGTTTTTTTACTAATAACCTCGTCGCGCTATTTTATCATCTTTCTTCTTGTTGTACTTTTTTAAACGTCCAAAAATAAACTGTATGTGTTTTGTGTTGTTGTTCTTATATTTCACATAAAGAAGTGTTGCTTACGATCAAATAAAAAATGCAAAAAACGACAACATTAAAGAGCGTTAAATATTTCATACAAAATTATGAAAAATTGAAACCAATAGCGCGTATATTATATTATTGAAAAGTTGTCAACATTTTTGTTGGTTAAATAAAAATCAAACAAAAATATTAATTGAATCAATAAAAAAATTTGTAGAAATTAAAAAAAATTTGAAAATAATTCGGCAATAATTTTTTCTGTGTATTCAACATATTTTATTTTTTCGAATTTATTCTATGTAATAGTCCTATTCCTTTAATTTTTTAGGAATGACATCATACAATAAATTCGAAAAAATAAAAAATGTTGAATATTTTAAAATAGTTAAAAATTCTATTTTTTATGTTTATAATTCTTATTCGCTTTAGGATTTTATTTGTATAATATTTTTGGCCTTTCTAAAATCTTTGGAAAAGGTTTCCTGATGAGCTGGCCTAAGCAACCAGTGAAATGCGCATAGAAGCTAGCTTTCCCTCAACAATAAATGTCAGTGTATTTATCAAATATGAAAAACTGGGAATTTAGCACGTCATACGGAAATCGTATTAATAATACATATTTTAAATCTTAGCTCGTTATTAAACATTTGTTTTAAATTTGATCAATATCCTAATTGAAATCAATATCTTCTGACAAAATGTTTATATTTTTTAAAATTCTTTTTAAACTATTTCTAAAAAAAAGTGTTATTAAAAAGTATTTTAAACAAAATTCAAACAAATACATCCATAAGGTACACAATTTATCCCTCCTTAAACAACCCTTTTTCTAGTCGCAACAAATTAAATTTCTATTCCTGTATGTTCGTGCTAAATTTTGAAGTTGTTCCTTGAAGTGCGAAAAATCATAAACTTGAAACTATCGAAACTTAAGTCAACTCTTGTTGTATTTTCCAAAGGCGTTAATGGATAGACAAACTTAATAAAACTAAACTGGCCAGGAAAACTTTGTCCTCATTACCAAAAACAAACTACAACTTTTTGTTAGCAAAACACAGAAAAAGAACTCTAAATGCTGCCAACAACTTGGCAGGAATGCATATAAAACAGTGTCAGTAGCAGCACCTCTTTCATCTATTTGCATCTTTTGCTCTTTCCCTCTCTTTTACTCTTTGTTGTTGAAAATCCATGCTTAGGAACTCTTTATTATTCCACACTTTCGGCTCTCAGTCATAAAGTTCACAAATTCAAAATGTAAATACATACTTGCATAAATATGCAAAAAAAAAATAAACAAATTTAGTTAGGAAAGAAATGTTAAACAGAAACGAAAGAACTTGTAGAAATAGTTGAAAAAGCAAACTGCATTGTCCTTCTTTGGTTCTTTGTAAACTGTCCAGTTTTATGACATCTAACTGCCTCCGCCAACTGTGACTGCTGTCCGAGTGTTTTTTTTTCTAAAGCGGGTGGTCAGTTAGATAAGTTCTTAGGCTTTTAGTAAAGATGTAAAAGTTTTTGTTTAAACTTATGGTTGGTCTTACGAATAAAAGTCATGTCATTATACTGTTTTGTGGCCAAGTCAACATTGCACTGTGGGAGCTTTTTGGAAAAATTGATGCAAATAAGAACTGCAGACACTAAACTATTTTTAAAATGTCCCAAAGTACATAACAGTTCTATTTTCAGTAGGTTTTGTTAATACAGTGTATAAAATGCTGGGAAATTTTGGGATCCTTTTTGGGAATTCTAAAATTTTTATTATAAAGTCTTAAAATATTCCTGTATTTTGCTAACAAGTGAATTTCTTAAAATTACATTAATTTTTATTTACCGTTCAAAAACTTTCAAAAGCAAATTCCAAAATTCCCAAAGACTTTTGAAAAATTCCCACACTGAAAAAACGAAAATTGAAAATGATATCGCTTACGTTATTTTCGTGGTTAGGGCTCGATGTGTATTTTTCCCCTATTTTTTTAATAAAACAAATTAGTTGGCAGATATGTTTACTGAACTGTGAGCTTCGTAGTATTCGTAGTATCTTTATTTCATCCGTGATCCCTTCTTCCTGTCTTGCTGTGACCTTGTTTTCTAGATATGTTCAGTAATTTTCTCACAAACGAACAGTAACGCTTGTTTATTTGTAAATAATCAATCTGATGTCTTACTTTGTTCTCTCGATGTTGTCTTGTTGTGATGTCAAAGTGTACAATCTTCTAGGATGAAGACGAAATACACTAAAACAAAAAGTGTTTATAATATTAACGAACAACGTTTATTCATTGGTTAAATGAACATGCATTTATTAAATATTTCATTAACATAGATTTATAATGAATAAAGTACAATTCGTTGTAGCAATGAATGTACTCAAAAATTAACAAATTGTTAATTTAAATTAACGAAACTCGTACGTTAACATTAATGACGTGTCCGTTGGGCTAACGAGAGATTTAACAAGTGTTTTTAACAAGAATGCGCATAAATTCTATGAACTGTTCGTCATACCGAACACGTTCGTTTAAATAAATTGGAAATATATATTAAAATTAAATATATCCCCACGCATAAAATTTGCAATTAATTTGTTAACTCATCAAACTCGAACTCGAAAATTCTTCTAAAAATAGAAACCTTTCAATTATGAGTCTTTTTAATTTTTTAAGGCGGGTTACAGAATGAAATTTTGTTGGTAAAATGTTGTGAGGGGAAATTTAAGAAAATAATTCATTGAGACAACGTACTGTTTTCGTTGAGTCAACAAATTTGCAAAACAAAATTATTTGTTAAATTAACGAAAAGGCTCACTGAATTAACCAATAACTTCACTCGATATATTTTTTTGAACTTTTTCGTAATATTAACAAACACTGCATTAAATTATTTACATTATTAATTTATAAGGTTTTATATCGTGCTTAATTCCCAATTTTTATTTTTGTTTAAGCTTTGATATTGTTACAAGTAAGACTGTTGCGTATAATTGTTATTCGTTTAACGGTTTTGTTTGTTTAATATCTTTAGTTTTTCTTAAATCTTTGGATGAAGTTCCTTGGTGATCTGGTCAAAGCAACCAGTGAAATGCGCATAGGAATAGCTTATCCCATCAACAATAAATTTAAATTAAGCACGATACATACAATCTTATTAATTAAAAATTTTGTATTCCCAAAAATGACTTTGATTTTTACATTATTTTAAATATATTTGGGTCCTTTACAAATCTTTTTACTTAAAAATGTCGCACTTTTTAAACAAATTTGAAATATTTTTACATAAATTAACATTCAGAGAAACAATTCTATTAACTATTAATCAAAAATATAATTAGTTTTAATGAACAATTTAATAATGTGAATTAAACATTTACTTATTTTAACAACATTATTGCAGAAAATGTTGTTTATATCAAAAAATATTTAATTAATACTATTAATTGGTTTACTGTTGCTGTTGTTTAATTAATTTTTTTAACAACAAACAGTATTGTGTTTAGTTTATTGAACTGTGTATGGTTTTTTATCCAAATTTTGATATTTTAATCTGGCTAAAGTTCATTGAATTTAATTTTCATTAAATTATTTTTTATGAAGAAAGGAATTTAAAAACCATGAAATGAATTAAAATTTATTGGTATTTTTCATTTCCTTTCTGATATTAAAATATCTGATTAAAATATCAACATTAATTTTTTAATTAATATCACAAATATTTTAATTGAAATCAATTTTTGAAAACATTAGATACTTATCGCTTTTTTTCATTAGAATTTCCCACAGTACATCGATTGTCCTACAGAAGACAGACAAAGTTCTACATTCTGTTGTTTTTTTCTCTTCTCCTATAATTTTCTCATTCGTTTTGCATTTTAAGTTTTTGAAAGATTACATTCTTAAAACAACTGACATTGGTTTTTGTAAGCCATCATCGTCGTCATCATCAGCATCATCATGAAGAATAACAACTTTCTGCCAGGAACCATCAACTACAGGCACATGCTCGCATTTACGGCGACAACGTTAAAGGCGACGCAAGGAGGAAGGAAAGAGAAGTTATACAAATATTTGACAAATTAAATCAAGAAAGTTAAGTTTAAATTTCTAATTACTATGAATGTATTTAGTTTAGTTGTCTTCTACTAAAAAAAAATACAACCAAAATGAGGAATAACAAACAAAAAAATAAAAATACATTAAAAACCCAAAAATTTGTTTTCTTCCTTCTTTTGTTAATGAGATAATGATGATGCTCATGATGATCATTATAATGTTGATGATGTTGGCAAATATTGTACTTGTACTCATGTTTAATTAGAGAAAATTATCACAAGATGTGTATGACGATGTGACTTGGGTCATGATGAATATAACATGAAAAAAAAGTAAATCATTAAAATTACGTTTATGATCAAATACAGCAATTCTGTGATTAAAAAAACAAATCTTCAGATAAATAATCCAGCAAATTATAAACAGCTTCTCATTCATTCATCCATCCATCTCTATCTACTCGTTTTAAATGCGTATAATTTATTTATTTATTTCATAAAAGTCACTTTACATACTTAAGAAAAATTTAAATTGAATTAAATGCAATAGCTACTACAGCTCGTACTATAGTTGAGGGTACAGTGGGTAAAAAAGTGTTTAAACGAGTGCATAGTAAATTAATATTTAAGAAATTTTAGTAAAAAAAAAGGAAAACCTTTACACAAGAAAATGAGAAGTTTGTTAACAGAATATTTGATTTTTTTCGAATAAAAAACTATTTGTTTAAATTTGGTCAATTTTAAAGTTCTTTTGTCAAACAGGTCATTTTGATTACAGAATTGAATATTATTTAAGGCTCATTCGTTTACACTATTATACTTTGTATTAATTCATGTCAAAAACTCAAGTAAGGTGTAAAAGTCTGATAGTGTGAATGAATGTGTGATGAAAACGCCAAGTTTTATGAAAATAGTTTGACATCCCATACAACTTCATCGTTTTTTGAAAAAAATCCTAAACAATAATACTTTTCATTAAATCAGGGTTGCATTTTATTTCATGTGTGAGTGTTTATACTTTGTGTGATGGTGTGCACACAAACTGTTATGTTAAATTAGATTTTTTGATAGTCGCAAGAAAACTCATTAAATTTCTATCTCACAAAGTATTATGGAATACCTAACACTTGTGAGATAGTGTAAACTAGCCTTTAAGAACGAAGAAGAAGTTTTTTTTTATTAAAACAATAATATTCTTGGTAAAATTTTTTTTTTTGTTTTGGTGAAAGTTAAGATTGCTGGTTATAAAAAAAATATTTTTATCCCAAAAATAAATTTTTAAAGAGTTACGATCTTTTTTTATAAAAACTTTTTTTTACATAAAATCGTTTTTTCTTTACAATCTCTTACGATTACGCGTAACCATGATCCCTGTTCTGGTACTACGGTCGCAAGGCATCAAACTGACTTTTGGCTTAGGCCTCCGAAAGTATGATTCTTGCGGGAAATGCATTCTCTCTTTCAAGAAGCTTGTTTTTGGGGGGAGTTCGCTTTTCCGTTGAAATGCTAATTTCGGGCTTATAAAAAAAGTCGTGGGATGGTAGTTCCCGAAAATACCACTCAAGAGCTGATATTCCTCCGCTTGTGGGAGGGTTCGCGGTGAGCGAGGACCATTCCTAGGTGCTGCTACTGTTCTTCATATGAAGCTGGCATATTTACAAAAGAAGAGAGGTTAAATAGCTCCAGCTCCTTAACAAAGGGCGAGTGTATAATCTTGTTCATGTAAAAAGTGCTATTTTTTTAATGGGGAAATTAAAAAATTAGCAAGTCCTTTGGATAATTTTTTTTTTGCATAACCTTTTTGTAAAAATATGGTTTTTGTCAAATGGTCAAATAGTTTTTTTGTAAATAGTGCTTTAAGTAAATTTTTGTTAATAGCACTTTTTATAAATGGTATTTTTTGTAAATGGTACTTTTTGTAAAAGGTACTTTTTGTAAATGGTACTTTTTGTAAATGCAGTTGCTTGCCATTGTCTATTTTTGTCATTGGTACTCTTTGTAAATATGTTGAACTTTTTGTAAATTATACTTTTTGTAAATATGTACAACTTTTTGCCATTGGTTATTTTTATAAATGGTGCTGTTTGTAAATGGTATTTTTTGAAAATGCAACTTTTTGTCATTGGACCTTTTTGTAAATAGCACTTTTCGTAAATGCAACTTTTGTCATCGGCACTTTTTGTAAATAGTACTGTTTGTTTATAGTACTTCTTGTATATGGTACTTCTTGTAAATGGTACTTCTTGTAAATGGTACTTTTTTAAATAGAACTTTTTGTAAATGGTATTTTTGCTAAATGGTACTTTTTTAGATGCAACCTTTTGTCGTTGGTACTTTCTGTAATTGTTATTTGTTTTTAATGATACTTTATGTTAATTCTAATTTTTGTAAATGGTCCTTTTTCTAAAAATGTACTACTTTTTGTAAATGCAAGTTTTTGCCATTGGTTGTTTTTGTAAATGGTAGTTTTTAAAAATTCAACATTTTGCCATTGTTATAGTTGTAAATAGTACTTTTTGTAAATGGTAATTTTTGTTAATGCAATTTGTCATCGGTTCTTTTTGCAAATGGTACTTTTCATAAATGCAACTTTTGACATCGGAACTTTTTGTAAATGGTATTTTTGTATATGGTTCTTTTTGCAAATGTAACCTTTTATCTTTAATACGTTTTGCAAATGGAACTTTTTGTAAATGCAACCTTTTTTCATGGGTACTTTCTGTAAATGTAATTTTTTTGTAAATGATACTTTATGTAAATTCTAAATTTGGAAATAGTAATTTTTGTAAATGGTTCTTTTTCTAAATGGTATTTTTGTAAATTATTCTTTTTGTTAAAACTACTTTTTGTTTTTGTTATTTTTTTGTAAATGCAACTTTTTGTGATTTCTACTTTTTGTAAAAATGTAAGCGATACTTTTATGCAAACAAGATACTTTTTCTAAAACTGTCCTTTGAATAAAAAATTCTCTTTTTAAGAAGCAATTTTTTGTTAAAGTAATAATATGAAAAAATATTTTAATTTGTTTTACCACCCACTGTACACACTTATTACCGACTTGAGGGTGCTGTAGTATATGAAATTATAGATAATATTAGCAGTAATAGTGGATGTTGTTGCTGTTTTTCATATTAGCAGCAATATGAATTCATATTTTTAAGATATAAATTACCGCAGAAGACTCTGACTATCTATATTTTTTTTGTAATTGGCTTTTATTTTATTCATCTACTCTAATTGAGTATATCCGTTTTAAGCATGGCGATTGTCATTTAAAGTCACGAGTACTTGTTTTCATATTTAACAAAAAAAAAAAACGAACGAACTGATGACAGTCTCTGGAAGACATTTTGTACTGTCAGGCATTAAAGATTTTAAATACAAAAACAAATCTTATGTAAATGCACAAAATACTTGTACCATTTTTACTCACATGTGTATACGTACATACACATAAACACTTACATAAAAACATATAAAGTACATATTTATAGACATATCCAACTAAATTTTAGTCAGTTGTAGAACATTTACATATGTATAAAGTTTACAGCTCTTGTGCTTGACTATTTTCCATATGAAGGAAAAATTATAGCACAATACATACTCAAATAATTTAAAATATTTTCACACACACACACACACACACATTTACTAAACATATGCAGATACTTGTTGTGCTCTTAGAATTCGACTCATTCACAATTTAAGAAAATTGTCAGGCTCATATTAATTTTCTTCGAATTTAGCAAAAGAGAGTCAAGTTTGCCAGAGGAATTGTAAAAATAAAAAAATGGCGTGTTTGTAAATAATTTATATGAAATATTTTAACTTTCTTAACTTCTTTATAATGTATGTTTGTGTGTGTTTTTCGTCGTATTCTACAGTGTACATACGTATATGGAAAATTTTAATAAAATGTTGTTGTATTTTGGCTTGCAAAGATATTTCAATGTTCTATGATGATTATCTTAAATTAGGAACATTAAAGGTACATAAGTGAAGAAACTAAAATATACAAAATGCAAATACATATTTAAATACAATACATATGTTAAGAAGAGACATTATATTACGAAAAGTTTTACTTTCTATTGAAAACACATTTTTGACGAAAAAAAAATTTTATTTTAAATAATTCATTTCAGCGAAGTACATAATTATTTACGCAACAAAACAAAAATCGATAAGTAATCATTTATTTTTACTTTAAATTTACTTTTTTAAAAAAAATACTACATTCTAACCACAATTTGCGGTCCACAAATTACAGCTGACACCAAAAATGTAATTTTTTCGGGGAAAAGAACACACACTTAAAAATTGCTTTTAGCAACAATATCTTCTTTATCGTTTTTACCTAAACCCGTCTTCTACGCCCGACTATTGCAAAGAAAAAAGTCGCAATCTTTAAATAAAAAATTTTTTTTTACTTAAATTGTATACCAGATGTTCACGGTTCTTCTTCTTTTATTACCAATCCATAGATGGATGTGCATACACGCAAAGAAAAAACATGGTTGTGGTAAACATATTCTAAGAGCAACATATTATGATAAGATTCATGATTGTAGTCACCATATTACGATTGTTATTAAATCATACTATGACCAAATACGTTCGTAATATTACATCATAATATTTTTCCCTTAATCATATTGTTATCCTGTTAATCATAAAACGTTAAGAAGTTATAATATTACTGTCATGGTAATCAGAATAAGATAAGAAGTAATAATATTATTGTCATGGCAATCATAATTAGTTTAGAAGTAATCATATTATTGTCATGGCAATCATAATTAGTTTAGAAGTAATCATATTATTGTCATGACAATCATAATAAGTTTAGAAGTAATCATATTATTGTCATGGCAATCATAATAAGTTTAGAAGTAATCATATTATGATGCAAAGTGATATGAACTGTTATACATACATTTTTTACATCATAATATGATACAACTTTAAACATAATATTTTTATTGGAAAAAAATACTTATGATAAAATAAAAAACATAATATAGTTACTGTAATCTTTTTGTCGTAGGTCGCAATTATTTTTAAATTATTTTATGGAGTTTTCATTATTTTTCTCTTAAAATAACACAAAACTTACCAGTAATGGTTAATATTTTGCACCAATATTTCACAAATTTTTCCACCACTTTAAGATTATTAAAATTTTTTAGCAAAGATATTTTATTTTGTGACACTACAACCCTTTTTAATGTTTTTTCTTTATTTTTTTTTTAATTTCTTGTTTATTTTAATGGTTATTTTGTTATTTCTTTTTTAATATTTTTCTTTATTTTTTTTTAATTTCTTGTTTATTTTAATGGTTATTTTTTTTTATTTAGCCACTCACTAACAAATAATTCGATATGTTTATGTAAAACACGACACAACTGATACAAAATTATTTTACAAATGGCGATACCAAAATATTATTAGAGTAACGATATTTTGATTGCATCTTAAACTTATTATGATTAATGTATATAAAGTTATCATGTTATGCCTATTAAATATCATGTTATGGCTGTGAGTAATATAATATGTTTTGAAAGTTATCATAATTTAGTTGTTAGAAAAATAATTATTTTTCGGTCAACAATACTCAAACTTATAATTGCGATAAACATTAATATGTTTACAGTAACTATAATATTGCTGATATTTAATAAAAATAACAATTATTTGTATACAACAACAATATATTGTTACAATAAACACAGTGTGGTTGCCGTAACAATGCCCAACCATATTTTTTCTCTGCGTGTACGTGGTTATATGCATATTTGCTTTCTCTTTCTATATATAATTGTTTGTTAATGTCTCCAGATTCAATAAATTTAAACTATTTAAGTTATACTTTTAACTCATACATTAAAAAAGTATTTTCTTCTTCTTGCTGTATGGATAAGATCTCATGTTTTAAGAACCGATGTTGATTTTGAATAAAACACAAATTGTTTATGAAATTATTGTCAGTTCTCTTTATTATGATAATATTGGTATGGTTCAATTATGTATGGAACAAAATATTGGATTAATGGCCGCCGCGACCTCGGCGGCACACCTTCATCCCATGGTCTAAATTTTTGATGACGCTGAGGCATGATTGAGGTTCTATGCCGTTAATGTGCCCAACTATCTCATCCTTTACCTTATGAAATGTTGCTGGCTTATCGACGTACACCTTTTTTTCAAATAACCCCAAAGAAAGAAGTCCAACGGCCATTGAATTTGTCCCGCAAAAGAGCCATTGTTTCGTTAGCTGTGTGGAATGTGGCACCGTGCTGTTGAAACCACATATCGTCCACATCCATATATTCCAATTCGGGCCATAACAAGTTTGTTATCATCTCACGATTCGCAGTAACTGCCTGACCGGTCTCATTTAGAAAAAAATACTGCCCGATGATGCCGCCAGCCTTTGGTTTTTCGACAATCACTTTTCGATTACACAGAGCAACAATATAAAAAATAACCATACACGGACAATAAATAACCATAAAGGACCAAAAAAAAGACCCGTGTCTCCAAGTTTTGTCCAAAGTCATGCACTTTTTTTTATGGGCCCTTAGAGATTTAGGGCCTCGGTGTCATTTTTGCAAAAAAAAAATCTTTTTTTTTACCTTTTTTCCCCCTGTTCAGGTCCATAGGTAGCAAACCGTTCAAAATTTAAGGAAATAATCAACAACAAAAATCTACTCAAGATCTCAATAAACAACTTTCTAGAACATATGAACTTCCTAAGAATGATTGCTAACACCGTTTAGGTTGCGCTTATGTAGGCGCAAAAGTGAAAAATTTCCCGAAATTTTTTAATTTCATTTGTTTTTTCTTTACTTCAACATTATTATGTTATGTTGGACTTGCAAATCGAATTCACTTAAGAAGTGGTTCCGAATCGTCCGAATTTGACTCTGATTCAGAACTTATGGTGTCCTCAGGCACGTTGCTTCCAGACTGACCTCCATCATCAGCTTTTTCTTCTTCAAAGGGTGATGTTGTGACTCCACCAACATACCTGAAATTAATTAGAAAAAAAATCAAAAAAGGAATGCAAAACAATGCATCAATAAAATTGATATTACCTCTGCAAGCAATGCGTCGAGTTTTTGCCTTTGTAGCGTTTTTCCATAGGCATTGTTGTTGGGTGAAACTGGTCTCCTTGCTCTTCGGATTCGGTAGGGAGTTGTTTGATAAAGTCGTCAAAATGAAAATTAAGAAAATGCAAATACAGCATTTATTTCACCCATTCTTTTGCTTCCGGTTCCGCGTCTCGATCCCCTCTCAAGACTCTGGTACATACATACACGCTGAAGGTAAATCCATGCCATTGAATTTTTTCATCAAGCGATGAATCAAAGTTGCTCTTGAATAGCTTTCTAATGTCAGGACCATTAAGTACGCCTGTTAAACGATGTCAAAAAATAAAGACAGAAAATAAAATAGCGGTTTGCTACCTTTGAAACAAGAAATCGAATTTTCGGAAAATTTTTCACTTTTGCAGCTACCTAAGCGCTACCTAAACGGTGTTAAGAATCATTTCTAGGAAGTTCATATGCTCTAGAAAGTTGTTTGTGGTTGATTGTTTCCTTGAATTTTGAACGGGTTGCTACCTATGGACCTGCACAAGGGAAAAAGGTACAAAAATTTAATTTTTTAAAGTTTTTTGCGATTTTGATCTTGAAGATGAAGTTTTTTTGATTTTATTTGTTCGCAATTTTTGTTCTTTATGACAAGAGCTACAACTTTGTCTCTGAGGGGGTAATCAAAATTCCGAACAGTTTGCAAGATATGATCCTGAGAAAATTATCACTTTTTTGCAAAAATTACGCCGAGGCCTCCAATCTTTAAATGCCCATAAAAAAAGTGCATGACTTTGGGCAAAACTGGGAGACACTGGTCTTTTTTTTGTTCTTTATGGTTATTTATTATCCGTATATGGTTATTTTTCCTTGCCTTAAAAAATTACACACAGTGTTGTCATTCGCCCAAATGCGGCAATTCTGCTTATTGACGAATCCACTGAGGTGAAAATGTGCCTCATCACTGAAAATTAAGTGAACAATATGCATTTTGATTTCAACGCCCATTTTCTTAAAAAGCATGAATAACTTTGCTCGATTGTGTATCTTTGTTAACAATAGCGGCCAACTTCACTATTACACGATTTGTCAAAATCGGATTTTCCAATTGCAAATCGTTGACGCCGCGCTATTAAGGGATGCTTCATACAAATTGTATGGACATGACAATTTTTGAAAATAAGAAAACGCGTGCCGAAGTTAAGTTACAACCAAAGTTGTTACACGGTTAATAACATTTTTGTTTACAAACTTTTTACCGAAAATTCCCTTTAACGCCTTAAAATAAACAACTGTTTTTCAAAAAATCTTTTTTGCTTAACCTTCGTCTTTCCAATAGCCACCCATGTTGACCATTAACGTTTTATTTCTGTAATAATTTACTTAAATTTGCTTCAGTTTAAAGGAAATTTTTATACACTAAAAACATGGTTATATAAAAACAAAAAACCAAATTAAAAATTTGTGTTCAAATCCTTAAATCATATCTGCAGTAGCACCCGGTTGGGTATTGGAAAACGATTTACAAAAAAAATAAATAAATCTGGTAAGAAGAAGATTAAAATCAAGGTGTGCAAGTAAACATCGAAATTTGAGGAAATCGTTAAAAAAAAAACATAACAAAAGTTGTTTTTATAATCAAAAGTTCTTATTCATATCAAAAATTACTTTTTGCACGAAAATGGGTTCATTTTATTTTTTTTTAGCAAAAATTGCTTTTTTCTGTCAAAAGCCGTTTTTTTTATTGCGAAAATCGCTTTTCTTTTTTTGTCAAAAATCTCTTTTTTACCGTAATCGTTTTGTGCCACTCAAATTGCTTTTTTTACGAAAAAAAATTTTTTTTTTTTTGTTTCGCAAATAAAGCTTTTTTTACCACCAAGCATATCTCTTTCCTCAGCTTGTTACCACTTACCGTTCTTTACAAAATCTCAAGTTTTTCACAAAACCCCCCTTTTCCCCAAAAAAAAAACTCAGTTCTTTTCAAAACCCAGTTTTTGAAACAAAAATTTTTATAAAAACAAAAACTTTCTTTACTTTATTTTTACATTTAGAAGAAAAAATGTCAAATATGTCAAATCGATAATATTTTGGTCACTTCTTTTTTGCATGAGAGAATTCTTTTGTTCTCTTTTTAAATGTCGGTCATACAAAAGAAAAATTGATAAACAGCCGTTTAAATCTGGACCACGACTCATCATTACTTTGTTGCAATACAAAAGATACACTGAAAGAAAAACAGTAGAAAACAACAACAAATAATAATTATTGTTCTTTAAGAGGCATTAAATTCATTGTCGATGTCTGGCTGGCAGGCGATTCCCTTAAAATTGTATCCAATTTTTTGTTTAGTTGTTAAAAATGTATTTATTTTTTTTTGCTATTGTTGCAGCTTTTATTTCACAAAAAAAAAATGAGAGAAAATAACCAGCAACAACAAAAACTACAACTTAAAGTTCAATGACACTTTTTCCTTTCCATTTTCCAATTGTTGCACACAAATACTCCAACACATACACACACACCCATACATACACGTGATAAGTTGTATATGTATAGATGTTTTTTCCTTTTTTTTTGTTTGTTATTGTTGCTATTTCTATTGTTGTTGTTGGCCATTGTATTTGGCTGTTTTTGTTGCTGCTGCTGACGATGATAAAAGCGATTGTGGTGTGATGGTCGGGTGAAGGCAGTCAGTCAGTCTGTCAGTCAGCCACTCTGTTCTCTTTGGCATATTCATATTAATGCAATTATTCACACATACACACACATTTTACATAAATTCATCTACATTTCATTTACAAATTCATAAAATATTTTAGTTCATGATTTAACAATCCTCAATGTTTTTGTGCTGCTTAAAAATTATTTATTTATTCCAGTATTTTCATCTAGCAAGAAGAAGCTTCGAGATATTTTTGTGTAAAATATATTAAATGTAGGTCAAAATACTAAATACATATGTAAATTCTGTAAATATCTATATGGCTACATACAAAGCATATTATTCTTTATATACAGTGGGAGCTCTCAGGACCGGACATCCAAGCGGCTGTTACAATGTTTCCGTGCAACGGACAAGATCCTCCCAAAAAACAAACTCAATGCTTTTCTCTAAAAAGCTGGAACTTTGTCAGTCTAATGGTATTGTCTGTAAAGGGAGAGTACACTGTACATACATATGAAAGCATATACATACATAAGTGTGGAAATTGTATATGCCTAATAAAATGTATGAAAATTGTAAATTGTACTTCAGACGTTTACACTTCAAATTGCGAAAATTTTTCCCCCTAAATTTTTTGTCTGTCTTTGAAGTTTCATATAAAATACAATAAATAAAATTATATTTAAATGTTTTGGAAAGTTATAAAAATAAAAATATTTTAGTTTCTGTTTAAAAAATTTAAATAAATAAAAAATTTATGTAAATAAAATTTTGCAAAAAAAAGACTTTCTGCCTGTTTTTAGAAAATGAAAATTAAACTTTGTGCGAGAAATTATATTGAAAAACAAATAACTAATTTTCTTATGTTATGGCTTTTGTTTTTAATATAATTTTCTTTTAATTTTCCAAAAACTGCAAGAAATCTTGACAAAAGTTACCACCTGTTGATGTACGAGCAGCTATTACCAAAGATTTGAGATGAGAGAAATCAAGAAGGCCCCTGACATTGATAAGATCCGTTACAAAATGCTTTTGGAGCTACCTTTCATAGCAAAGAAAATCATTATAATTAGAACTGTGGTTATTTTATCAGGCTGAAGTTTATTGAATTTCATGTTAACATGAAAAATGGAAAAATGCACTTTGGACTTTAGGAAGAATTCTTGACAAAGAGTACGAAAAAACAGAAGTAAGGAAGAACATGTAAATTTAAAAACAAATTTCGCTCTACCAAAGTCAAAGTCAAAATACCATTTGGTTTGAAGATGTATGCCAGAGTCAATGGCGGTGAGTGGTAAACGGCAAACCACTCTGAAGGGATTGTTTGCTTACAATCGAAACATGCCGGGGCAACCTGTCCCTGAAAACCTGGGTTCGATTCCCAGTTCAGTCAAGATTGAAAAATGATTAATAATTTTTTATTCATTTCATGTTGTAAAATTCCTTTCATCATAAAATAATTTAATGAAAATTGAATTGTATTACATAAAATTGAATCCCATTTAAAATATTAAAAAATCATTAAGGGTCCTCATGATGTCGCTTAAAATTGCCATTTGTGCAAATGCGCAAACTTACGAGTCCTGTTTCATGAAGCCCCTTTTTTTACTTTTGTATAATTTTAAACAATTAATGTCAGTTTGTAAGAAACGTCAATATAAAAATAAATTAAAAATTAAAATTCAAAAATATAAAAATTTGTGTTTAAATTTGTGATTAATATGTATGAGAAATTTGCTTTTAAAAATGCTCAAAGAAAGCCAAAAGACCAATTTACTGAAATTATTGCTAGAATTTATTGTTTGTAATTTATAGACACTTGGATTTTTCATTGAAAACGACGTTAAAATCATTAAAAGATCTGTTTGTATAAATGCACAATTGAACAGCGCAAGTTTACGAGACAAAATTGTTGGGCAAATTTACCAAGTTTGTGTAAATGAATTCTCATACAATTTTTGACAGTTCATTTACGAGGGCGTAAAAATGCACAGTTTGCACAGATTACGAGACTTATAAACGATATCATGAGGACCCTTATTATATTTTTGGTTTTAAAACCGGCTAAGTTTCAAAAATGTTTTAGCACTCCATACAATACTGCGACATATTTTTAAGCGTTCGCTTTCGCTTCAATCCAAGTGTTCCTTACCAAAATTTAACTTTTCAGGCGTATGAGGAAAAAAGCTGTTGAGGACTTGCATTGGCCCTTCTTTGATATCAAAACCTTTTTGCTATCTTTCTAAGCGTTTTTCATATATCCTTAAGTTTTATTTTTTTTTTAATATGGTTCTTTCGCGGGGGGGGGGGGTTGCTTTAATACCATGGGAGACAAAGCAATGATGGCTTTATCTCTCATTCAAAAGGGACATAAAGTCT